>OZ007520.1:8138605-8595944 GCA_963931895.1 Eupithecia pulchellata | reverse complement strand
AGCATGTCATCGTCATACCTACCTACTTTGGACACAACAAGTAGGAAAACAAAGCCGTTTTAGTTGAAAATATCTGACATCTCCTGAAAACAAAATCTTATGCATTATGCATTGTAAATTTTAAGTCCCTATGTTTGATAAATTTAAAAACAAAACAATGATACCTACCTATAAACGACGCCTTCTACCTAAAATTAAATAACAAAACTAACTGTTTAGTAGGTACCAATCTGAAGACCCAATTCACATTCTTTCTATCTGACTAAAAATTTTGAAGCGAGATGAGAATTAATTATTAATTACCTACCAACGGGAGGGGTACATAACTCTCAGTTTGATAAACTCTTGTCTGTAGGTTAATAAACTTTTAATTTCCTATCTTAATATTATACGGGCTGCTAATTAGGTAGATACGTCGAAGTTTAGTCGAAGCAGAAACAGCTACACAACATTTTAAGTGGGAACTATAGGTATAAGCCTAGGTTTGTATCTATGGTTCCCACGTGAGATTACCACGTCACCTGGACAAATCTAAATTAAAGTCTCCGAGCGTACATTTATTTGTAAGCCTGACAATATGGCCAGTTTGCTACACTTTCACCCTCGCCCCCTGCGAACCTTTTAAAGTGGAACGTACCTACCTAGGTGGCGGTCTATCTCGGATTCTGTATTATCTGCGTTCTACAAGTAGGTAATTTAGCTAGCTAATAAAGAGAATTGCAGCAATTTAGCAAATGGTTAACAATGGTTGCAAAACTACGGTTACGGAAAAGTAGTTTTGTGTCTGTGTTCCACAGGTTATATTTGTAAAATACGAGGAACCAAAAAAAAAGTGTGACTGATGATGACCTAGCGACCTCAACTTAATGTTGAATCACCTTAAGCTTAGATAGCTCTGGTGTGAGGGCTTTTGTAAATAGGTAGTCCTAGCCAATAATAGTAGTCCCTATACTATACACGATTCCATGCGAGGCGATGATAAACTTGGTGCAGGAATCCCGTCAGTCGCGAATTCGCGATACCATTGAGGCAGTCTTTTTAATTTCGCAACCTTCGTATGAGGTTTTCAGCTATATCATAGAAAATAACCTATCAAACGATTTACGATACCACGAGTTAGTTTATTCGTGGTGAGGTTTTGGAGTTGTGAGGTGAACTTTGCATTCTTGGCTTAGCTAGCAAAAGAGTCTTAACCATAGAGATCTTTGTTTCTTAACCATAGAGATCTTTGTTTCTGATATCTGTGGTCTTAACATAATATTATTTTATTCGAACAATTAACATACCTACAAGTTTATAATTCAAAAATTTGCGAAATAATTGACGAATTTACATAAAAACTGGACATACCGCTGAACATAGAAAATTCTCTTATTTCTCTTATTTTTTAAGCCATTTAATAAAAGATAGTAATTCTCTACCATCAGCTGTCTTCACTCACCATATACATAGGCCTACAGATTCTCTTGCAACTCCATACAGGCTTGATGATGCTTGCGACAACGGTTAAATTTAATATCTGATCTTAATAATATAAATCATTTTTCTAACGTTTTTTTAACATCTACTTTTTGAGTCTAGGGTTAATAAAACAGAATTTCAAAAGTAACTACCTACATACCTACTAATATATATAAAATCCTCATGCCACCTTTTAACTAGCCAGTAAATAAGTTTCATAACAAATCAATCATAACAAACAACAAAATCAAAAAAACACCCCATTTCTCAGTTACTATTTTATCTTTTATATAACAACTTCGTCGATCTTACTCTACTTTTCACGGAATCGACATAGACCGACCGAAAAGGTTTATGCCCACAACATAAGAGCGCAAATGGCTCATCTTCTCGACCCGTGCGATGGCTTTTCACCCCTATGGCGTAGACACAATATATTTTCTCGTCGTTTCTGATGCGACGATATTATAAGACCTTGACGAGAACAATATCTGATTACTAATGACTACAACACTAAACAGCTTCGAGCAATGCCAAATATTATCTTACATATCATTTCATTCTTCGCGTTAAAAACTTAATAAATCTGATACTAGTGATGTGCGTAGGTAAGTGTAGTGCACAAGTACACGCAAATTCTAGTGCGATCTATATTCCCAATCTCTAATCCGATAGTCTCGGGTTCTACCAATAACCGATTTTGTGGAAATACTATTGTACACCTGAGTGCTCAATGATACTATTCCCATTCTAACACAATGATGCTACGATTAATCAGGTGTCACTTAGCTTAACTTAACTTTTATACATTTGAAATTTTTCGTAATGTTATAGTTTCTTATGTTCTGCAAAAAAATTGGACTTCTACCCCATCGCTTTATTTTTCAATTTATTTCAGAAAAACTTGAAACATCGGTATCGGTCTGGAAATATTACAGTAATATAACATGTAACAAGTGTAAGAAATCAATGTTGCCAATATAACATATAACGGCCTATTGTTATGCGTGTTGTATAATTTGGTGTTTTGCCTCAAAAACTAGGTCTTTCGCATTACAAAAGGATATTGTTCCAACAATTACGTTCTTGCAATCAACATAGATAAAGTCCTGTTTTCTTTTAACCTGGTTTTAAAAATTGTATTTATTTACATAATATTTCCAATGATTAATGGCGCGGAGAATTTTAGAATATTTAACTTGAAATATGTTAAGTTATCGATGAGTTATGCTCCCTTCGTATTTACTTGTTGGTTGTTTTTATTTCAGTTGGAAACATTTTAATATATCTACAACTTAATTTGAAAATTATGTTTATCATGTAACGAACACGTTTAAACTTTTCACTTCTTTGAAATATAATAATGATAATAAAATATGTTAGGTGCATGCACAATGGCATCAAAATGTCACTCGGCTTTGAGTGGCATAATGGTGTCGTTGTGCATCGATCTGATAGAATAAATAGGTTTAGCTAATACTTATATTTTTTTGGGCTACTGATCGATTCCTTACCGATAGATGTAGGAGGTCAGTACAACATATTGAAGCCCTGAGTCAGGTTTCTTGGTGGTATCTATTCTCATTTTATATTCAGGGAGTTCTGGTCGTTTTCTATGTATAATAAAAAAAATATCTATATGTGTAATAATATTGTATTATATACATCAGTCATCTAGTACCCATAACACAAGCTCTGCTTAGCTTGGGGCTAGATGATGTTGTGTGGATTGTCCGGCATTATTTATTTATTTATTTAAAAAAACTAGATTTTATTAATGAACTGCATTTACCTGAATAACATTTAATATGTTTCTTACTACGTTACAGTTTCTAGTATTTATGTGTTACGTGGTTGCACAAATCTTACATAAATAGGAAAGTATCAGAAAGTACTAAACAAATTAAAAACACTTAATTTAGCAAGCTTTTTTTTTAGTTTTTTAGTATGAACAAAATTACAATTCAATAACCAAATTAGAACTAGTATTTACAATTGAAACAATTGAGCTAACTACAGACTGTTGCAAACAAACTACAGGTATCTCAACTAATACATTTCGAGGAAGATTTCGTTAAAACGTAATTTTAGTACAAACCCTACGCCTAAATTGACGCAGAGACCAAACGAAAAGTATAAAATAATATAAAGGAGCAAGCATTCTAAGTACAGATAGTACCTACAATAACTATTTTGTTAGCCTACTGAGCAAGAAGGCTATTTTATAATATTAAACCAACTTGAAACTAATCAACGACGGCTCATTGGAACCTATATTCTTGATTCTTATACCGTAATATTTAATGCTCCAATCACGTAGTACGTATTTTTTCATCATCATAATTTTATAACTCCGAACAAATTTCAATTAACGTTTCTAATTAAAAATTCTAAGTACATAGCGACATAAGAAAAAAATGTCGGATTAATTCATGTCGTACGATAACACCATTTATTATAGTGTTGTGTTTCATTAATTCTGTAAATAGCGAGGATTGCGATAACGCAGTAAATGCGTTTAGTCCAGCTTTCTGTTTCCGCACACCTCTGCGGTGGTTAATACTTTATTTTTGTTCGATTGGTTCATTTGCTTAGCTCTTTATATTATCTATATCTATATTAGTATTATAATAATTATTAGATTAAATATTAGAATAGGCTCCGAAACTACTTGACCGATTTGAAAAATTCTTTCACCATTCTAATCTTTAATTTTTCCCTGATGAACATAGACTATAGAATATTTTATTAAGATCCGCATGAAAAATTAATTTTTTGTTAAGTACCCGTGCAAAGACGGGACGGATTTTTACTATAAAAACGATTGTAATTTGACGAATTTATTATGAATGTTAGCGGGTTAACTACGAACCTATTTTTGTTGGGTATCAGAACTTTTCATCCCTTGATGAAGTCCCATTAGAGTGAGTGTAGTTCTCGTCGCGGCAATTATCGCTTATATGCACCCCTTTTTATATTTATTTATATTACTTATACCGGTAAAGGAAAATAAATCTTTTATAGTTTTCGTAAATTGTAGGTATGCGTTAATTTATACGAAGTTCTCTGTTTGGATCTGTGTGTTTAGATCAAGATTGTTTTCACCCTCTTCGATTGGTTTAATTTTTTGCCTTCATTTATGCGTGATGGAATAATCTTAGCATGTGCGCCATTAATGACGTCATTCTAATTAGTGAAGAACGTTTACATAGAATATTTGAATTTAAAGCTTTACGTTTAGCTCGTAAAGATAAAGAAATCGCTAGGTTTTGTTCTTGTGATTCAGTAAGTTGGCCACACTCTGATTTAAGTGCCGTGACATATTTTACAGCGATGACTGTACTTTATCGGTAAAATGCTTTGTTTAGGCAAATCGGCTGGATTGATGCCGCTTGTTGTTTGTGAGTCATCAAGAAAAAGGTAGATATTGTATTTTTTATTACATCCATTTGTTTGTACAGGGTGACGCAATAGTAATTTCATAGAGTGAATATGCCTTAACTTATGCAAATGGCGTCAAACGTCACTGTGCTTTGACATCTATGTTGATGAGAAAAAGAGAAAAGTCTGACGGGTAGTTCAAATTTCCAAAACGGAAAGCACTCAGTCTAGAAATTGGTCACTTTGGAAATTGGTCGTTATTCAGATCTTTCAATTGCGAGCTGACAACTATAACTATCACTATCTGGGCCTATATTCACTATTGCCAATCCCAACATGTTTCACAGATATGACAAGACAGCGGCGTGGAATCGAACAAAATCGTATTTAGATTACATTGTGACGTCACACGGTTTGGGCAAGGAATTTCCTATTTCATAGAGAATAAAGGTCCTGTTCTCTACGGCATTGATAACAACGCACGGTGTCATTTGCGAAAATTAAAGAACTCGGATTAAAGCATTACTTTAGCAAAATCCTAGTTTGTGCCGTTGTGAAATTACTACCCTGCTAAATATATTTTTTTTATATTTGTTGCAAAATGTCCAAAGTGTTAATCCTATACTAAAATGTTAACGCGTATCGATACAAAATATTTTATCGGGCAGCTATAAAAATAATAATACTAGGTAGGTGCACTAACGAGATTATTTTAATGAATAACGAAATACAATCAATTAATATTTATTCAAGCGTTAAATTAAAAGAATATCGTAATATTGAAATTCACGGACTGTAAACTTTCAATTTATATTGTTGCTTGATAAAATTATTTCAATTGTTTTCAAATATTCGACCAGCGTCATAGAATAACTTCATAGTACTAAACAGTTTTACTTGCTACGATAGCTAACACAAGAAATGTAAAGTCCTGAATGACGCTTCAGGAGCGACACGAGCAGCTCTGACAAAAAAAACGAAAATTTTAATTTTAACTTCAGAAAATTCATTAAATTTTTGAAAGGCTCAATATTTAGCCAGCCTATTTAGAAAATAAGCTCAATAAAATTCATCCAATCAAAATTTGATTTGATTTGGCAGTGTCGCGTGCCATAGGTATATAGCACGCGACATTAACTTGGTAAGGCGAAGACAACGCTACAAGAAATTAACAGAGCGGTCTTGAATAAATAATAATGCAAAAATCACTTTGCATCATTTAGGCAAGCTAAGCTAGACTTGTGTTATGTATGAGTATGGATCCTAGTTATCTGATAGGTGTACTTACAAAAAGTTTGCATAGATCGAAAATGCTATAACGTAACATACTAGGAAATAAAAAAATACCAGCGCATAAATTATAGGAAGGAAGGCGGCCTTATCGCGTAGTTTATTGTCTAGTCTGGTCTGGACTGATTTAATAGTAGACCTTGATCATTAGGTATTAAGTAAAGAGATTAAAAGTCTCAAATTAAGATTTTTAATATTGAATGTTAAATTTTATATTAAAATGTTTATTTTACCCAAACAAAAACAAATATTTCTACCAAATAATTTAAACATTTAGAGTTTCGGTCTTAGTCTTCCTTATGGTTTTGGGCCCCTTATATCATCAGTGATTTTTATTAAACAATGATAAAATTATGAAATACGGGTATATTCGTGTATTTATTCCGATGGGATTTAAGGAGAGCAGTACTGGACCGACATAAATTGTCATGCAACTATGCAATTGCTACTATGTATAATCGTAGCAAGAAGAAAATACATTTCAACAGATATATTCAACAAATACAGTTTAAGCGTCAAAGCCAGTGTATGTATGAATGACTGAACAGGTATCATTCAGTGGTGTCAAATTTACATTCAAGTGTCAACGAATTCGATGAACTGATATGAACTATCCGTTTACTGGAGACAAATGTGTTTGTGTAATCATGTCTTATCTGTAAATGTAATTTTTGCTTGCAAATTTTGAAATTGTGTACAAAATGAAAATGTTTTTATTAGAAAACTTTTTGTGATAACAACATCTAACACTATTCGTGACGCATCTAATTCGATCTCATGAGATGATTTTCAGATTTTTACTCTCTTAGTACTTTTTATTCTACTTAATTTATCTCTAATTAATAGTTTTAGTAAATAGTAGGTACTGTACAGTTCCTTTACAAAACAAAATATGATGAATTGAACGAAACCTTCCACCGAACAGAACTGCAGTTAAACTTTATTTGCGGGATCCAGTAAAATAACTGGTTTTGTTGAATATAATAAGCTTAAGCCCTTAAATACCAGAGAAGAACGAACAAGGACACGTGTTTTTGCCATTGATGTTGGGGTAGGCTCAGCGATCTCCCGTTTTTTCTGCACCTTTACTCGTAGAGTTCAGTTGTACGATCTATTACAGTTATATTAGGTTATCAGTTATCTTCGTATCCAAGGAGCTATCAGGTTTTCATGTCATAAAAATGATGCATGAAAACCAGGTTTTCACCAATTATTCCACCTCTTACCTGTTTGTCGAAAAAAACGATTCCAATTGGTGAAAATTCTTCGTAAGTAGGTGCATCACCCAAAAACATTCGGCCATTACATTACACAATGTAAATGAGCTTATCTGGTTATCTACACATTTGTCTTAGACAAACGTCGGCTCTTGCAATTAAAAAATGTACACAAACCTATCTTTTTTTAATTTAAAACAACATGAATATCAGTGTCACTTCGCACGAATAAAGGCGTTTGTTGACAAGCCGATTCTTGTGACTGCTTGTCTGTCAATAGCTTTATTATGTGTGTATGACAATTCTTTATGTGTATGTACGGGGAAATAATGGGAAGGTAAACTTTTTTGTTTATAAAACGTTTCAATGGAAGTAACTTTTCATTTTCTCGGTTTTAGGCTGGATTTAGTGCTCGACCGACGGTGAGCGATGAGGTCGGTCGAGCGAAGCTGTATCAATGAAAACGTATGAACGACTACAGTGCAGCGCTGATGAATTCCTACGCGCGTACAGCACGATCATTTAGGACTTACGGTCAGCGCGTACGGTACGCGCTGACCGTCGGTCGAGCACTAAATCCAGCCTTATAACCTGCTTGTAGTATCATTACAATGTAGGCTATTATAAATTCAATGTATTCACTTTAAAATTTAATTTCTAGATATCTCGGGATCTCAACTATAAATACTGCCTATAAATGTACTTGTAAAGCTCTATGTATATTTATTTGTGATAAGGATGGCTAAGACCTGTTATCAGGGTAAACTTTACGGTGTTTCTATAAGGTTACAATTATTGCAAAAAACATTTAATGAAGACCGTATTACTTAGACCATTAGCAAATAGATTATACCGGAGTTTACACAAGAGATAACTTTTGTCATAAGTATTTAATCTTATCAATGTAATAGGTTTCCTCGGCGAGAACAAACGGTCTAAGTATAATTCGTTTTGTATGAACGTATTGAGAAAGAGAAATATTTTCAAGGGATCGACTACCAAACATTTAACAGCATAATTTTAAAATTTTCATATAAAAATGGAGAACTTATTTTTTTCTAAAATGCACGTGTCTGGTGATAAAAATATTAAATTTTGAATGAATTTACTTAAAACATTGACTGTGTTTGGTTCAAGAAATAAATTAGTTAAGTTTAAGGCTTAAAAAACTTAAAACATAACATGTATGAAAAAAAACACAATTGAAAACATCGAACAGAAGAAAATCTACGAAAGACATAAAGATAGTAAAAATATTGATCAGTATTTTATTGACTCAATTAGTTTATTATCCGTACAAATTCATTAAAATTTAATAACTCTATTAATATTCAATAATAACGCCTCTACACAATGAACTAATTACAGCAACTTGCTAAAATTTAATAAAATGAACACGAATTGGTGCAAAACCGTTGTTCTGAATTGTTTAACAAATCATCAATACAATTCATAATCACTATATAATACTTATTGAAAATCGTAATTATAAATGAATAATACCGAGCTTACTAAAACACCAATAACACGTAATAACGCAACCTAACACGTTCCAATAATAAACCGGCAAAAATGTCCACGGGGTCATCGACCGGGTGACCTTTACCTTACCCTTTCACGGTTCTGTCTACGACTAGGGTCCTGGCTATTGCGAAAACATTGTGATAATCTATGGGCTCAGTGATGTTGAATAACATGCGTGGATTTGAATTGATGATTTCTTTGACGTCAATGATGCTTTGTTGGTTACTTGGGATCTCGTTTATACGAATATCTGAATAATGTTGATTGTTGCTTAAACTAGAATAGCTTAGCTTCTTATT
The DNA here is from genome assembly GCA_963931895.1 of Eupithecia pulchellata. Classification (NCBI taxonomy): domain Eukaryota; kingdom Metazoa; phylum Arthropoda; class Insecta; order Lepidoptera; family Geometridae; genus Eupithecia; species Eupithecia pulchellata. Next base: position 8,586,772 of record OZ007520.1, on the reverse strand, counting down.
GTTAGTACTGCCGGATGAACCCTAAAGGTGATTGCCATCGCCAGGTACAGTCAACGACAGATGAAAAATGCCAGAGTCAATATACCAAAAGCTTTGTTAGAAGTAAGGTTACAAAGTGTATGAGACACTGATAGCGAAAATAATGAGCTGTTTTTGATATTTTATTTTCTAATAACTTCCTGCTCGCTTATATACTGCAAAGGAAAAAAATATGTCTACTAATACCAAATCTAAGCGCCCATTCCTCATTGGAAGACATAAAATATTTTAACCCGCTGTGAATGTGAATTTCTGAACCCAACCCAAATAAATATTTTATTTTTTTATTTATTTATTTACAAACATATACATTACATTTATATGATACCAAGTATAGGTAGTGTTACGTATTTTTTAAGCAATTGACTTATAACAAAGATAGTATCTTTGTTATAAGTCTATTGCTTAAAAAATATTATATATTATAATATATTATTTATAAATAATCCAAAACTTTTTTAAACAAGTTATAGGTACCTACTCAAAGTGCTTTGGAAGACAAATCCAACGAACACGAACCCTGTCTTGTTAGGTCTTTCCGTTTAAATTTCCTATGGATCCTTCTGTCTCCATCATCAGATCGGGTCGATGGTACTATTACGTGATTATAAGATGACTAAAACAACACTGAAATAACAATGGCGAACGCCATTTGAAGCCCTCGCATGACGATTCCAAAATTAAAAGCAATATGATTGCATTGTCACCAAACTACATCTACGTTGGTTGAAAATTCCGTTGCAAGATTTGTCGCACACACACTAGACAAATACATTCATAAAATATACCATACTAGCGGCCCGCCCCGGCTTCGCACGGGTATTAAACAAAAATTTCAGAAATTATACACACTAAAACGATGGGTTTCACAGTTTTCATACGGATCTTTACTTTTTTTAACAGCATTGGGGTTTTTGACATTGACTCGACATTCCAAAACTGACACTGGCCGTAGAGAAAAAGCAAGCACCGTGCGCTATACAACCTCTTTTTCTATTCTGACGCGCCATAATAGAAAAAGAGGTTGAATATACAGCCCACACGGTTCAATTATTGAATTTTTCATGCGGATCCCTAACTTTTTTGAAAATATTATATAGCCTATGTTCATCACGGAAAATTAAGGATTCTAATGGTGAAAGAATTTTTTAACTCGGTCCAGTAGTTTCGGAGCCTATTCAATTCAAACAAACAAACAAACAAACAAACAAACAAACAAACAAACAATCAATCAAATCTTTCCTCTTTATAATATTAGTATAGATTATATAACAGGGAAATTTATATAAAAGTTAGAAAAAACAATATAATCAACAAATGACAGTGACAGTTTTAAAACTTTCTCTAACACTTAACTCATTTATAAAGGGATATTTCCCATAATTTGTGTTATGAATATGTAATTGGAAAAGTAAAATCTTAAATGGTGAATATCCAGTTATAAATAACTTTAGTAGTGAAGGTTTAGTTACATAACGATTATATTATATAGATATCTCTTTTCTATAATGCGACCCTCCCTTTCAATCACTATACTGTATATTATCAGGTAATACTAAATTAGGTGCATTTCCTCATTGACAAGCCAACATCGCCTATTAAATTAAAAGGAAAGCGCAGTTTTTGTTCTCGGTTGAATTATTGCTAATTATCAGGCTAGGGTGAAAGTGCGCAACGCACCAATTATAAGTCTCCCACTAATTATTGGCACTTATGGGGTTATCTTAAACTGTGGAAGGCATTGTATACGCACAATACAAAACACGAGGTGTAGATGACATAGCAATATTTAAAAGTCTAACGTAAACACTAAAACGTCTCAATTTTTTATTTCTATGGTTTTCACAAAATCTAAATGTCTCTTAAGTAAAAGAAACTTAACTTAAACATTTCACTAGCCAATATTTTTTTACGTTTACAAATTGAAGACTGTTGTCACCAAAATTGTCATATAAACCAAAGTTTAAGACAAACTTGGTAGTTCTACCTATTAGTAAAATAAAATGAATAATTAATATCTACTAAAATACCATAACAATACTATATTGACTTATCTGTAATGCCAATGCACTTTTCCAACTTATAAAACACTAGCGGCCCGCCCCGGCTTCGCACGGGTATTAAACAAAAATTTCAGAAATTATACACACTAAAACGATGGGTTTTACAGTTTTCATACGGATCTTTACTTTTTTTAACAGCATTGGGGTTTTTGACATTGACTCGACATTCCAATACTGACACTGGCCGTAGAGAAAAGAGGTTTGTATAGCACCGTGCGCTATACAACCTCTTTTTCTATTCTGACGCGCCATAATAGAAAAAGAGGTTGAATATACAGCCCACGGTTCAATTATTGAATTTTTCATGCGGATCCCTAACTTTTTTGAAAATATTATATAGCCTATGTTCATCACGGAAAATTAAGGATTCTAATGGTGAAAGAATTTTTTAAATCGGTCCAGTAGTTTCGGAGCCTATTCAATTCAAACAAACAAACAAACAAACAAACAAACAAACAAACAAACAAACAAACATACAAACAATCAAATCTTTCCTCTTTATAATATTAGTATAGATAATATTCGTATAGGTACCAATATAAGTAGGTACCTACCTAAAGAATTAGGTGTGCATACAATTCAATTAAATTAAGTCACGCTTACTCTCTTTTTTCTATAAAAAAAATACATAAAGATTATCAAATGATTAGATAAAACCTGCAATTGATTTAAATTATGTTTTTTATCATTATTAAAATGACCGTTTTAAAGTTATAAAAATCACACATGAAACGCTAGTCTTATCTGAGATTATTTTTATTTACAATATAAATCATCAAATTATTTTAATATCTTGTTTAAATGTATATGGAGCCGGTTGGACAAAACCTACGCATTGTTTTATTTGTACCCAAGTTTGTGTGTAGTCCTAGTACCGGTGAACTCAATCGTAATTCTACGTTGGAACACAGAAACAACTTCTGTACCTACATGTATTTCAATAAACAATCCTTTACGACTCTTGAGAGCCAATATCCCTATTGTACCTACATATATTCTGTGCAGGCGCCTTATGCTCTATGATATAGGAGATTCCTTGCCCAAGCCCTGAGAAGTCATAACGTGTTCCCAAGTAAGCGATTCCGAAAGTCTGCCTTGGTGAGGAATAAAAAAAGTTATTATCTAAGCCATAAAACGAATAGTCTAACGCTCTCAGCGTTTATTTGACAGTTCAAATCGTGCCCGAATCCCACGATGTCGCGGTTGGGCATGACAAATATAGGGAATACGGTTTTGTGATTCCACGCCGCTTTCTTGTATTATCTGTGTAACGCGTTTGGATTGGCGAAAGTGAATAAAAGCCCGATAGGACGTATCCGTATCAGGGGAGGCCTATGTCCAGCAGTGGACTATTATAGGCTGGTGATGATGATGATGACGAGGACGTTAGGTTAGGTTAGGTTAGGTTGGAGTACCTTTTTCCGCATTTGGACTCGTTTTGGTCCTGTATGCGTGGTTTGGATGCTAGCAGAGCCAGCCTAACTCCGTCCAGAAGCGCAGAATCTTCCTGGGGTCTTCGCAGGCTTCACGGAGTGACCTCGGCAAGTTGAGGATTTCTGTACGTTGTGCTGCTACTCCTTCGTATTCCAGGACTACGTGGGCAGCTGATTCGTCGTCGCTGAGGCATCCCCTGCAGAGAGGGCTGTCTGTCGCTCCGATGGTGAATAGGTGTTTGTTCAGTGGGCAATGCCCTGTTAATGTACCTACTAGAATACGTAGGTCCCGTCGATTTAGGTTCATTATGCGTTTAGTTAGCTTCCTTGATATTGATGGGAGCGCCTCTCTAGTTTGTCTACACTCAGATAGGCGTGTCCATCGTTCGTCATGTATCTTCCTAGTTGCGAGCCTAATCCATGTTTGGAGTAATGAGAATGGCAAGGGGAGGAAAGGTAGTGGACCTTCTATGGTTGTTTCCGATCCTCGCCGTGCCAGTTCATCAGCGGCGTCGTTTCCTAGTGATCCGCTATGTCCTTTTATCCATTGGAGGGTAATCTTGTTGTTTGTTGATATTGTTTCTAAAGCCAGATGGCATTCGTACACTAGCTTGGAGTTGCAGCTGCTCCCCTCCAAGGCTTTGAGTATGGCAGCACTATCGGAGAGAATGCGAATGCATTGGTCAGTTATTGCTCTCTTTTGTACAGCTGTGGCCGCCTGAGTTATTGCTAAAAAAAAGATGACGAGGACGTATCCGCGGCTACTCTTCTGTCTCCATTAGTTGTTAAACGATTGCGAGCAACAAATATGCTGCTAGCTATGAAACTTGCTTTGAATATTTTCTAGGCTTAGGTTAGACAGTATTCCGTTTAAGGGCGTGCGATGATAAACACAATTTTTTCGGATTCAATAATCGCTGTAAATTAAAAAACTTCGTTTCGTAAAGTTCGTACACATCGCAATAACTTTTTGATTTATAAAGTAATCACAATACAATTTAATTATTTTTTTAAATTTAATTCAAGATTCCGGTGAATCTTTAGAGTTTTAAAATATAGGTAGCTTATACAAATTTTAATCGGAAAGCGATTCGAATTGGATTCGAAACTTGCGACAGTAAAAATACATTTTTATCAATTCTAAATAATCCTTTGAAATAATAATCTTCATTAAAATGCGCCAATGAAATTAAATTTTCATAAAATATGGACGTTCTCGTAACAAAGTCGAGTTACTTTGGAGTTGATCAAAGGAATATGCAAATGATAAGCAAAGGTTTTTTAATCTGTCCTTTACATTTAATACTAACTATTATTATACACATTATTTTATAGTAAATGTATAAATTAACTATGTACTTGTTATTTCCTTGCAGCTTGCACCCATCTTACAATATTAGGTACTCTTAATTTAATAGATTAAATTTACATAATATCAAGAATCCGTTATCTCCTTGGATATTATCTCTAGTATCTTCCACCTGACCAAGTACACAGAGCTTTAGCATAGCCTATTTAGTATATCCATATTCGTGATCTGTTGAGCTTTTTTCGCCACTCATTGCTTCTTTTGATTATATTATATTTTTATTCATAACTAGCAGTCCGCTCCAGCTTCGCTCGGGTATTTCACATAAATAGATTTTTTTTTCATGCGGATCCCTAACTTTTTTGTTCATAAGAAAAATGTAGGGTTCTAATGGTGAAAGAGTTTTACAAATCTATCCAGTAGTTTCGGAGCCTATTCAATTCAAACAAACAATCAAATCTTTCCTCTTTATAATATTAGTACTTATAGATCAGATGAAACTTTTTCATCTTGTAATTTTTATCATAAACAAGTGAAAGACGAATAGGAATGCATAGCAGGACATATTGATAGTAATTCTATAAATTCTAAGGTAGTGAAAGTAATATTGAGATATTACTTTCACTACCTTAGATAAAAAAAAATCCGGAAAAGTATCAGAATGGTGAGCCATTCTGATACTTTTCCGGATTTTTTATTAAAAGTATCTTCAAAGTATTTCACTGACTGAGATATCAAATGAAAGTTTATTTGGACATATTAAAACAGGTTTTGAAAGGTTTGAAAGTTTCATACTTTTTGAAATAAATTAAAAAGACTGAAAAATTTACCTGTTCTCTAATCTCCGAATTGACCATGCCACCAATAGACCTAAATAAAAAAAAAGTACCCATTAAGGCTTTGGACCACTTTGATTGTTAGATTGATCACACCGGTCAATTCAGTCAGATTTAGAATTCAGATTTCAATAACTTTATTTCTTTGGGCTTACAAAATAAGTACTAAGACTAGTTAAATTTGAAAATGAAGTGAAAAAGAAATTACTAGTACGTAGGTACATTCATTTAGTACATACAACGTTTGTTTTGACTATCTGATTCTAAGTTTCAATGTGATTTGGATACATTTATGTATTTTAATACAGTGCCTTTATATTTACAGTAATGTATTTTTGTGAGTCTATCACTAATATATTTTAATATCATTACCTAAATCACTAGATACCTACATCAAAAATAAACCCGCTGGCGTTGTTTTAGTATTGACAGATACGACAATATTTAAAACAAATATAATTTATTATTATACCTACACCCAGAAAAACACGAAAGTAAATAACAGAATATAATCATTTGAGTTTTCTGATATTTTGGTTACTCAGTTTCATCCGCCATGATAACGGAACAAGTGAAAACATTTCAACTTCAAAAGGGGCCCTATTTTTTCTATGAAATAGGAGATTCCTAGTCCAAGCCGTGTGACGTCACAAATGTTGTAAATACGGTTTTGTCCAATCCACGCCGCTGTCTTGTCGCAACTGTGTAACGAGCGCAGATTGGCAATAGTGAATGAGGGCCCAGCAAGAATACATTAAAAACAGACATAGCAAAAGAAATAATTAAAATGGGCGGCATTATCGCTTAGAAGCGTTCCCGAATACATCGATTCGAAATCCTGTTGTCCCTTTCAGCTTAAAGTTTCGAAAAGCCGATGCGGCCATTATCAACTCAACTACTCAGAATATAAACATGATAATTAATTTTAAGTACCCAACTACTCTGTGACGTCTAACATGTTTATTTCTAAGGCACCGCCCACATGTAACGTATGGAAGTTTGGACACCAATAGAACGTATTTCTATCGACACGAGAACGCCTGGCAAGATAAAAAAGGATCTTATAATAGTTTATTTTGCTAAGCTAATCGATGAGTCTTCCGAGACTCGTTTGTTGAATGATTTGGTAATTGTTGTTTTATAAACTGGGATATACGCAATGTTCATGTCAATGATTTCAAAAAGGTTAAGTTTGAGTCGGATTCTTTTGTAGTGTGCCGCGACTAAATATTACGTTTTTAGTACATGATATATTTTGGAAGACCGGCGTAAATGGCAAACATTATATGTATTAGTATCTATCTACTAACATATATCTATCACAGTATCAATACACATCAGTTACAGAGATCATAATTGCGGATATTAAAGAAGTTGTTTAAATAGTTAATTAACTATTAATAATTTACTAACAAAGATAATTACAATGAATACTAGAACCAAAATAGAACTTTGTGAAGACTGACCATTGAAACAATTGAGCTAACTGCATAATTTTGCAAGCGTAGATCGCTTGCAATATTATGCAGTTAGCTCAAGGACTAACCGTTAATTGGATAAAGTACCTACTGCCTCCTTTCCCAGGGTCCAATTTTGTATAACCTGCACCATGGTATGATATAACACCCTCGCCACACTTAGATAAATACCGACAGACGTCAAGCTCAGACTAAATGCAAAATACACTCTTAAAAAACTTAAAATGTTTGCCAGTCAAGCAATAATGATAATAATATTCATAAGAGATAATTATAATATTCGCATGTCCTCAACTCTGTAAGCTGCTTGAATAATTTAAATATTGAAATTATTTGATTGAAGAATATAACGTGAAGATGTCGGTAATGATAATTAAATTGGATTTTTATTGGAGAGGTTCTAGATACGCCTTTGCGGCTTCAGTCGAAGATATTTGAGTGGATTGCAAAAGATGAGATATTTTTATATCAATACAATAATTGTTTTGGTTGTTTGTTCAATAAATTAAACATGCCAAAAAAAAATCTCTTTGGTTCAACTAACATCATGAATAAATATCAAACGATTTAATAATTCGAATAATTGAATTCGCATTCATTGAAATCAATTATTGTGAATTAGGTCGGAAAACGGTCTTGGAATTAAATATAAATATAATAAACATTACATTTTGTTGTGAAATCTGTCTCATCAGAAATTACAAACTTATAAACACAAACCAAGTCAATGTCACCAGACATACGTCTTTTGCAGAACATACCGTCTCCAATCGGTTTTGCCATAGACACCGAGCTTAGCAGGGGCCTTATTCTCTATGACAGGAGATTCCATGCCCAAACCGTGTGACGTCACAATGTGTCCTAAATACGGTTTCGTCCGATTCCCCACCACTGTCTTGTGGTATCTGCGTGCGCCATAGATGGCATCATTATTTGGGGGTTATTGCCCGTAATCCCTACGCTGGGCATGCGGGTTGGGGATCGCAGTTCGGTGTAGTTGTTCTGCAGAAGGCGCTGCTGCCCGCCCCCCGGCGAGTTTCCCTTAGTCGCCTCTTACGACACCCACGGGAAGAGTTGGGGTGGTGAAATTCTATGCCGGCACCACACGGCTCAAAAAATCTTAATAAATAATAATTAAACTAATAATGCTTGACAATCTACACCGTCTAGCCTCAAGCTAAGCAGAGCTTGTATTATCAGTAATGGATGATTATATACGTATATTATATACAATATAAACATTGCATAGATTTGTTATACGCACGAAACGACCAGAATACCAATAACTGAAGATCCTAAAAACCAGGCATCCCATGGCGGGAATCGAACCTACAACGTCGCAAACGGACCTTCGCCGTATCTCACGACATTGTGTTTAAAACAATGTATAAAGTTTCGTATCCTAGTCCATTCAATCAAATTGAGAGGCTCTGAATTAAGACTCTTTATTGCAGCAACGAGGATATAATATCTTATATATATGCCCAGCGTGGGGATTATGGGCATTAACCCCCAAATGATAATGCCATCTATGGCGCTCATTAGGGGAGGTCTATGTCCAGCAGTGGACTATTATAGGCTGGTGATGATGATGATGATGATGATTGCAGCAACGAGGTGTATCGTTATTTTTTTATCTCTGGCCTCATAAAGGCCATAACTTAACGTACCCTACACGTTGTTCAACAGTTCATTTAACTACAGCGTTGTATTAGTTCATCACTATTTGCCGGAATTACTTTTAATTATGCTGATAATTTTGTGGATCAGTTTTGTTTCTTCAAATCACTATGTATATAGTATTATAATACATAAATGATAATGCTGAAAATTCTGACAGTATCATCCTGCCCCAAGCTAAGCAGAGCTTGTGTCATGGCTGCTAAATGACTGATATACATAACACATTATATGAAATAGATAGATATTTTTACTGTACATAGAAAACGATCAGAACACCCTGATCTGCAAGATCGCACAAACATTTGTCTCGAGGCAGGAATCGAACCCGCAACCTCCTGCGTCGCAGGCAGCCCTTCGCCCGCCGCACCACAGAGGTCGTCGTAGTATGAAACAAAGTCGCTTCCCGCTGTTTGTCAGCCCCTATGTGTGCTTGATCTTTAAAACTACGCAACTGATAATGATGCGATTTTTTTAATTGATAGAGTGATTCAACAGATAGTATTATATTTATAACATGCATTAGTATCAGCATTATACCCGTGCGAAGCTGGGACGGGTCTTAAAAGATCAGAAATGGAAATTAAATTTTTATTTATTTTTTGTATGAAAAAAATTATTGCAGACGAACAGCTTTTGTTTTATGACTTTGCGCAAAAGTCATAGAAGAAAAGTTGTTCATCTTGATCTACCCAAGTTGCCTGTAAGAGTTCAATTTCAATTTATTTATTTAAGTAGAACGGTCATACAACCACTTACACTAAATAATTAAAATTAATTAATACAATAAATATCGCAGGAAAGTCTGGGAATAAAATCTGGGTTATGTTAGTTAAAATAAAAATTCAATTTAAAACAATACAGTTAATTAAGAGTTTATTGATTATATATAACCCTGTATATGAGTCCTCTCAAATATGTATATCTCTACTGCTTCTATCAATCAGAGTGCTGCCAGTGTAACATAGAGTCGCTTGTCGCTTACAACGCATGTACCGTAAATATGAAATAGCTTATTTGCTTTGTCCAGTAATTTCTGCAAGTTAACAACAATGTCACAATTACGTTATTGTCCGGAATCAGGACACGGTAGACAGCGGATATGAAATTAAATATAATTATATAATAACGATAAGTGTATGTATATCTATATGTTGGACAGGTTATAATGGAATTGTTGTAATACTGACGAGAAGAGCGAGTTTTAGAATGTTCTAGGTTAATTTAAAAGACTCCCTCTGGCCACGTGGTCCTACTGCCTCTACATAACACATTATATGAAATAGATAGATATTTTTACTGTACATAGAAAACGATCAGAACACCCTGATCTGTAAGATCGCAGAAACATTTGTCTCGAGGCAGGAATCGAACCCGCAACCTCCCTCGAACGGAACATTACGAACGAACTCGCAAAGGACAAACCTCAGTAGTTTTTCCATTTTAATACATTATAGAGATTTTTTTTATCTATTTTCGCTGTGTCACTTATATCTGGCCCAGATTTGTAATACGGCCCGTCCAGCGCCTTCGAGGCCAATTGGTATTGATATGGATCAGTAGAGCTTCCTCCAGATTGTTTGTTACAGTCAACAGATAGGCATTGTCGATTATAAATATAAGAAACAAATAGTAACGAGATATTAGAGACATGTTTCGTATCCAAATAAAAATTTCGACAAATAGTATGGAACGGTATAAAATTTTGTAACTATTAACAAAGTAACTATTATAATTATAAATTTGATATTTTATTAATTAGATTTTATTTTTTACGAGAAATGCTAATAAGTGCACACATTGACGTGTGCCAAAACAGTAACAAATTTGCGGAGCTACCATTTACGAGTTGTTTTTTATATCTAAATGATTAAAGGAGCTGAATGAATAAGGAATAAAAGGTAAGTACCCTCACGCAAATTTTTGGCAATTTCAGCCATTCATTATTTCTGCATCGTCACCAATCTTCAATATAATTTGTTGCAATTATACAACAATGTGTAGTAAAAACGACATAGTACTTGAGGAGGCCTATACTAGTAGACTTTAGTCTACTCACAACCAGTACCCCGCAAGCATTTCCCTAGATTCAGTTCTCCAAAACCTGATAAACTTCTATGTGGAAATTCTTATGCTATAATTGAAGGTAGCAATGCAATTTGTATATTATTTATAATATTATCTGTAATTATATACGGGTATAATTACACGAAATGTATTCAACGTCGCGCCGGCATCCGTATTGGATACTTATTTGCATATCTTGTCATCGCTAATGCTGTCCCGCTAGGGCTGGTGTAGACTGGCCGCATGAAAGGGTTAACATACCATGGATTCTCATATTTCGTCTGGTATTACGATGTACAGTGCTAGCTCATATAGCAATCTCAATCAATCAATGGCGGCTGAATTTCGGTCTGACAGACATGAAATTTTGAGCCAATTTCTAAATAGAGTTGAAATTGCCGAAGTCAATTTAAAAGCCATTCTTGAATGTTTAGCATTTTCTCGTACGCATGAAACATTCAAGTTCAAAATAACAATAACAAGATTAGTAAACAAACATTTCGGGTTTCATTAGGATGAACAATATTTACTAACAATTCGGCGTAAAACTTCTTTAATTTCAGTATTGTGTCTACTCACAGTTCTCAAATATAAACAACGCCTTAGAAGAAATATTATATGTTTCCGATGATCAGGTATCAAATGTCGGTCAACAGGACAAACCACAGCTCAATATAAAATGCACAGCCTCTATAAGTAATAATAATTATCTTGACTTTACCTGAGTTTTTTTAAATATCGTTATGAAAATGAGTTATATAAATATATAACTATAAATAATGCTGGACTATTCACATAGGATCATCTAGCCCCAAGCAAAACAAAGCTTGTTTTATGGTTATTACTTATTAGATAACTAATTTATCATTACTACAAACTGCAAATACATGACATATTTTGAAAAGACTGAACTCCAAAATATTAAGCAGTCTACGGTAAACTTCTGATATACTAAATAATACCCAACAATTAACATTTTACCCAAATGTAACAAAAATACCTACAGATGTTGGTTATGTGTAAAAGCTTTTTTTGACGGTGTGCACACTTACACATAATAACAATGATGTACTAACGATAATAATAGTAGTAAGTTAATGCCGCCCCTTAACCTCATGATTTTCAATACTAAGTAAAATAAGTTGGTGCTTAAGAAACCTTCAGACTAGTAAAATAATAATAATTAATATTAAAATTAATACAGGACAATCCACACAGCACTTTCTAGAACCAAATAAATTACTGCTGTGGTCATTAATACATTTGATTCATAGATTTTTTTGGAACATAAAAACCAACAACATGGTTTAAAGCATCTTAGTGCTGCTTTAAAATTTCATAAAACTCGAACTGATTTGAACTCATTGCGGAAAAGAGCCTCTATGTTTTAGTATACCGTTAACTTTCACAATGCTAAGGTAGAACCGATTTAATAAGAAACACCAACAAAACAATAGATTCAGTGGAAAATATTTGTTCATCGATGACGTGTTCGGGTTCGGGTGCAGTGTGAGCGGGAGTAAACGTAGAGCGTGATCGCGGACACAGTGTTGCTAGTATTTATATAGTCTTAATCGTTATATCTAGCTCTACTAACAAAGAACTTCATCTGCTTACTATTGAAATCGATAGGTACAAATGATTTCAAATTTATGATTATAAAAAAAAAATCCCAAATATCTTAACGAGGAATGAACGATTATTTACATCGTTTATGCAAATTTTACTCATTTCATCTGAGCATAACGTGTAATACGTAACAATTTGCGTAACGAATGAACACCACAGAATATTATGTATGACTAAAGCCTACTCTACCAAAAAATACTCTACTCTAGCAAAAAAATACTCTACTCTAGCCCATTTTAAGAGAAGTTTAGAAAATTATTAGAATACGTATTTGATGATTTTATATTATTTTGGTAGATTGAGCTTTTACTCAAAATTTTTAACCAATCGAAGATATTAGTTAATATGATTTATATAAATAAAATCCAGAAGCACATATTTTAATTAATTGTGTATTAAAGTTTACCTAACTATACTACTTATTACTTAACTATGGATCTCATACTTAAATAACCTAATTTACTTACAATTCAAGAGTAGGTACTTTCAAAAATTCTGAAACCAAGTTTTAATTGTTTCAAAGTAATCTTAGCAGTCTTTAGCCAAATTGAATCACTGATTAAATAGTTATAAAATAACCACAAAAACGTCAACTTCCGTTTTATCCGATAAAAATCAGCAAATACTTATCGATAATATTAATTTAAAATTATCAAGTACCTTTTTTTTTTTAAACTTGAACACTTGGATTTAAATACATTAATGGCGCAAAAATGTTTTACCTGCCAATGTGATCTAGTGCAACAAAAGGGTTTATATTGAAATAATATTGTTTGGTATTAAAATCGCTCAGCTCAGTAACCCGCCCGCAGCCCGACCCAACCAGAATATGATTCACGAATGGAACCGGCGCGTACGATCATAATGTGCGTTAATTTCATCTAAAAATAAAACGAACTCTTTGTTTGTTAGATTTTTACGAAATCCGACTTCGTTAGATATTAAATGTGTAATTCTGCGTTTCTATTTTATGTTATTGTGTTAACTGGAATGCGTTATTTTTGTAACGTTTTATTGTTCGTGTATTAGTTTTATTTTCTTTGTGCGAAAATATTTGGGTTAATAAGACCGGGATAAATATACAAGCTAATAAATTGTATTTTCTGACTACTACGTCTGAATGAGGTTGGCAGATAGGTAAATAATGTTCTTTTTAACATTCTGTACCACTAAGTGTAGACCTCTCTAACACGCCATTCTATATACATTCATAGTTTACTGACCATACTCTTATTGGCTGCCTGTTGATGATCACAATGTTAACTATATAATTTGCATCTATATATACTCTATTTTATTTGAGCCGTGTGGTGCCGGCATAGAATTTCACCACCGCCGTATGACGCTCATTAGGGGAGGCCTATGTCCAGCAGTGGACTATCATAGGCTGTTGTTGATGGTGATGATGATACTCTATTTAAGTCTTATCTTTTTGCAAGCGTGGAAATGAGGAACCTTCCATTTAGGACAAATAACCATAACACTTGATGTAATTATATATGTAAACCACAGAAATTTTAACAATAAAGCTCTATTATTTCGATTTCTGCGATGTAAAAAAGTTTTATTTCCAAAATCACATTATACAAAATATACGCGAATAATTCACGACATTAAATTCTTTTTTGAAAAATCTACCTCTTTTCGTTATCAGCATAAAATTAAACAACTTAACCACTAAGGAATCTTCAAGAAAATCTTGTACTAACTAATTTTTTCTTGACCTTAATCGCTCTAGTTTTGGTCAACAGAGTGGAGTCACTTCCATTCTACTCTTTCAGCCGTCTACATCTCCGTAACCACTCTCATATTCATGTCTTTACACAATCCACATTTGTTTTCTTTTTCTCTTTATATCCCTCTCTAGTCCTACCTAATACTTGAAAAATTCATACAAACGACCGACGTCTCGAAATTAAAAAGGTCGATCCTATGATCCGCCCGACTCATAAATAAAACAGTAGTATAAAGCTAGTAAAAATAAAGGTTTTCACACAAAACTCGTGTTTACAACTTAATGCTAAACTTTATGTTTTTGTTGCAGGTACGTACCGGTTTTATTATAAAACATAAATTATAACCCGGAAGTAGAGCGGTGGTAAGGTTTGAGAAACAGTTGCGGTGTACAGGTGAGCACAAAACAGAATACTTTTAGAACGAGTTTTTGTTCTCTACTGAATGAGCATCGGTGCTGTTGAAGTTATGTTCATATTTTCTTTCGAATATAATTAGTGGTATCGTAACTAAAAGGTTTAATTATTAGGCAAGTTTGAAATTATCCAACTTCTTAAGTTGAGCACGTTAAGCAATTATTTATTATGTAGTATATTCTTTAGGTTTTACTATGTTTTATTATTCTTTACCTTTACACAGTATTAATGTGGCAATACAAAATGATGGTGCTCTTTTAGTTATCTCTTTTTAAAAAAAAACTTGTTCCTTCTGAAAATTAAGTATCACAACAATACACTCAAACATGATTTGATATTTAATTTTATATATATCTATTCTTAAACAGGCAAAGTTTTGGAGATCTATTAAGTAAATATAAAAGGAAAGTATTTTGCGTTCGTCTGTACAAATCATAATTTTATTCTATTATTCAACATAACAGAATATTTCAGTTTGTAAAAAAGTTAATTCCTATTTTATTATGCATTATAATGTGTAATAAAACATGTACATCAGCTGACGTGTAATTGTATTTTTTTATCTATCATTAGATCAAAAATGGTTCAGTAAAGGTGAAATTGAGACATGAAATTTCTTAATATAAGTACCAACATTTTAATGAATGTTTTTAATGGGTCTCACATTTACTCAGAAGGTTTGATTTTTTTGTGATTTTCCTAAAAATGCTTTCGTTATTTCGTGTAAGATTTATGTAAATCTCGTCGTTTGTATTCAAGTGTGAGAAAGCTAGTGATTGGCTGCTTAAGTCCTTTTTTTTCATGTAAATATTTTAACATTATGTACAAAATGAAACTAGATTCATAATATTGTGTTATTTTATAACATTTAAGTTATTACCGTCTCAAGCTATCGAGATAATAAAAATCATGTGCTAGGGGAGACAACTAAATATTTTCATATGGCGTTTTCGTATATTTTTTTCTATACAGATACTAGGCCACTTTTACACGTGCTAAATTCTCAATTTTCTCGGTTTGTATTATTAGGTTCCTATAGCGCGGCATCACGAATCAATTTCAACGGCTGTTAGGATTTTACAAATATTGCCGATTTAAATACTTTAGTCATCGATGCTGATAATAATAAAAATACAGGGAATCTAGTCTGCATTAATAATATTTTGTTATTTCGACGCAACTGACTGCTTTTTCTCAGAGCTCATCCTTTTCGTAGGTCCTTTATACATTATAGTCAATCCAAACTCTTTACACAGATATAACAAGGCGCGGTGGAATCAGACACAACCGTATATTTAGAACTCGTGGTGATGTCACAGGGTTTGGGAAAGGAATCTCCTATTGCATAAAGAATAATGCTCTAGGCAGGTATTCCTCGCCCTGATCAAGTATCATGCTTTGACTAAGCTCAACAGTCTCCCCAAAAGGGAACAGATCAGGGACGGTATGTTCTAACCCATTTTCTGATTCAGAGCATGTGAGCCATAACAGCTAATGCAGAAAGATACATTGTACTCAAAACACATTAATTTTATAGCAATAAAAGATAACTTAACTACTGAATACATTTTAAAGCAGTATGTATTATATTCATTTTGTTTATTGCCAAGCGGATTAATTACAACAATTAAATGAACGTCGGGTAATAAAAATGTAGAACGCTCATTTTTATATTCATACCATTTTTATAGACGTACTGCTTGCCAAATTACGGGTACCACCCACTGAGGCTAGCTGTTGGTTCTCGACTTTCAATCTAACGGTGATGGGGTTAATTCCTGAACGTGCAGTTTTCTTGTGTTGATGTATATTCCGATTACGGCGACTGTCCGACTGGCGTCGGATATTCTAATGATTGCCGATGCTACAACCGAAAGCGGACACCCTATCAGCATAGTATTGACGCCACGTACGCTCCGATTCCGATCCAGTGGATGTGTTACTTAAGAATAGTGGGGAGGGGGGTGGAGGGTCAATCTTCTTTCGCTTATTTCGACTTTAGCTTGTAAGGTCACCCTAACAGTTTTCGGAGCTCCTCCATACTTCTAGGTAAAGATAAATTTTATTAAAAATTTAAGCTTTATATTCTAACGTATCTATTTTAGACACACTATCACTATCAGACACTATCTAATAACATAGAGATATCATTGAGATAGCACATGTTAAAGTGCAGTCTATTGTGAGGTATCGAGTTATCTATAGAATGCTATTGTATTTCGTGCTAGTCAGGTTAAGGTACTGGACTACCCGTCAATTTGCTATTGGAGTACCCGTCTATTCACCGTCTGAAATAGAAATACAATATGCACAGTGTATTTAATATAGGTTAAAATAGGACGTAGAAAGACCACACAGGTGGTGAAGACAAACTAAACTTTAGAAGTGGCTTTTAACTCAATGAAGTTCGAAAATTATAAATATGATCGAAGCGTCAGGTGACTCGATAGCTGGTCAGTAGCTGGCGCAGCGCATCAGCATTGTCACAGCGAGGCAAAGCAGCCAGCATCTTGAGGGCACTTTCGACTGGTATTGAAATGGATCTGTTGAGCTACTTGTAGTTTGTTTGTAACAGTATGCAGTTACTATTCTCTCGCGTCAGCATTTTAACATTATGGTCGCAATATCAACGCGCGTTAATGTTAGCCTCTCATACCGAGCGCGTGTCTCATTATCATCATTATCATCTAATGAGACTGGAAAGCTAACCTACCGTTAAAACCGTTTTATTATAAAGAATAAAATCAATTTATAAACTATCAACAACATCTTATCATTTCCAAAGGTGTAAGTAAGGTCTTCTTACTTCTTTGGGACAAAGTTGACAAATTCTAAATTATCTTATATTAGGATTATTAGGTTTATCTAGACACTAAAGTTCTCTAGGATATTAATATGATGTACTAACACGCTTAATGCCCATGATAGATAATGTTTTTCATTTCGGTGTGACCGCATTCATTTGCCCGGGACTGGGCCTTTATTCACTATTGTTAATCCACGCACGTTACACAGATACGACAAGACAGCGGCGTGGAATCGTACAAAACCGTATTCAGAATGCGTTGTGACGTCACACGGTTTGGGCAAGGATTCTCCTATTTCATAGAGAATAAGGCCCCTGGTACGCTACGTGAAACTACCTGTTTCCTCCTTAGGTTATTTCGTTTGTGTTTGCTCAGTTATTGACTTTAATAAGACTTTGACAATTCACGGTAGTACGTAATACCGCTTGTTTGAGCGGAGTTCACACTATACTGTTCTGTTCGTATTGTTTAGTCGAGTTATCTTAGGGTAAAACTGAGGTGAAGTGTCGGGTGATGATGATTTGTGATACGATGGGACACGATGCGATGGTGATTCGGGAAATTATAATTTACGTAGAAAGGTTTTGATTTTTTAAGGATTGGTAAATGTACGTGGAAATCTTTAGAGGAGGCTTTTATCGACAGACACGCTGTTCCACACAAACAAGTCATGTATTTATTGTAAAAATACTATAATAAACAGCAATAAAAGCTATTTTTTATTTTATAAATGTACGACTATTGTGAACTAAAAATGTCTTATGAAATATTTCTTTGTATTTTTGATACGGTATAATTTCACACTACTTATATGAAAGAAATGCGAAAAAATAAGTGGAGAGGTCGTTCCGATGTATAAATTAAAATTTATTATCGTTGCGTTATCGATTAAAAAGCTCTTCATTTTTTCTTTGTTATTTGCTCTTTAAATGTCAAAAAATAATACCTGCAACAAAAACTTCTAACTTCTTCTTTCTTCTTCTTCTTCTTTTTATATTAAACTAATAAAAACCCAGATTCGGCTACTATTGAATTAACATACACAGATATATACGTTAACCACAAAAAACTGACTTATACTAGTGCCTTTATATCAAAGCCATAGAGTATATTTTTCTGATAGTTGTCATAAATTTCGAACAATGACGCTAAAAACTAACGAAGCAAACTATTGTCGGAAACAAAAAACGTAGATCTAGCAGATGCGTGTGTCAAATGAAAAGGTATGTTTTGTAAAAATACAACCCCGCCTATCAACGATTTGGGCTACTGTTTCTTTAGCCATAATTAATTAGGGTAGTTGTTACACACCTTTTGTTTCTTAGTCCTAAAGTATAACTAGGTAGGTAGTTGCATACCTAGATATTAGAATCACAAAAAGTAAATGTTCCAAAAATTGTGTGGTTACTGATAATTAACTTACTGTTTTTTATTTCGGTCACAATATTTTGTGATGTGTCCAAGAGTCCTGTAAGGTCTTAAGGAAATAAAGCACTTTGATTTTGATTTTGTTTAATGTTCAATTCCTATAATTTGCTGTTTGGGCTTGTAATGAACAGGTTTCAACGCTTATAATATTTTTAAATTCTATTTATTATACAATATTCGGATAAAATAAATAAGAAAAACCGAGTCTGTGGTAAGAAACAAATTTAATTATTTATTAGTTGAAATGATCTCAATCTAAATACTTAAAACGTTTTCTGCTGAGACTTACGTATTGACACAGACATTAAATTTATTTATTAATGTTAAATTTAAAACGAAGATTTATAACATCGGAATATTATGTTATTGTGCGTTTCCAAAAGCATTACTCACATGCTGTTCATCGTAAATCAAAAGACAACGTTTTGGCAAGCTTCTGTCTAAAGACCTTGGTTTCGCATTAAAATCTCAAACAATTACAAGAATTTAGATAAACTGAAAAAAACAACAGATTTTAGATAGTAAGATAGTGTATGAATCCAGAATTTTAATTGCTAATTCGTATTGCATTTTTCTGTTAGTATTTTAAGATACCTACATAAATACATCAATATCATCGAATTAATAAAAATGCATTTTCTCTTCTTGGAGTCGACAGCCTATGTCACTGGGAAACCGAAGCTCCCTCAGTTTAAGAAATATCTGAGCGTCTATTTCAAGCAACGCATGACCAGAGAACTTTTAAGTACCTGGCGCATACTTACCAGAATTACCAAACAGTAGCAGGGCAATAGAGCCAGCGTCTTATGAACGCTTCCGACGTACCAGTCATGGTGGACTGATGAACCCTAATACGATAGGTATGGGTACACTACCTGTAACGTTTTTATATTGGCCCTCACATATTCATGGTATTCAATTAAGATGCTACTAATCATAAATATGTCATAATTTCTTTTAATAAACGCTGTATCTATCAAAAAAAAAATTACTTATTAAAAGACCCAAAATACTGCTAAAATGCTGTTCTTTCCCATACTTACTCCTGAATAGATAAACTAACTTCCAGAATAAGTTCCTAAAACTACAGCCTTGAAGCTAACTATTTGCTTTCTTTACACGAACCCACCTCCCTGTATTTAAATATGTTTTCAAACAAAGCCCACTGTGAATGCGTGAAAGGGCTGCCTTCTGCCTAGTATTGGGACTAATTGAAACTTCTCGCATATAGAAATAACGATCTTGATACTTGAAAGAAATTGATGCGCGTGTGCAACGGTATTTCTATAATTTCTTCTTGAAGAAGGCCTTCTAAGGCTAGTCTTCTAAGAAAGTCTTTCTTAGGCCATGAAGGAGTATCTGCCCTGTTTGTCTAACATCTGCTTGAGGAATGAGGACGGCTATGACAGGTTTTAGGGTTTTAATGTCAAACTAGTAAAAAAAAATATTTTGTTTTTACTCTTCCCGTTCAGTCAATCCATAATTTGATGCTAAATCGTAGTTATCAAACAACATAAGGTTTACAGAAAATATATCGTTTATTAACTTCAGAAAAAGACATACTTACATAATTAAAATAGAAATGGACCCTTATTTTCATGTGAACGAGTAATGGTCACGCCAATTTAAAAGTCCGAAATGCGAAATGCAAAGGAAATTAATAATAGTTACATAAAATATTCTAAAATATCAAAACTTTCGATCCGCTCATGCCAGTGCTTAAAGTTTACTTATAATATTAAGATAAATATTTCACATGGGTGTGTGAGACGGCTTTATGGTTTGAGAATATCACTTTAAAATCATACTGTGTGGCTGGTCCCTTCGGAATAGAGATGTGGCGTCCGTCTTTCCGTCTTTATTCTAGCACGTGATTTATACCCACAACATCCAATTTACGTTCTAAATCTTTCTATTTTTGAATTGGTATTTAGCTAAATAATTTTTATAAGCTAAATTCACATATACATACTCGTATATATTCGATCTGTGCTAAATGCATACCTAAGTTTGTGTTTCTTGCAATTGTATTTTGTTTTTATAATTTTGAACTTTAAAATTATTAATGTTGTACAATTGATAACTTTTATTTTTTCATATATGTAATATTACACGATACTTAAAATTATATAGGTGATTTGAAAAAATAGAGACTTTTTATAATTGTTCTGTCCTATTTCTGACACAACTAAGATTCAAATATGATATTAAAAAAAAAAGGTAAATATAGTCTCTACATTATTACCCTATGACTTCAAAGAACAAATTTGATCATATAAATTGTTAACGCATGGGTATCCTACAGCTGTGGTAAAGTGCATTCAAAGTAACATAATTGCCTCGGACCCGAAGTTACGTCATTCGGCTTTTCGCTTACCTCCTGCATTGGGGCTTTCCTACTCGAGGCTGTGTTTTTATAACAATTAGATACGTTTTACCTTCCTTTATTGTAAGGTATATTCTGTGTTGGGGCTGGGTCAATAAGTGCCACACATATTGTTGGTGGCTCGTTACAATATGGACTACTATATTTTTGAGAGCAAACATAGCTAAGCTAGTTCGGGAGCTAAAGAGTTGCGCCAACATGGATGGATCCGGCCACACGCGAGGGCTAGATAATGTGTTAGTAGTGGAACTAGATAATGGGCTAGTAGTTTTTATCTTTGTCGGCTAACTGGTGTTTAAGTGGCCCGGTTTGTGTGGAAGATTTCATTACCACCTACGCGAAATGGCGCAAATTGACTATGAAATACGAAGACTTCGACACTTGAGTTTTGACCTTGTATCTAAATACGATTTGCTGCACGGTGTTCTGTGGACGCGCTGTGAATTTTCCGTAAAAATAAACAAGCAAGTGCCCGATCATCCCCGATAACGTTACTGTTATTGCTTCTCTGTTAAGTATAAAATTGCTATGAAAAGCGGCAGAATCGAGGAGCGCTCACAATACAGTACCTCTCGAACTTTTCTCATTTTAATGTTGTTCAAGCAAAAGTTTATATATAAAAATATAATGGTATGCTACGCATTAGTGACTCATTGAGTTTGTGAGAGTGCGTGCCGAGCGAGTTTTACCCCTCATATCGCGAAAATAGAAGTTAAAACAAAATGGAAAATAAACTTTTCAAATAAAATAAAAATAACCCTCTTGGCGGCGGCCGCGAGGGTGGAGGCCCTCTCTAATAAAAAATATAATAACTTTTCTTTTTATTCGACGTAATGGGAACGATTGTTCCTTTCTAATGTGTTGCCGTCTCTGTCGCTCGTATTATTATAATGGGCCTCGGGGTGAGTGATACGCTCGATTGATGCCGCCACATTTCGTGCGTAGGTACAGTCAACGAAAAAGTGGCAAAAAATATTTAAATTCCAAAAACTCGTATGCGCCTTGTCTGCAGCTAAATGCCGTTGAAAAGTTAAAGCAGTCAGTGATTTTTGTCGTTGCGTGTACATGCTCATTTAGTTTGGACTGGTCGTATAACGACTGAACAGATGTTTTGGGTGCTTCATTTTAACAATTACAATTTGAGGCACCGACAGTGTTATCTTATTTTTAACACATTGTTATAGAAAGAAACTCATTCAACTCTACCTTTTATTACGAGTACCTAGAAACTAATTTAAATACTTTTACTTTTATTTACCATTTACCACCTAATCTTTTCGGTGATTATGAATCAAACCTGCACCACTATCAAACCAAAACGCTACAGTAGGTCGTCTAAAAAAAATCATAGTTTGTAATATACCTTATGTTCATCTTTGTTTTATCTTAATTAATTTTGATCTATATCTAAAATACAATAGTTTATTAAACTTAATGTAAACGTATTGTTCGATCCTCAATAAGTGCTGTTTTGAAATTCCTCTGGTATGAATAGAGTTTTATTATAAATGGGAAAAATAATGAGTTCATTATGTTATGTCTATGATTTAGTTTAGTCTTTGAGGTGAAGTTAAAAATTGCTCACAATGAATGTGGTGATCTATTTTCAATATCAACTATATTATTATCTTGGACAAATGAGCTAGGGCAAGAAGCTTAGGATTAGCACAGGCAAGAGAAAAATAAATTGCCAAAGTTATTATCACATAATACCCGATAAATTACACCCATCAGTGTAAAAAGAAAACTCGCCCAGTAGTGGGCAAAGTTGCGTGCAAAAAAAAGGTAAACTAGTATAAGTTCATAACTCAAGGAATCAACAGGATACATAGCATAATCATTGAACATTACTAATCGTCATCGACGACCTCCGTGGCGCGGTGGGCGAACGTCCACCTGCGACGCAGGAGGTTGCGGGTTCGACTTCCGTCTCGGAACGAATGTTTGTACAACTTGCAGATATTTTTTAGGGTGTTAATCGAACCCGCAACCTCCAGTTTCGCAGGCGGACCCGCCACACCAGAGGTCATAATTTTGTCTATGCTTTGATTGTAATTATCGTCCATACTAAAGATATTCGAGAAAATACAATGTAGCAGCGATAAAAAATACAAAAATGTCTACTCGATTGAAAGCATCAAAAGTTCTTAAAACCTTATTTTAGTTTACACAAACTGAGCACTCAAGGCAGAATTTCTAATAAAATTCCAAATAAAAAAAATCATCTCAACACAATAACACAGTTTGTTTGAACTGTTCGTTTGTTTAGTTGGACGAAACTAAAATAAAGCAGGGAGTGGCAAGATATACTCGCGCGCTTTGGGTTCCTCAACAAAAAATATAATATTTATTATTCCTAAAGTTCTTAGTTTTTTTTCTAAAGTACTTTCCTATATTTATGCTATAGTTTATCAACAAAGATCTCCCATACGAATTAGTGGAGTATGTATTCAATATTATAGTGGTGTTGAGATTTCGAATTTTGAAATTCTGCATTTTGGATATAGAGCGAGGTTCTATCAGTGTTTTATTTTTTGTTGAAACTTGAAACATATTTACATATCAATTTATAATATATTAATATGTTTCAACTTTATACGGTACAAAAAAACTTTAAACTAGATCATTTGTTGTAAACTCTTATGTTTATATCTAACAGATAAAATAATATTAATAATACTAACTAATGATTTCTAATTCTTTTTTTAACCCGACTGCCTTGCTGTTGATGTTCCAGCCTTTCTGAGTGGAACCCCAAAAGTACAAACGACGAAATGTCTTTGACTTTATTTACACGAACATATAATTTCCAACATACCGTAACATATAAATACGGTTGGTTTTTACGTCTGTATAAACTGTACGTACTACATTATTTTGATGCTAGGTTGCGGCACTATATTTAAAGTAAATACTTCTTTTTCTTGAATGTTTTCATGTAATTAATAAGGTATTTAGCTTTTTAATTTCACGAAGGTGGTGAAAATAGTATTCTTTTTATTGACCTATTGAATGTCTGAATCCTATAGATGAGCGGTTTATATCTATTGAAATAAATTAATTCTGACTATTTGTCCGACATATGCCCAAGATTTACATAATTTTTTAATGATTAAGGATTATTTAAGATTTCACTTTCTTATTGTAAATATATTTTTTGGATGAATAATCTTATATTATTAAGATATCTTATCATTATTAATATTATCAAGTGACACGGCAGAGCTTAGTGTAAGCACCTAGCAGCTTACAAGAGTTAACGAACCTAGCTGACTAAAATCTAGCTGACGTCAGCATTTTTTATAACTCGAATAAGTTTGATGTAGGTCGTATTAATAACTTTATAGTAAGAGCTAACTTTGGTAGGGTTTTTGATATATTGACACGTTGTTTTTAAATACGGAATACATTCACTCTTTTAAATAATAAAAATTGCAAGTATCACGAAATTTTATTTATGTAAATTCTTTTCATACATAGTTTTGCTCTTTTCTTGGCCTCCCAATAAGCCCCTTGGGCTAGCCCAGGGGGCTTATTGGGAGATATGATAATAATTATCATCATTATCACCATCCGGACAGCAATCAAACCCCCCACGTCACGTTAAAAAAACGACTTAAAAACTGAACTGAAAAAACTCAAACGTCCACTTTATTTTGAGACACCTTCTATGATCAAGTAATATCAAGTTATACACTCATGCACTCTAAGATATCTTAGAAAAACTCCACCGTGTTTGTCCAGTCCTCTTGACATTTTTATTTTATACTTTACTTTAAATATTTGCATAACCGGCGACCGGAACACCAACCGTGAAAAATAATATTTAAAGAATTTTAATAGCCGCCGCTTTAAATCCCTTTTTTGTAAGACTTCCTTTTGTTTTTACAGGAAATGAAAATTTTTGGTTTCGTTGTAAAAAGTGACTGCAAAAGCACACGTAGTTTTCTATTTGATTTGGTTTTATCGTGAATTTTAACTTTAATGCTCACGATACTGATAAGAAACTGTATTGTACTAAATACCTACCTACATGTCAAATATGATTTTCCTTGGGTAGGTACCTACTATGTTTGTGTGTTTTATTTAAACATAAATATATTAGTGGAGATAGTGTAATTGCTTATTTTGAATCTATTTTTATTATTACTTAAGTAAATACCATGTTAGTTTTATTCACCTTAGTTATTCTTCTGTAAATCTTCTACATATTTAGCATGCAGCGTTTACCGATAATTGGTTGTAGATACAATAGTATTTATATTATTGTAACATAAATAAAAATAAAATAAAACTAAATATAGAACATAATAAATCAAAATCCTGGCTAATTATTAACGGGTATTGTTATGCCTGCTAGGTTGTCATGTCGTCAACAAGGAGAACTCGATAATAAGTACCCACCAATGTCGCAAGATTGACAAGATAATTGCAAAAAAATGATAAGTAATAACAACTTTGCAATCGCAAACGCCATTATTTGACTTAAAAACATAACTGGGTCCAAATAAATTATTAGAGGTATGACCTCTCAGCCTCAAGTCTTTTTACCGAAAATCCCGATTAACTAAATTTGTCGCAAATTTATTTTTTCCGCAAATATATTGTACTAAGCTTTAAACAGTCCAACCGATTAACATCAAATATATCGTACTAAAGTTCTAAAACGCTCAAAATCAAAAAAATAATATACGGAAACGACGCCGACGTCACAAAATACAAGTTACATAAGTATGACTGGGAAAAATAATTATCACTTTTATTCTTTTACTTTGTTCTCTTTAATCTTTTTATGGTAAAGTAAAGAAGCGAACAAGAAACCTTTCCTTATTAGATTGATACTTTTCAAGTTGAAGCAAAACTCCTCCCAAACCTTCTTATCATCTTGCTAGATATTCTGATATTTTATAGTACTTAAGCCTATTTGCAAAGAGTATTTTTTACAATTATTTTGAATTTACATATTTATACTTTTTGCAACTCACTTGGAGTTTTGCTTCTGAAGCGTAATACATAGCTCTTTAAAATATAATCTTCTGTAGCCTGGTAGTGGTTACAGCGAGTTTAATCTTATTTCTTGTATTTAAATTACTCGTATAAAATCGCAATTTTTAAGGAGCCGAATGATATTTTTATTTATACAAGTTTTTTAATATATTGACATGGTACTGTCATGTTGATTTCTTTGAATTTATTACGTAAGGATACTCTGAGACCCATTTTATAGACTGCACGAACATCCCTTTTGCAGCACAAATACGGTGAACATCTGCAGCGTTTCCCCACAGCGGTGTACCATAAGACATAATACTATGGAAGTAGCTGAAATACTCGTACTGAACTACTCTAGAAGTATAAACCTGGCTCGGTCAACTCACCTTTCAAATAATAAAAAAAACATTTTTGGTTCATCCGTTTGGAAGCTACGATACCAAAGGCAGATTAAACTTCGTACAAAATATAGGATGTTGAGTCTAAAAACCTGATACAAGAAAATACTATATGTATAGATAGACTTACAATACTATCTAGTAAGTTGTTGATGTAGGCATCAATTTTGTTTCTCAACAATGATGATGAGGATGCAGTGTATGACACGTGTTGCGCTTACAATGCTGCTAATTTATACAATGGAAATGTTCATATAGTATTCCATATCATATTTTATTGATAATCTATAAATAATTATATATTGTTTTGTTCAACGCGGCGGATAGGAACCGTGCGTTCACCGAAGCCTGTAATTGCTCCACGAAGTATTTTTATGTTTGTAAAAACCGATTCGGCCGACAATAATATTATATTATAATAAGTCGGAATGACCTTAAATTATTGAGATATTATTTATTCGTATGCTATCATTTGGAACGAAATAATTGGCCGTGTATGCGTATATTATAAGTAAAAATATATGTTATGTTACCTGACTGTGTCATTAAGGTTATAAAGGTATTAGCTCGATTGAATACGAAATATTTCTTAGAATTTTAGGTTTCGACGGATTAAATAACTTCTGGAATCGGAACAAATTATAGATATTGGTGTGAGCCTTAAGCGATTAAACACAAGGCAAGCAGGAGGAACTTTGGCGCCGATAGCTAAACGCTTCTTTACAAATAATACCTTTAAATTGGATCATCTAGAACCTACGTATTTCTCGCTGATACCACCGATATTTTATGCAAGGTTACTACAAATTTTAATATGATTTTATTCTTTGTTCAAAAGCTTTCTAATAGGAAACTACTGAAAAATACAAGATACGACGTGACCGACATGTGTATTAAGCAAAAGAGGATTATTCTAGACCCCTAGGAGATCAAGGTTGCACGATGTTTTGAATTCTAAACGTTTTTTCTTTTATAATTATTATATTCCTCAAATACTTTTGTTTTTACAAAACTGTCGTACCTTTAGGTTGAATTTTTTGGACGACGCAGCTAGCAATTGGTACCTTAACTGGTGTAACCTTAGAACAATATATTTACTTATTACCTTTTTAAAATATTAAGGAATCTCCTAAAGGTTTTGTAATAACTGCGGGTCAAAACAATGTTTCGATAAAATAAAAATGGAAAATATCTGTTAAATATTTTATAATGTTAACTAATGCAAGAGTCCGTATATAAGAACAAGAATAGGAATAAAAAATATATAAAAAATACTTTATCTACTTCAGAATCACCCCCTTTCGGCTAAGGGCATTTCTAACGTCTACGTCTATAGCAGCATCATCATCATCATCATCATCATCCACATCCGAATTTACCCAGTACTGGATGTAGAATTGACGTCCCCAGTTATTACAGTATTAACAGTATAAACAAACGTTTTTTGTGTATGTCCCTAAATAAATTCTTGCTTAGCTTTGAATAATTATATTTAAGGACCTTTTAAAGTGACCTACATTGTGAATTGATGTATTCCACGAGCTCCTACGGTGGATAAATAAGTATCAGTATGTATATTAAGAGTTAAAAAAACAAGAACTACTTCGTGGTTCCATGTACATTAAGTAAGTATACACGTGTTAATGTACATTAAGTACCTACCTTTACTGATAAATAAACAATTCAGGTATTTTAGTCACTAGCCCATTATAAATAAGTTCCAATTTGTTTTCAGTCTCTTCTTAAAACACTGCTCTATATACTTCCATGAATCAATTTACAAGTCGAGCTGCATATTTTTCAATTACGTCAATTTAAAATAATACTTAATTCGCTATTGTGAGTCACCAGATCATTGTGTCACTTCTCTGGTAGTTTGAGAGCTCAATTTAATTATACCTACTACATTAACAAACAAATACCGATCAAAAAAGTAAGAATTATCGTTAAAATTGACATTTATGTCTTTCTATCAGTGACTAACATAACCTGACCTATGGATAGGTTAAAAACGGATGACCTGATTTGGATTGAGTTTTTTTGTTTAACCTAACAAAACGCTTCATCGAGAGCTTGTATAGCTATGTATGATCAATATAAACTAAACGACTTTGTTTTATACTATGAAAACAAACTATCTGATATTAAAAACATAAATTAGTTATCAATCTCTCTTGTCAAGTAAAAAATCGTCTATCCAATTTAACAAGATCATTATTAATAAACAAAATTACTTCAAAATAATAGAAAAAATAATTATAACTAATATTTACAGCTGCAACAATTGAACTAACTGAAGAATGTTGCAAACAATCTATGGGTAGCTCAATTGATTCACATCAATACCAGTCGGAATCGTCCCGAAGACTCTGATTTAATGTAAAGTTACGTTAGTTAAAAGTTACAGAAATTTTACAATAACGAATTATGTTAAGATTTACTTCATTTTTTGGCGTAGCCGGTAGGATTGATGGGATTAGTTCGGGAGGAAAAAATGCAAAAGCCTTTGACAGGCCTTCTTCGATACCATCACAATGTTGCAAGAACGGGCTATAAAAATAACTAAAAAATAATAAAAAGCTATGATCAGTTACTTTCAATTAATACCTGCTGCAAATTGTTGCTCTACCAACATCGTCTACTATACAGCACTTAGGGACTCAGCAGAGTTTTAATACTTTTCTATGAAGTTGTTATGCACTTTAAAGGTTATAATGTATTTAATACTTTTCATAATTGTAATGATACATCTAGTTCAGTTTAAAATAATATCCTTACAATGTTGATGTTGTTTTGCTCCGTGTATTTAGCATTTAACTTTAATACGCCATTTGTATTCCACTGCTGGGAGAAGTGTATATTATTTACTTGCAGTGACCGCGAATAGTAGGTTTTTTATACTTTTTATCAACTTCGCTTTATTAGCCACAGTGTAAATTAATAATACGTTTATTTCATGGTAAGACCAGAAATATTGTTAGGCAAGACCAAAAAACTTCTACCTACTTTATAAGTCTAACATTTAAAGCAGGTACCTACTTGCTTTTAATGGTCGTAAATCGTACAAAATAGATAATAAAATACTCTGAGAAAGTACATATTTTATGTACTTTCTCAGAGTATTTTATCTATTTTGTACGATACTCAACACATTCAATTATATAAACTTTTTTAATCTGGTTAAAACCTTTATTAACAAAGAAAATTACGATTAAACAACCAAATTAGAACTCGCATTTACAATAGAAACAATGAAGCTAAACTGTTGCAAACAAACCACTATTAGCTCAACTGATCCATATAAATACCAGTCGGAAGCGTCCCCAAGACGCTGACTGCATTGCCTCGCTGTATGTCAAGGCTGATCCGCGGTACCACATGACCAGCTCTCGGGTCACACGTCACTTCGACCATACGCTATAACTTTTAATTTTATCCCTTCGTTACTATTAGAAACGGCCGGGAGTAGTTTTTCCCGATTGTTCATAGTGGGAACGTATGGGGTAAGGACAAAAGGAATAGGCGTTTTTAGAAAACCCAGAGAGCCTCGGATCACCACGGACCGAGTCTCGAATCCATTAAATAAACTAATTAGAATCAGACAATGAATGTTTGCAATTTTTTATTTTGTTGCCAGCGTAGTTGTCAGTGACATAAACAGAAAAACTGGACGCACTGTAGATGCCTCTCCGCCGTCTGTACAAAATGTCAACGCACTCATAAATAACAGAAATCTATTTGGGCAGGAACGTTCCACTGCACTTATTAAAATATAAATATAATATTGAGTTTGTTCACATCGAGTAATGACTCACGTCATGAATCGAATTAAGATCGTTTATGCCGCAATTGTTGTGTTGCTGCATTGTTTTCGAATCTTATGCCCTGGATATACAGTTCAAAGTCATATAACTCTTTGTGTATTTACTTTTATTTTATAGTCCGTTACTATGTTTTCCACACGATGTTTGGTTAGTTGAATTGACAGGTAAAGTACGCGTATTGAAAGACAGGACTGTTGTTAATCATTTAGTTTTCTATAGTTATTATTCATTATCAAAGCACTTCCTGTTCTTTTTTTTAATATCTTTTTGTCAAATAAATCCTCAAGGAAATTTAGCCGTACTGTGTGGACCTCCCTTTAGAATAATACTTTACCACCTGATGCCATTTTGTCCAGTTATAAGTTTTGCATATGTTCTCTTCATTCCGATACAAGGGATACAGCCTGCAGACATTGTATGTGGACATTTAATTGCCAACAAAACAACCGCATAATAATTGAGTCAAGTATCATTTTATAAACGCAAAATTATCTACGTATAAATATAGACCGGTGTAATGAAATAAATGAAATGTCGTTCTTAGTTGCAGAGTCGGTTATTACTTTAAGATGTTATTACAGATATTTTGTGGCACTGTTGCATTCTGCTAGCAACTAGAGAAATGCATACACGTCGCATAATGTCTAAACTCTTTCTGTCAACATGACAAAAATGTACGTTAGAAAAACATGAAGTAAAATAATTCATGATTTATTTCACAAAACATCGACTATTAATCGGATACATGAAACAAAAAGGATCGCATCCTTTCGGTGATGTCTACACCTATTTTGTGGCACCTTGTCTTGTACAAAATGCGAGTTGGCAGTACCTCATTTTCCAGATACTCAGGCTTGCTAAGTGCCAACTTTTTGGCAAAGAGCAATTTATAATTTTTTTATACAGTTTTGTAACTCTGAATCGTGCGAATGGGCACTAAAGTAATTATTTTTTTATACGAAATTACTTAACTACCATGTTTATATACCATTCAGTAATTAGTTATTTAAATGAACGAACAACACCAAATATAACAATCTAGTGGATCGTAACATTTTACACTTTCATACAACAGTTCCTTATAATCGCTTTCCGAATTCATACATACAATAGGCACGAATTAATTCATTAAACGTAATTAAACTAATTAATATAAGAAACAAACCACTGGAAGAAAAGAGAAACGCTCGCACAGTTTTTTTTAATAAAATTCTCCGCAATTTTGTATATATTTACTTGGTTGCTGCGATAGTGCAATTCTTTATTATCTTCGCTCTAATCAGTTTACTCAGCGCTGATTCGCTCGTAAAACGTTTACAATAAAGTTGCAAATGTGTACTCTTAGTTTTTCATAGCATCCGCTTTATTTTATGTATGTTGATTGTGTATTGCAATTTAATGTAAGTAGAAAGAGAAAAATGGGTGCAGTTCGCATTAACTTTGATATATCGGTCCATGTAGCAGCAAAGCGTGAAAATTGCCAATAGTTAATTTTTTTTCTAAAATAAATAGCTGCTACACCACATATATGGAAGTTTTGTGTTTCTGCAACACAATAAAGCGTACCCACGCAGCGGAATGTATTATTTAACTTTGAAGGGTTCCGTAGGTACATAGGTTCGTTCGTTTTGAAAAACAAATGAAGGTACCTTTTGTTCTATAAATATTAAAGTACTTCAGCGCTGTTTTGCTGAATTTCTCGTAATTATTATTCATTCGTGATCCATATTTAATTATTTACAGACTCCTTTAAGTAGTTTATCTCCTGGTAATATAATAAGTTAAATATGGTAAAGTAAAAAAAAACAAAGCGCATATATAAGCTAAAAATTTAATCGGGCTTACTGTTCCGGAGATTACTCACAACAAGCAAACGAGTGGAGCAATCCATGCTTAATACAATTTCAGAGTTCAGTCCGCTACAATCGCAGCCACATCATGTCAGTTGTCACTGCTTTGTGTCGGAAAGTGACAGTTGTACCTTTGGCGTCGTCGCCTGACAGACCTCATTGCTTCCGAAATGTGTGGTCACGGACGGTGCGGACTGACAGAAGGGTCACTGCAGTCACTGGAATATCTTGCACGCCTCTATCCTTTTTGAACGTTTACTGGAAATTCAAGTACGGAACACAGCTCGATGCTTCTCACTTGGCTGCGTCTAGAAATGCATGCGAACTTGCGGGGGTATAGCGTGAGCTGATTTTTTATTAAATTTAATTAATCTAACATCGTCTTATTATGTTAATAGTTAATGCTTAGTAATATACATGTAGCGGTTGCCTTTCGTTACAGAGTGTTTGAATGATGATTTTAAGTAACAGTAACTTTTAAAATAATAATAAATCATAATACTTGCAAAATAATTATAATACTTTTAAATTGTCTTTTTTTCTGTTAAAACAAATTGTTTTGTACATTTGCGATAAATTCAATTTACAATGGTCTGCTAACTATTATATATAATCTAATAATGATGAATATAATCCCCTCATTCATAATAGTCTGTTAATTTTAAACTATTGCTCAGTTGTGTTATTTCTCACTCTAACTTACGTCAATAGAAAAAGACAGAGAGAGAAGCACAGCTTTTTCTCTCAGCAATAGTTTAAAATTAACAGACGATTATGAATAAGTGTATTTATATTCATCATTATTTTATTATACTATTATAAGTATTTAGGTAAGTAAGCAGGATTGACGAATCAAACAACATCCAATTCCCTCAACGTGAGATAGAAACCAGGGCCACAGAAACTCATTATTGCCTTTTATTGCTAAATTCAAGAAATCGTTGAATAACAATGTTGCGTTGATTTCATACAAGTATTTGCACGCGATTATGTATAAACAATTACCTGTTCTTTGAATCTATTATACTAATATTTTATAAGGCTACTTCAATACCAAGATTTAATAAGTTTTAGGTTGTATTATATAGTTTTATATTTATACACAGTCCCCCCCAACGTAGCACGTCGCCAGGTCAAAGTTACATGCACTAAAGTATCAAATATAATATATAAAATTCAATATATTTAATTTTGTAAATTTTAGATATCGAGTTTAAGTTTGGCGAATAGGAAAATAGAATAGCGGGCCCTTAGGCAGCCTGAACTACGAGAATGATACATAGAGATTACAAAAATATTTTTTTTGTACTTTTTTTAGTTGTCTTTGGTCATTGTTGCCCCAAACGTCTCAAAATATAAGGCATAAGCAACAAATTTTGTCCATACCTAATTAGATTTACTCACCTAGTTTTAATTACCGACAAAATTAACCGTGTTCGTTACTTATTAAACAAATACCTATGCAGTAAAAAATCGCGATTTATCGCGTTTGTCTTCCTGCATTACACAAGGTACGCTTTGAATACCCGACAAATAATCTAATGACTAACTATTTATGTACAAATGTTCCCAATAGAGCGAAACGTCCATTGCACACAGCCTAAGGGGCAATTTTGTGTCAACCAAAGTATGGTATTTGTGATTTGCGAACTATAAAATCTACGCTTGCGCCCATAATATGTTATCTATGTTTACAGTGGATCAGCATAGGCTAATGATGATGTTTTCTTAGAAAACTGGTACCTACTACTTGTAGATCTTTGAAAAAGAAGTCAATAAAGTCTCATTTGAAATATTACAACGAAATATTACGAAACCGCATCTCAACAAACCCTATCTCACTATAGCTCTAAGAACAATGAAACACCTGAATAAATTTATATGATAATCTAGAATTTTATATTATAAAGACTTATGAAAATAAAATGGGGTAAAACATTTATGAAAATTAGAATTAAATAACCAAATTAGAACACGAATTTACCATTGTAAAATATGAGCTAACTGCAGACCAAACTAACAAACTACAGGTTGCTCAACTGATCAATATCAACCAGCCGGAAGTGTCTCCAAGACGCTTGCATTGCCTCGCTGTACGAGTATAGCAAAGAAAGTTGAAATGCTTTCAATTAACACTAAGGAAATAACACGTTTTTATTTAATTGAGAATATCACAGTCTATTATTAGACGTAATGTTTGGCACCATCGATTATGCAATAAAATAAGTCGGACCCATTATGTTCGGAAGGTCGATTTCATTTGTGATCCCGTGTTTGAATTGCCTAGATTAATGAGAGCAGTTCAGTAAAACAGTAGGTTTATTCTTTATCTTTTTCTTTTCTTGACAGAAAATATTTTGACTTACTAAGAAAATTAGCGTTCTTGATAGAATAAAAAAATTACCACTAGTATTTACACTTATATCGATTTACAAAAAAACGAAGACGTCACCAGAAAGCAGAGTGCCAGAATGCATTGCCACGTTTGATGGCGATGCTGATTCATTGACCGATATAAAAGCCAACATTCTGATCACTTGTGGACTCTGTTTTTGATCTTTATTATTGGGCGCATAAATAACTAGACTTCACGGCCAAAGTGAGTTATACTGTAAAAATCACAGAAAAACGCTAGGAAGACTTCCACCAAATTTTCAGGACGATATAGAGACGAGACTGAGAGAAAAATCTCGAAGACAGAAGTGGGTCGAGCTAGTAAGGAGCAAACAGAAATTGATTATGAGTTTGTGAGATAATAATAAAATTATACCACAGCGTCATACAATGATTCTATGACAGCAGATATCGACGAATCAAAACCTCAACTAACTCTTAATTAGAAATAAAATAGAAAAGGTTAAGAGTTGATCTACTTCGCCAAAGTCCTGGTTCATCTACACTGTGGCATAGGTCATTAAATGTGTGAGTGAGTTGTCGGAGTGTGAGTGTGCACACACACAAGAGTTCGTTGACTCACTCTTCATTGTAAATGAAAATTTATTTAAATGTTATGATTTGATAGATGGATGGCAAGATTTTGCATTATTTCATTGTGTGAAGTCGAGTATAAAGATTTTTATAGATACAGAGTGTATTGTTCCGCTGAGATTCTTTATTGGGGGATTCGGGTAAAATGTGGTAATGTTTTTATTTAAATTGTACATATGATGAACCTAATAATCTATGTTATATTTAAGGAAGAAGTCCATTCACAGTCATCCAGTATGAGAATATTTGTCTAAAGGCAATCATAAAAATACTGAATGAATCAAGCTGAAATTTTGCACACTTATTACTAGGACCTGGAATAAATAGTAGCACCTAGTAGTTATATTTATTCCTAAAAAACGCGATCCAAGGTAGCTTCTGGTGATAATTAAATAAAAA
Source organism: Eupithecia pulchellata (assembly GCA_963931895.1). Classification (NCBI taxonomy): domain Eukaryota; kingdom Metazoa; phylum Arthropoda; class Insecta; order Lepidoptera; family Geometridae; genus Eupithecia; species Eupithecia pulchellata. Next base: position 8,551,016 of record OZ007520.1, on the reverse strand, counting down.
AGTACGTTTTGGTTTTAACTGTATGTAAACCACTTGTAAAATAAATAAACGAATTGAAGTACTAAGGTGCAACACTGAAAGGTAGACAAATAGAAGGCAGAAAACATTTAAAGAAGGTAAAATATGGAGTTAGTTGGAAACAAAACTAGTAGAATAAGAGCATCTACAAAACCGATAACCGAAATAAATAGAAAAGCAATTCATAACTGCAGCTGTGAAACTGGGTTTCCAACGCGAAAAGGTAATGAGCAGGAAATGAGATAATAATATGAGTAGGTTTTATTTCTGCTAGTTCCTTACACTTCATTAATTTTAAAAAACACGTATAGAATTTACTCTTGCGAACTAAACGGAGTCTTTTAGGTAAGTCTTAAGCGGTTTCATTGTTTTATGAACATGCGGATTAATATAACTATTCGGTCTATAGCTACTTGCTTATTGCTCTACGATATACGGTATAGAAAGTATGATTATTTATGCGTTTTTGTGTTACAAAGTTCTCGATAATTCTCACATTATTATAACCATTGTCTGGTGTGAAATAGTTCGTTATTATAAGATATATAATGTATGCAATTACATTGTGCAACTAATAGTTGTTTTTTTGGTTTATTTCCACGGAAAAATTGTTTATAATAATGAAATTTCTCTTCTTTTTGACGTTATACACTCTGCTTCCTGCTACACTTCTAGTAATAACTTCTAGGCTCTGCCCCGATCCAAACGAGCGCCCAATTTACTAGTGCCCTTCCCGGCTTTTCTTACTAGTGCCCTTCCCGGCTTCGCACGGGCGGTTATTGTGACATAACGTTAATATTTGGGCATATACTATCGTAGTTTTCTGTAGTTATTTATATGTTCTTTAATATTGTAGATATACTTTTGTTCTATCATCAATAGTCAAAATACAAATCTTTCCTCTTAAAAATGTTATTAGTGTAGATAAAGGTGAAAGAGTTTTTGAAATCTGAACAATAGTTTTTGAGTTGTCCATGTCCAGCTGATCTAACAAACAAACAGACAAACCTTTCTCTTAAAATTTAAGTGTTAAAATACAACTCCGTAAACCCCATTACATAATATTTGCAACACAATAATATTGTTGTTTATCATTGTTTCTAAAACAATAGATAATATCATTTGAATAATTTTATCTGATCCAAGTAATGTAAATGTTCCGTGTACAGTTGATAGGAAAAGTGCTTTATATAAATAAAGTTGATGCTGTGCTAGTATCATCAACGAGAAAGTGTGTTACTCAAAGTTTTTTAAACTACTACACAATTCTCAGATCAATATAATTTTAATAATATAATAATAATATATACTTTCAATTAAATTTTTGAGCTACCTGTAGTTTGTTCGCAACAGTCTGCAGTTAGCTCAATTGTTTGAATTGTAAATACTAGTTTTTATTTAGTTAGATCATTGTAATTTTATTTGTTAATAAAGGCTTTTAGAATAAAAAATAAAGCACTTTGATTTTGATTTTCTAGGCTACGCATCTAATAGTTACTTCTATGTGTTTTATATAGTAGGCCAAATGTAGTCAAACATCTTTGGCAAATAGGATTTCCTAGTTATATGTGAAAACCATCATCAGTATGTGATATTCATCAATTTATAGTGTAAGAAAAATTTAACATATCAAGTACATAATTATACAGGCTGTTTCATTCATCAGAGTGCGTCCGTATTGTGCGCAATTCCTTTCAAATACTTCCTTTGATTTCGAGTTTCTTTACATTTCGCGCCTACCGAATCGAGAGGAACTACTATGCGTAGAGTGACAATCTAATGAACTTGATGATAGTTTTAGAAAGATTTTCAGTAATTCGTTACATTTTTACGTGACAACAACCGTTGCGTTCGCGCCATAGATGTTATAAAAGTAAGTGGATACAAAATCAACAACAGCGCTTGATCCAAATAAACTAAGTACATGGACTTACATACTTACTAAAAATACAGCTGATGCTACGGATTTTGATGCGGTTTATTATAGTATTTCAAGAGGAAGGTTAATACGTATGCTTTAGTATCAGCATTGCACTCGAGCGGAGCCGGGACGGGTCGCAAGTGACAAATTTAAAGGTACGAAGTGTATATTACTTTCTTCTCCTTACTGACCCCCTATTACTTTTTTCTCGTTCGATCCTCTAAGGATCAAACACTCGGTATACCATATTCTGCTAAAGTTAAGTAATCTAATAACTTAGCAAATCCCATTAAAATTCCCGTTAATTAAGTTATCAGTATTAAGTAAATAACAATACCTAGATAACGCTTTAATCAATTAAATCAACGTAGATCAAGGTAGACACCTAATTATTTAAGACACGCAATACGAATCGCAACTGAAGTAAATCGAAATAATGATCTTGAGCGAAAAGTAAACAAATATAAAGGTTGTCGCTCACACGTCCAACCCATCTGCCGCACGATAGAAAAAGAAGCATTCAAATATGGCCCTAAATTCGGAATACTAAGACACGTTGTACAGTTACATACTTGCTTACCCCAACTTTTAGCGCACGCTGTCTAAATAGTATGAACGCCGTCACTAAAAAAATATTCTAATGTAGCTCATATTTTGAACGCTTATTTTGGTGTTGTGCTGCATTGGGGTGGGATATGTGTGCGCCAACCACTAGGTCATCCGACGATATGTTTTTTCTGGGTCATTACGATGACTTTGTTCCTTTGCTCTTCTAATGGAAACATTTGAGTCCGCATATCAAATGGTTTTGCTTTCTTTACGGAACAATATTTGTAGTATGATGGATAAACTATCCCTAGGTGGGGTTCGAACCCGTACCCTCCCGCGTTTCCACTTCCACCGTCATGCACTACGCCGCAGAGGTCGTCAAAATCTTGGTTCTCGAATCAACTTATATACACAAACACATAAATAACTAACTAAACAAATTAACTTATAAAAGACGTGCTCTATGGACGTACGCTACTTCGCCTAGACTTTGTGTACAACGTGCCTAAAGAATAAGGCGGTCAGAGACAAAGTGCATTTTTTCCGTACATCGGAATAGTTGATATCAATTTCGATGTACTAGTATTGTGGGGTACACGCAAGCGAACGCTCCCAACGCCAGTTTTTATGTGTTTATATATTCTAATTTTATTGTTTTCTTTATTTGCGTCCCACTTTTGTTTGGTTCGGGCGGGCATTGTTTGCCATCGTAAACGGCGATTTGGATGTTAAAATAAAATGTTGTATGGAATTTTTATTCGGTACGAGTAATTTCTTTGTCTGTTTTGTTATAATTTTGTGGCATTAAAATGATATTGCGAAATGTTATATTACTTTGTTCGCAGATAATGTTGAGTTATTTTCGTAGGTATGTTTTTTCAACGAGGACTTATTTGGTCAGGTCTAGGAAAAACATAAAAAAAGATGTATTAATTGGCATAAAGGTGATTGATTACATATCTAAACTTCATATAAACAATTGTAATAAGCTTTCCAAACTACCTAAGTAGGTAATTTTTCTAATTAAAAACGAACATAACATAATATACGGAAAGCCCAAGTAAGCCATAATTGCATAAATTTGCCCACATTCTCCATTGACGGTCCTTAATTATTATTTTATACAAACATCATGTATTGTATGTATAATAAAACAAAACATATGGGTGTTGAGTTATACGTGTCTCGAGCAATTACCGGCTCACAGATATGAATCTCGTGGAAAAGGGACGCAAAGAAAAGGGGAAAAAAGACTCAAGCTTAGGCTGTTTAACATCTGTTTCAGAAAAATTACATATCAACAAGCTCATAAAATTTATATTCCCTTGATTTAAGCACGGAGTGAGATATAGCTGTTTTTTTTTATAACTCATCAACCCTTCCATTTCAGAAAACTTTGATTTCTCACTCGGACTAAGAGCTTCTCGTTCTCCAGAAATCTATGTTCTAATCTACGAAAAAAACTAAGTACTAATAATAATACTAAAAAATATAAAATTTTAATACTACGAATACGATATTCCGCTCCTTATCAAACTGATGCCAAGGTGGCATTGTCTTTCGTAGATGTCAAATGGACAATGAGCTTTAGGGCAAGCACGGGCTTTCTTGTCTTAGGTAGAATAGATAAAATAATTACGGCAGTTTGTCATCGAATGCGTAAATTATTTGAAATTAATTTCTTCAACTTCAATAATGTACGCAAAGTATGGCAATGCGATGTCATTATTGTCTATTCTACCCTAGAGAACAATCCCCGTGCTAGCCTACTGAAAAACTCAACTTTTCCAGTTCAGTATCTACACAAGAATCTTATTCACTATCACCCAACTTATACCAGGGTGTGTTGTCTCGATTCCAAACCTGTTTTAAGGTGAATTAATATTATTAATGAATACTCGAAACAGGCGCGATTGTGAGTTGTACCTATAGTTGTAATGCTTGTAATTATGCGTGCTTATGGCGGCACCGGCAATTACGAGCGGCGTCTGGGGCGCGCAGTGGTATGCGGCGTGTGGCTCCGGCCTTAAGGAGCACGTGCATCCAGCACCGCTACCGCACAGCACAACAAATGTTATAATAATATTAATTAAAGTAAATATAAGAGCTTAGTCCCTGTCGGTGTAATAATGCAACTTCCTTATAGCCTATGTGGTCATCACGGAAAATTTAGGATTCTAATGATGAAAGAATTTTTCAAATCGGTCCAGTAGTTTCGGAGCCTGTTCAATTCAAACAAACAAACAATCAAATTTCCTCTTTATAATATTAATATAGATGACAGCCACTTTCTTTTTTATTTGACTATATACTTATATATAAATATCACTACAAAGTATAAAATAAAAGTAGCTTTAGCTGTCTGTGCCAATGTATACTTAGATCATTAGCACTATATTTTATATACATATTTATAAATATAGCTGTAAACAAAATAAAAAAAATATGTACATCATAATGTATAATAATCTATGAAACATTTTATTTGCCAAATTTTTTCCTGCTAAAACTGGTTCTCAGCTAAAAAATCCTGCCTTAACGCCGTGTTTGACCGGAGCTGTGTACCTTTTTCACAAAGAATTATATTATAAACCTATAAAATAATTCACATTTGCAAAAATATAATATAAATCCATTTTAAAATTTTTGAACAGTATCGGATAAACTTCAATGTTTTACCCATTTACCTGCAGGAATTAGGATATTAATACAGGGTTAACGGTTAAGTCGATCTAGATCCTGGAGGGGGTGGTACCTCCCATAATTTCTGACTGATTTGACTATGAAACACCATACCCCAAACTTAACCGTTTTCAAGATGTTACAATTTAAAGTTTTTTTAAGAAAATACCGATTTTTTGTCTATTGGATTATATTTTTTGGAATTTTGGAATTCTCTAATTCATTTGTGTTTGCGATTTTTGTGTAGTAGATGAGTTTATATAAACAACAATATTACGTAAGCTGCTGATTCATATATCCGAAACTCTAGGGACACGTTACGACATTGTATTTTGAGTAAAAATTATTTATTAAGTAATCATCTATTCTATGAAATTTAACTTGTCTCAGTGCTTATTTTGTAAGCCTAAAGAAATAAATTTATCGAAATCTGAAATCAGAGTTGTATTTTGACTAAATCCAAGTGCACTTTGCCTGTCACATCGTAAAAATGCTAAATTAAATTATCTGCTAAAGATCCGCCGCGTGCCAAAGTTCAGATATAATAAAAAAAAGTTTTGTCCGTCAATTCGTTACCCTCGTAACCGTAACCCGTCAGCGCGGCTACTAAAGTATTACCACAAGTACCAACGCCATTGTTTTTACTAAAAATGCAGGCAGCTTTAAAAACAATGAAATCATGTTTATTTAGGATGTCATTTTGTTCGTAAGTGGCCCTTATAGAGGGATTCTCTTCGTAGTAAGCAGCTGTAACCGAGGGTAAAAACTAGTTTAAAAATAAAATGCTTTCGCGTCGAATCGTAACTTTTGCATTTGGCATTCGTTCAGTATATTTGTATTAAATAAGATAAATTGCATGCGGTAGTGCAGAAGAAATAGCAATCTGAAAAACTCTGCAAAAACTTCGCTTCAATAACTTTTACGAGACGTAAAAATACCTAGTGTTTTGTCTGGGACAGAGAAGCTTTTGTCTCGGAAAACATCGGATGAAAAATTAACAATGCTGAAGAAATCATCTTGTTCAATAGATATATTTATTTAAGATATTTTTCACTCAGTAACTTATTTTTTTCACTTTTCTTACTAAAAAAGTGTGTCATTCATTATAGCGTACTTTAGTTGGCGTAATATGCGATGGGCTCAAGGCTTGAAAGTATTTTTGCTTTTTAATTTTTGTCTTAAATCATCAGCTACACAAGATTCTTTTCTCTTACACAGACAATAATTTTTAAAACACTCTCTGCTTGAATTTTATACGAAAGGTGATTTTATCATCATAATTGGAATGCGTACTTTGTTTGTTATTATTGCTCATTGCATATTGTTTTCGCTACAGTCACGTGGAAAGCTTTCCACACGTACCAAAAACTTAAAAAAAAATGTTAGTTTTAGCGCAAAATATATTTTTATTCACTACAATTAAATTTGAAGGTGAACGTGTTGTAAATAATATGCAATGGGACAGAGCGGGCCAAAGAAATAATTAATATGTATATGTATGTTGCGGTCGAAAACACGTGAGATAACATTAAATACCTACATATTTACGACAAATTCATAAAGACGGAATTTAATAACTTGTGCTTTAATTTTCTGGATGTAATTTTGTTGTTTTTTTTTCGCAATCGAAGTGAAAAGTGTAGTGCCAAACCACCGATTATAGCTCGGTTGTGTCATCCTTATTAGGTAGATCCGTATAACAATCTCGTATAATAATGAGCTGGTTTAGTCCCTAGTCAACCAATCTATTATTCATACTCAGATAAGTAAAAATAACTAGCATAGATAAAATATTATGCCCTTATCGCTAATGCTAATATGCTCCAATATGCATTATGGCGTCTAGGTACAGATTGATCGTTTAAAATAATCATGAATAATTATGCTGTTCTCCTGTTAAGTATATTTATATTGAAACCTGGACTTTTTCACACTATAATCAAATATAATTTATTATATTCCTTGAATTTTTGCTTCTGCATTCAATTCCAGTTAAAATCCCGACATTCCGTTATGAATCTTAATTGACATTAGTTACAGCTCATTTTACTTTAACTGATGATTTGGTCTCAGGGGTCAAATAAGGCTCACATACACAGCGCAATAAAAAGTCGGCTCGCCAAAGCTGGCGCGTAAGTCCGATACTTGTAGCATAATTAAGCATTTACTCAATTAGAAAAAGCTGATTCTACTTTCCTCTGGACATATCTAGCTTGCTCTCGGTATGGCTTTACATTTTAACATATCAAACAGGTATATGCATGTAAGGCCAGATTTTATGCAGGCATACTAGTTACGATTTTTAGGGTACCGTTTCCGTGCTCCCTTACGACAAAGATTTCAAAAACTTTATTTATTACATAATAAGCAGCTTGATATGTCATAAAATAAATTATTATAAAATAGGAAATGATGTGTTATTGATTTTTTTTTCATTACAATTTTTAACAACAAACAAGACAAGTGGACTTGAAATTTAATAAATCAAGCTAATGTAGGTAGAAGTTTATTTAACAACAGCTGTTATCGTCTATTGTCTACAAGAATATAAAAAATGACTTCTGTAACGAATAATAAAAACAAAACTACAATGCAATCGCTTCGCCTTGGAACTCGTACGCGCGCGTGTTGCTTGTTCTTGGCCATTTCATTAATCTAGTCTTCTTGAGTACTAAACGATTTTTGCATGTATAAAAAATAATTTTGCATCTATAAGTCATATTATTTTATCATAAAATAAATTTGTACGTAAACATACAATAACTATTTTACTTGTAGCTCTACTTGGTATTTACTCAAAAAGCTTCATTCAAAGACTTAAACGTATGTGTTTTGTTTGTTTTATAGCCCAACTGTGAAAAAGACGAACGAAATTCATAACTGTGTTAAATTTTCGTATGAGAATTTTCGTACAAATCATCTTCACAACTTATAAAAAGAAAAAAAAAAGTAAAAACACACTTCATTTGTGTCGTTATGCACAACAAAAGATAGCGCTCCGTTCCTCAAACAATAAAATTATATTAATATTTATTATGGAGAGTAACATTAACGTTCTATTTCTGTAGCAGGCGAGACGCGCGCGTGGGCCACAATAAATAACTTGTCTTATAAAAAAAACGTTTCTTTTTGCCTGTCACAGTGGCGGGCGGTCATCGTCAGTGGGTTAAGTTCAGCTTCCGGTTAGACTTTCGTCGTGTCGCGGGGGCTGCGAGCTCTTTGGCGCAGTGTTAAAAATCGCCATTTCGTACCGATTACAAATTTTAAGACTGGTTAATTGAATAATTTTCAAGTCCTAATTTATACCCTTGTTTGGGTATAAGCCTCCTCCAAGATTTTTCATGTCCGTGCACAGTAAGTATGGGGCAGTGCACATTATCTTACGCAAACATTCTTCGTTTTCGATTTCTTCCCATAAATTTTGCGCTACTCGGTGTTCCTACCTGATCGAGAGGACCTAGTTTCAACGATCCAATAGTTTTTAAAGAACTCCATGAAAATTTTCAAACTATTTTGCACGTTGACATGAGAGTAACAAAAGTTAGTAGATAGATCACGAACTACAGCGCTTGGTCTACTATAATTATACAGGGTGTCCCGTAACTCAACAAGCCCAAAACCCAGGACAGGTGGGTTCATGACGACCCAGAAAAACCACAAAATCATGGGTCTATCTTCAATAGTTTCAGAGTTATAGACTTTTTACTGAAAATCATAAATTTTCTGCCCGGCGTCAAACTTTTCTATACTGTGACTACAGATGTCAATATTTAGGTCTTATTTCAGAGGGTCTATTCATTTAAATCGTAGAAGTCATGAAGTTGGCATTACACATCCTTACCTTGAAAAAAATGCTCAAAAATTCGAAGAGTAAGGGAATAGAGATTGAACCCGTGTTTGTGCGCACACTTGCACTGTAGGATACTTAATAGCGTGCACATAATGGCTAGCCTCCATTGAGCGTGGTCCCGTTGCCACAATTTTGACAACGGGGTCGTAGAGTTGAAATGTCTGATTGTCGTCTTGTAATCTTTACCCATTTATCTTTCAATATAATCTTTTTTTTTTTACTATAAACTATTGTAGTTTGATGAATTCATTATGAATGTAACCCATTCATAATGAATATAATCTTGTGTTGCAAATATTAGAAAAAATTATACGATGTAATAATAGTTCCTCGAAGTACAATTAAATTATTGCGGTAGTAGAAATATTTTTTTGGATGGCTACATAAATTCAATCACAAAAAAAAATATTTCTACTGGTAACATGGAACTGTGACTTTTTCATCTTAACCAATTCGCCACATACAATCGTTCAAACATCACAAGCAAAAATATTATATGTTAATATTATGCGATATCATGCTGGAGCTGAAGTATCGCTATCGATAGCCTAAACCAGCTTGTTCCTTCTCTAAATATGTAAGTGCTAAAACACGCGTGTTGCAGAGATGCGCGGTTTTAGTATGGCTCCTTTACTGGATACGTACTCGATGGATATCATCATACGTTCAGAATTAATATGAAAAATGTTTCTACCTTACAAAGTAGGGGATTTCTAAACTTTTTTTTGTACTCGGTTTTGTTCTAATACTTGCTTTCTAACTTGTCATAACATACGGACAGTCACCGGCAAAACTACAACGGGCCCACCCGCATCACCTGCCAATTATACAAAGTACCCGTACTCTTTTATTTGCACTGTGTAAGTAGGGCGTTCTCGCTTAACTCGTGAATTCCCCCAACCTCCCCCTTCCCCCTCGCGAAACATTATCATGATTCATATCGTTTATAATTTTGTATTATGTTAAACGCAAACGTTATTAAAAACAAGTATCTGACACCATGGCAACGGATTTTGTTTGCTTGCTATTGATCCGTAGTGGAAGGGTGGCCATTGACTAGTTCCATCAAATGGGTAAAGTTGTAAGTTTTGGTTATCAACATAGGTAGCAAAACCCAGAAATATCAGGATTACCAAATGTAAAAATTGCGACGGGTAAATGTGCAGAGTTATGAAAACACAAACTAGTTTTAGGGTATGGTGCTACGCATAAAAAATCACTTGGATCACACCGGAAGTCTATTACTGAAATCTGACGACTAGATTGTATTCCTCTGTGACTGTTCCGACAAACTATCGACGTCTGTTGTTACGGAAATATATTTTTTTACTTATGTATATACTAGTTTTATAACTCCAATCCTAGGGCACTTACGCATTTATCACTCTTGGAGTCGTGTCGTTAGATCGATTGGTCACCGTGGTTATTTTTAAACCCAAAGATGGTTTAAATAAAATATCTGATCGTCTGGTCTAAGCGAACCCAAAAGCTGATGAGAAACTGGCGCGGAGCATCAGCATTGCCATACAGAAAGCCATGCACTTTCTTGGGGACAATTCCGACCAGTGTTGACATGGATTAGCAAACAGATTTCGCTAAAATCACCGATCTCATATCGACATATAAAAGTCCTTCAAATGGCCGTCGTAATATAAAATTGTATTGCGAAGGGCATTGAAATGGCTTTCAAGGCCATAGAAAGGGCTTTCAAATGTCAAGTATTGTGTTGGTGGTTTAAGCGTAATCAGCCTGCAGTTGTCATTTGAGTTACGTGTAGATTGTTTGCAACAGTCTGCCGTTAGCTCAAGTGTTTCAATAGAAAGTGTTCTAAATTCTAACAATATTATTTAATGGTAATTAAGAATATTAAAAGAAAAATACCATTAAATAATATTGTTAGAATATTATTTAATGGTAGTTTTCTTTGTAATTTTCTTTTAATATAGGATTAATGCTTAAGTAACTTAGTCACGATTAATCTTGACTAAGTTAATTAAGCTTTCCTCGTTCCAGCACATAAAGTACTTGGGAAGCTCGTCATATCCACCATGCAAATAGATAAAATCAAATTCCTTTGAATACTGCTTCTTGTCGCACCAAAGGGATTTCTCAGTTTTTTTCGAACTCTAATTAGGATCTAAAAGAGTCCTGCTTTTAATAATTATTCAGGCTCGAACGATTCCGATGAAAAGGATTTTTATTAATATAGGTGTTTTGCTGGAGTAGAAAATGCAAAGTAAAATTTGATATTGCAGAAAATCTAATAGTCCATTGCTCCAGTACATACCACATTTTTTGCACATATCGACAACTCAATCTTTTTTATCCGTATTAATGATAAATTTACTGCAACGAGATTTTGCTAAAATAAAAGGTCGCTAGCTTATAATCCAGTCACGAATTTTTTTATTTAATATTTTTCATTGTTCTTACTCGGAAGGTTTATGGTAGTTATAGGCCTATGGAGTTTGAAAGTGATACTTTTCAACCCTAGGGAGAATCGTTTCCAACTGACAGCTATCACATTTCTATTGAACCATGGTAATGGCTGGATGTGAAAAATGATGCCTGAGCTAAAGAAAAATGTGGGAAAGTGGCGATCTTAATTTTTTTTGAGTATTGTTTGTTTGTAGAATTTTGTTTGTATTAAAATAAGTTCATCTGATTCATATATGGGCTAGAGCAGTATGTAGGGGAAAACCTTTTACTTGGATCCGTAATGCAAAGCAATGTTTTTACCTCGGGTGAAAGTAACTTATTTAGTCACTCGAACTATTGACGACCTCTCAGTACAAAATAAGTTACTTCCAACCCTAGGGTAACAATGTACTATTGTACATTATCAAGTACGTATCCCTAAAGGTGCGTATTGACCAGCGGCATAACGGTGAGCGTTCGTACAGTCAGGACGGGAAAAGAGGGCGGCGTTCGCAACGCGACGAGTTTTCGCACACTGCGTATTATGCGCGCTTCGAAATGTACCTTACTTTCAGTAATACTGGCCAGTACTCGGCTTTAGAGCTGAATTCTGAGTGCCATTTCGGATTCCGAACCGAATATTGCAGTTAATTCACTCATTTCCTACGCGATTTCTTATTCATTTTCGTATTCTACATCTGCGAATCTATGCACAACTTATTTTCTATTGCTAATTTATTCGGTATTTATTTCAAAGCACATACTCCAACTCAACAAATTGATAACAATGATTCAATATCAACATTATTAAAAAATCACATATGTACACTATGTATAATTAATATATGTAATAATAATTATACATTATGTACAATAAGCATCAAAATTTAGGTAAAACCAATAAGAGAACAAAGCATAGTGAAAAAAATCGATCAAACAAATGTACTTCGCAATGCAATACAAATTGAAACTTACCAAATTACCTTCTGGTTAGGAAAAAGCTTGAAGCCCACAGTGTCCTCTACACGGAAGCTACGCTAAATGACCGCCTATTAAACGGTCCGGCGAACCAAAAACACTGACAAGCGTATTATTTATACGCAATTTCATTATTAGATGGTTATATGACTTGTTATTATCTATTGTGGCTTTTTTCTATTTTATTATCCGACATTGTGTGATTATAATGTGGCTAACTAACGAACTGTTCGGTAAGCTATGGCATTTGTTCCACACCGATGGATGGTTGGATTTTTGTATGTCATTATCTATTTAGTTTGTGTATAAAAATACCGTTAACATAGTGATGTGTCTGAAAAGTCGCGCAACTGTCTTGGTACGACGAAAGTGGCCAAAATAGTAAACCAATAGATTATATACACTAATATTATAAAGAGGAAAGATTTGTATTTTTGTACGAGTATGTTCGTAATTAATAAATTCAAAAAATATTGTGCCGGTGTCAGAAGTTGTTGCAGTATTGTTCACCATTAGAAAGCTACTTTCATCCTGAGAATCTTTTTAAAAATATAGCCTATGTTAGGTTAGGTTAGGTTAGGCTATTTTTATTGCTAAAATAAAATTAGGGATCCTTACTAAAACTTTAGTAAAGTAATTCAAAGTGTAAAAAAATGCCATAAAACATCTTTCGCTGCGGAAACTATTGATAATAGAAAAAAGCATGTGAAAATATCAATAACTACAAAAACCTTCGTAATACTGTGTCCAACTATCTATATATAACTAGCTGTGTAACGATAACCACCCGTGCGAAGCCGGGACGTGCCGCTAGTGTTTAATAATCAGAATCATAGATGCCACTAATTCGAACAACAGATCAAGAAAGCTAACACATTCACCGATTAAATATTGTTGAGTTGAAGTCAAAGAGACTTACTACTTAGTTAACAAGTGACAGAAATGTCATTCAAACAACAACGTGAAAATTTTTCGAATTTTTTTTGATGTTCTCTGTTCCTTTGAAATTATATGGTATAGAACGTAATACAGGCATCGGTTATTATGACTCTACCGCAATCTTTTTAATAAATAACTCTTTGTAATTCCATTTTTATAATTGATATAAATTAACATGAGCAGTGAATGAATGATGCATAGCTTTATACATACGATTATAATGGTTTATACATAAAATATACATATAAAATGTCTAATGCAGTATTTTTTAGACTCTGATCCTTAATTTTATGTAATTTAAATGTACTGTTGACAGTAGTGTGATTAATAAATTTAATATTATCTCTTATTGTTATATAATTTTGATGTCGATATTTTAAAAAAATAATTTGTAGAAGTAATCATAACTCATAGTTATAATTCAAATTAAAGGTGTACGTTTGTACAATCTCGGAACAGTTTTCAAAATTTTGATAGGCTTTATACTTTTCAAAATATTTTTCTACCTACCCTATCTTTGAAGTAACTGGTAACCTTTAAGTATATGCATATATCATCAACACAGCCTATAAGTCCACTGCTGGAAATAGGCCTCCCCTAATGAGCGCCATAGATGGCGATGTTTATCATTTGGGGGTTATTGCCCACAATGCCCACTCTGGGTATACTATACATACATACATACATAAGTAGTAGTATAATACATCGTCAAAAGTTCGAAACCCTCGGCGCGCGAGATACACTTGCACTTGGCGGATCTTGTTTCGAGATAGCCAGCCCATGAACGACACTTTTTCTGAATTTCCATCCCATAAGAGGGATGCGCTTACAGAATACGCCCGCATACTATAGCTGCTTTTGTTAAACAAACAAATAGAATAAAATTAATTCACGTAAGCTGTTGACGTGTAAAATATTACAAGGCAGTTAATTGTAGTCACTAGACCAGACAAATGATGGTGTATACTATATATTCGTGCAAGGGGAAATGCATTGTATTAGGAATGTCATAAGTACGCTTCTTGGTTGAATGGTTCTTTAACGCTACCAAAGTTCGCGATGTATGACTCGTGATCTACATAATTTGGCTTTTATTTATTGACTTATTGATAGCTTCCGCTTGCGGTTTCGCATGAGTTAATGTAGGATCATTAACTGTTGTTAAGTAATTTTATGTAATTACCTATCTCAGACTAAATAAATATACAATACAGGGTGATTTAATTTGGATTACCATCTTCTTCATAAACAAAATCGATTGCTATAAAATTTAATCGGTAAGGCTGACAAAAAGAAAATAAATGCAAGGACGTAGAATTTCTGTACTTATTACAAAATTTACGTCCACAGCACACGAGTATTCCGTTGAAAACTGAATCGAAGCGATATTAATGGATGGACGGTGCCGGACTGTCATTGCAACTGAATTTATAATAATTGATATCGAAAAAAGACCATTGTCGTGTCAAGTTTTTAGTTGACATACTATGTTGCATCAACTTGTGGACTTGTGGTATTACAGTTTCCGATACGATATTGTGACGGCGTTACGAATTGCAGAGTAGTTATTAAAATTAACCGTACATTTTTTGCTCTGTACTTTACTTTAATGTCTAGCTTTTAGAAGATGATGTCTTTCATTGTGTCTGTGATAGACAATTCTAGTAGAAAGTACAAAATATAGTTTAGAGGTATAGTTAATAAAACAAAATATATTTTTTTATTGGTACGATTTGTGCTGGAAATTGGTTATTTGGCTGATGATGATCGTTTTAGAATCATTATATTGACTAGGCAGGATTCAATTTGAATTTTCGCTTGAATAAACATGATATTAAAATTACTTATATAGCTATAAGAACTTTCGTAGTTTAAAACGAAGTGAGCCGCAATCACCTTGATGAAGTCATTCTCGTTGGCCTCCTAACAAAAAACTAGGTTCGTAGTTAACCCGTTAATATATAGGATATATTTATGGATATATATAAAAAACGGTTTACGAAACCTCAGGGAAATTGCCATCTAATATGAGCCAAATTAGAGGCGGCCAAAGTTAAGCAGCGGTCTAGTATAAGCTGGTGTTTTTGTTGTAGCTCACTTAGTGAGGCACGAGTAGGCAAAAAAACAGTAATATAACGTAAAAAAGTGAAAAGTAACATATCGCAGTCGTGTATAATAAAAGAGCTTAAAGTTCGCTGCCCTCCGAACGACGTCGGCGAAGCTAATTAAGTATATTTTATTGTTCCCCAACTATTACTAGGTATCAGTAGTAACATGCCGTTGGCACGAATGCGGGCAAATAATTATAATTACATTTTTATTCTTGTTACATTTTATTAATAGTGACCTTAACGCTACAATGTTATGTGGGATAGTGAGTTCACGCGGCTTCGGTTTTACAATTTATTTTGTGTTGGTATTCTGTGTACATTTTTAATGTTTCTGCGCTTAATTTTAATTTTTAATCTCATAAAATGATGCTTTTAGTGTTGAAACCCTAAAAAGGGTTATTTGTTTCATAAATTACGTATTATTAAATCGAATTCGTAAGTGATATAAATAATAATGTCCATAAGAGTGTATCGTCCATCTATGGTCTCATTAGTGACCTGTGCTGGATATATCCAGCAGTGGACTATTAGAGGCTGATGATGATGATAAGGTAGAGTGAAAAATAAGTGAAAATGATATCACTTAATGAGAACTGATCAATGTTACTTGCCATATTGTCATTATATTCAGTTAGTATCTTGATTCTGGGCAAAAACAGTTATGAGACTGGTCTGAGTTGACAGCGGTTTTAATATAATATGTATTACACGGATCTAATTACGATCTAGGATTGATCTGGGATCTGATCTAGATGTAGATATGGGTATTTTTAAGAGCTTTTAGCCATCCGTCTTGGTGATGGAAGAGTCTCTCCAAGAAAAACACGAACACTACTATTATTTTATATGTGTACAAACCTTTATATTCTATATGGTTTTTATTTTCACTTTAGACCTTGCTGAGCACACAGGAGAGTTAGGAGGATGGCATTGTTAAAAGATATATTTTATAAAAATTAAAATTGTTGTACATACCAAAAACTATTAACGCGACACGATAAGAACCACAAAAATACGCCCTATGTACGAACATTGCTGATGGATTTAGTTACCAGTGTACAGTCTGTCAGTCAGCCCTTTAATATTTTATGTATATAAAATACGTTCATTGTTCTACGGTTCCCCTGAACTTACTCGATGTCGCTGTTACTTTTTAATTGATCATCCGTTTCTATTAACAGTTTATGTATTTTTAATGCAGCTGGATCTTAAAATAACATTGAGAGTAATACCTTACCCGACTTGGTAAGAATTAAACATACACATGACGTTTCCAATGATCAATGATGCCATCTATGGCGCTCATTGGGGGAGGCCTAGAGGTCCAGCAGTGGACTGTTATAGGCTGATGATGATGACGTATTCCATATCCTTCACGATATTGTGACGTCAAAAACGGCAGTTGGAAGACCAGCGTTGTCTTTAAGAAGTGTACAAACAGCTCATATTGAGACAGAGACCATTTTGTGACTCATGACAAAAATAGTTTGTTCAGTATTTACTGACTCTGGTTGTTTTCTAGGTATATAAAAATATATATCTATGTACGTAGTATCATCTAGTACGCATAACGCAAGCTCTGCTTAACTTAGGGCTAGATTGCTGTGCAGATTGTCCAGCATTATTATTTTCTTAATTTAAGCACGTCTATGTACGTGTCGCGAAAAAAAAACTAATCTACGGATAAAGAAGGCTCTGGAACGCCATTAGTGGCGTCACGGTTTTTGGGAGGCCTTTGTACAAGGGATGTTAATAAATTTTGTAAAATGATCTGCAGAACAGAAGTTACTATTGAGATTATGTAGCCCCAAGCTAAATAAACAATTCTCCGGGAATAGCGAGTTCGAAACCACAGACGAGCGTAATTATACATATATATATATATATATAAACTAGCGGTGTGCACCGGCTCCGCAAAGGTTTTTAACAAAAATTTATAAATGTTTACGTACACATTACACATTTCGTTAGATTTATTAGAGATTTCATACTCCAATTTTTTTTTGAAAATACTCTGTAGCTCTCAGAGTTTTTTAATGTAGGATCCTAAATGTGAAAGAATTTTACAAATCGGCTCATTATTTTCGGAGCCTATTTAATCCAAATATTAAAACAATCCTCTTTATAAATATTGGAATAGATTATGCATGACAATCCAAGTTCATAAAGCAGTAAAAATATAGTCAAACTTGTTCTAAAACTCTAAACAAATAGTTTTTAGGCACGATGTATATCGTTTCGCCTCGTGATTGGTTTTGGTAGTTTTAAGGATCACCTGTCCTCTGTTATTGATATTGACGGGACGCGAGTCATTGCGGTGGTTTAGCTTTGGGAGAATCCTTTTAAATATACGGGAAAAGAAAGAATGATATTTTTATGACTGCCATTAATAATGGACTGCATATTCAATTGTGCTCATTTTTTTTAAGCTTTATTTTTACCCGTAGTAATTTATTTAAAAAAGCAAACCATTATTACATTATGAATATTTTTTAGACTTACGCGATCTGAACACAGATTGACTTATAATTTTATTAGTATTATAAGTTAAGTTTAATATGTAAATAAAAGCGATAAATACCCCTTAAAATAGTACTAATAATGTTTGTACTATGTCAAAGCTTTTAATTGTTTTAGTAGGTAAACTAGATCTCAATTGATTATACCTACATTATTATGTAATTGTAATTTGCTCTGTTAAAAATGGTACAAGTATTTTATTGTATTCACGCCGGCTTGCTAATATTGTTATGTATTAAACATTTAGGTTACAATTCAAATTGAGATAATTTTCCAGCATAATTTAAATTACAAAATATCATATAAATGCCCCTAAATAAAAAGAGAGTAGTAGACCAGACCAAAATGCTTCAGCAAAAAAACGATCCATGTAATTTTTTTTAGATCGTTTTTATACGTCAAACAACAAATGAACTAAAACAATTCTTCTTAAACGGAATTTCACAAAACTAACTTGAACAAAAAGTCAAATCAAAGATTTGCACCTGCATCGCCATTTTACTTAATTTTATTTCTCAAGTGTTTGAAGTTCTTAACACAATTAGGTATTTCCCATTGTTGCAAGGTTCTATTGTTTAAAGCAACTCGTTCGGTTCAAACCTCTCTCGAAATCGGACACCCATATTCCAATCACTCGCCATTTAATCAAACTTCAGTTATTTCTAGTCCACGGTAGCCCATCAGTGGACTAGCTGTAGGTTTGGCTGCCCTTGTTAATGGTTATTCCAGCTGGTCTATTTAGAAGAAGACCTGATTGACGTATCAGTCTTGCTATTTCCGACGTTGATTGGTTAATTTGCCATTGTTTTTATTCGTAATCAAATTGCAGCCATTTTGTGGCAGAAATAGTATGAGTGAAACACTCACGAGTACAATTAACTGCTCCTATATCAGTAAAACTTTTATTTTACTCGGAACTGTTCAAATAAAAGTACACACATTTTATCCTACAAATTAGTTATCGTTGTATATTGTCAAAATACACCATTCAGTCAAAACAAAACTTGACAAACTGACAGTTTATAGATATTTTCGCAGCCGACTGTCATATCCGTCATCACAAATTATTTTTGCGACGATTCGCCCAAAATTTGGACGGACCATCATTTTAGTGTCACCAAAACGGAGATGACCAATCAAATCTCCAATAGATGCTATGATTGCCCTGTGAATATTTCCACGCCATTCTATTGATTTGCTATTCGAAAACCATGGTAAACATTCATAATAAATTCTTATTTCAGAGAAATTGGTATTTTTTTAATAAAGAAAAATAGAACCGCAAAATGCCATAGTTAGATTTATGGTACGGGGACGATAGGTAAGCTAGATATAAAATGTTCCTCCCACTAAAATCTTTATGATAACTTGATCGGTAAATAAAAAATAAATAAATAACTTTGGACAATCCACACAGCATCATCTAGCCCCAAGCTAAGCAGAGCTAGTGTTGGGTACTAGATGATTGATATACATAATACAATATTATTACATATATAGATATTTTTTATTATACATAGAAAACGACCAGAACGCCCTGAACATATATCTGCAGATCGTACACATATTTGTCCGAGGCGGGAATCGAACCCGCAACCTCCTGTGTCGCAGGCGAACCTTCTCCCACCGCGCCACAGAGTTCGTCGATGTCCAATTAAAGCAATTATGTCCCTAGACAACTTGATAGTGCTGACAGTACTTGTCATTAATAAACACAACTTTATTTAATTTTAAACATCTGTTTTCCAATAATTTAAAATTGAAATTATAACAAAGGAAATTTTCTCGGCATCACAAGTCATTTGTTATTTATTGCATTGTTTAATTCTTTTCTTTTGACGCTGTAATGAATCGATATCTATGTATATTAATATTATAAAATATACTAATATTATAAAGAGACAAGATTTGATTGTTTTTTAAATTGAAAAGATCCGAAACGACTGGACCGAATTTTAAAAAAAAATCACCATTAGAAGCCTACATTACCCTGATGAACATTATGTATTTGCTGCCATTTTAATAGGAGTTTTAATATAATTGTTTAATATGTTGTAAAAATATTATACGTACGTAGTTACATGTGCAAAAACCTATTTACATTCTACAGAATAATCCTCTCTACATCTCTACAGAATAATCATCTCTACAGAAACACAACAATTATATAAGAAGTCGACTATTTTGCATTTTGCATGGTTTTCATATCTCTAGGGATCACTGACAAGAGGTCTACTTTGGACAGAACAGAATCAAAGTGATCCCATAAAGGTTTTGAAACCGATGTCAAAATCCTAAAAACGAAGTTGCCTCGCTCAGAACGAAGGACGGCTGTTCTGATTCAGATTCAGATTCAGATTCAATAACTTTATTTCTTTAGGCTTACAAAATAAGCACTTAGACAAGTCAAATTTCATACAGTTAATTATTATAACAAAGAAATAAGTTGTTATTGATTTCTCTTCACTTCAATTTTTTGTCCACTAGTGGAAGAAGTGAAAAAGAAAGTTCTATTCTTTGGATGACGTTACCAACGTTACTATAAAAATGATTATACGAAATCAAATCAAAAAATCTTTTTATTTTTGATCCTATTCCAAAGGTGACGCCTCCGAAACGGCTTGTTAGAAAGATTGTTCATTAAGTTAATTTTTAAAATTAGGCCACCTGTTGTGTCTAGACAATCCGAGACGCAGAAAGTTTTGGTCTCGATTTCGGTCAAATGTACAAGGCCAAAAGTCATATTAAATCAATAAACACAAAACTATAATAACATTGATAAGAAATGTGTCTATTTTAATAAATGTTTATATGTTGATTTTATCAGTCGTCAAACTCATATTACAAGATCTGCTTAGCTTGGGTTTAGGCGATGCTGTGCGGATTGTCCAGCAAGATTTAATGTTCAATTATTCATGCAAAAGAAAAACTAAAAAAAAATACGACAAACAGTAACATTATATGTTTATATAAAGTTTATGATTACTTAGTTTTTTTCTTATATCTATCAAGATAAACTAAAACGTGGAACGGGAGCGAACGTTCTATAATCATATTTATCTTGACGGAATAGGATTTATATTAGATTGTATTAAAGCGATACCGTATTAGACGCCCCGTCTCCCGCTGAAACTAAATTTCTGAGCGGATGAAGAATTACTTTATCTCAGAACTGGGCTCGAAGATAAAATCTATTTATTTTATATTGAAACGAAGTGGTGGAAGGTTTTTTGTTTATTTTGATACAAAGAGTACTTGTAACGGGTTGTTTTTCCTTGTAGGCAGATTAATTTAGGGTGCTGTTATACAAGAAACTGAACACACAAATTATTATGTACATTTAAGTTTGAGTATCAAGGACCTGATTATATTTTCACTCAAAATGACGCAATAAGTAATCTCGACCATATTACTGTCTTAACAGTGGCCACCCTTTGCCTTCTATCGAGCTTCTTGGAGTCTAAGATTATTTAATGGTTATGTGCCAAAAGTCCTCATGGTCATAACTTCACTTGATGAGTCCAATCAATTAAAATTATAACTTTATAAGTGCAACTAATATAAAATAAGTCGTCTTCTTTTACTGTGCATCATTAGTTATTCTATTTAAGTACATATCTGCGGAAACTTCATAATTGGCCTTCAGCACATATGCGCTATACAAAACCGGCATGTATTATGTCAATACCTATTCTTAATACCTGTTAGTGTCCCTAAAACTTTGTAAATAAATGAATAATATCGTTATTATGTAGTAACCCTGGTGGGTAGGTCCCATTTGTTCTATGGAACATGACGTCATAGTACAAAATGACACATTTTCGTCCCTATTTTTTCCATGGAACTACATACTACCTTTTCACCCGAGTTTCATGTCATAGAACAAAATGAGAATCAGTTTTTCCCAAAACCTTCCATGATGAGATATACAGGGTGTTTGGTGGAAGGTTAGACAAACTCGGTGGGTGAAAAATTGTAAACAGTTAGGGTCTTTTCCTTCAATTTGTATTTCACAAATAGGTCCACATACACACCCACCGAGTTTGTCTAACCCTCCACCAAACACCCTGTATAAGACGTGAATGACATTAATCGCATTATAATTTTTGTTAGTGAGTAACCATCTAATCAAAAATGTTACTAAGACAAGTAAGTGGTAGCAAATCATTCTCGAGTGGCCAGTTTACATATCAACTTCAAGAAGTTTATATACCTATCTACTTAGTTTGTTCTATGGAACAATTTGAGACAAAAATTACAAACTGTTCTATAGTACAAATAGGGACAATATTTTCTCAAATTGTTCTATTACGTCATGTTCCATAGAACAAATGGGACCTACCCACCCTGGTCACTGATCATTTGTCAGTCGTATGCGCCGCCCTCGGTTCGAACGCCAGCTGCCAGCCTGCAGAACTATAAAGTGGTACTTTTTGCCCCATAGCTGCTTCCGCTAAGTCGGTGTTAACTTTTAGGCCAATTCACACGAGCCACTATCTCATCTTCCTAAACCTTAAGTTGCTTTTTTACTTCAATCAATTATTTTGACTGAATTTGTTTTGATTCCCTAAATGTTTGTACTATCTGCTGCTATTTAGCATCATGATAGCTGGCAACATTACCCTGCATAGGCTCGTGTGCGGCACCCTTAGGTTTTTATGAATACTTAAACTAATAGGAAACGGGGAACTTGCCACATTAAGTGTTTACTGGTAAATTTTCTTGCCATTGTTTGTTTTTCTATAACGCTTTCAGTTCATTTTTGCTACGAACGCTATTTCTCGTCATTATTTAAGTTGCAACATTTTAGTCTCGCCGTTTTAATTATAATAATTAACGGAACAGTTCGTCCGTGCGCGTTTGCACTCATTAGAGATATGTGAGGGAAATATTTGTATCGGTCACTTGATTCTTTACTGTTGCCTACTGTTGGTTTTTAGGGTTTTGACATCGGTTGCAAAACCCTTATGAAATCGCTTTGGGTCTGTTTTGTGTTTTGAATCCTTAATATCTCAGAAACTACTGCAGCTATTGACTTGAAATTTGAAATAATAATACATTTTGTGCGCCCGCACATATTTATAGAAAAAAAAATGAAAATAAATGAAAAATAAAAATGAAGATTTTCCATACAAATTTTGAAATCGAAATTTTAAATGGGACCTACAAAGTCGAAAGTGGTATCAAATGAAAGGTACTCGTTTGTAGATTTCAAAATAGTTTTTGAAATTTTGGTACATTTTATACTTTTTAAAATATTTTGAAAAAGGTCAAAAAAATGACCGTTCCCCCCCCCCTATCTCCGAAGATTGCAGAGCGATCGACGTGATATGTACCAAGTGTTTGTAGATATGGATCTATATTTTACAGGAAAAATATAGAGAAGTCTATAAAAATAACAGTTTTTGAAATATGGTCAAAAAAGGGCGGGAAAAATTTCTGAAGGGCTGACTACCCCACCGAGTTGGGTATCAAATGAAAGGTATTGGCTTGTACATTTCAACACAGTTTTTGAAATTTCGACAGATTTTACACTTTTTGATATATTTTGAAAATGGTCGAAAAATTGACCGGTACCCCCCCCTTATCTCCGAAGATTGCAGAGCGATCGATGTGATATGTACCAAGTGTTTGTAGATATCAATCTATATTTTACAGGAAAAATATAGAGAAGTCTGTAAAAATAATACTTTTTGAAATAAGGTCAAAAAAGGGCGGGAAAATTTTCTAAAGGGGTGACTACCCCACCGAGTTGGGTATCAAATGAAAGGTATTGTTTTGTACATTTCAATACAGTTTTTGAAATTTCGATAAGTTTTATACTTTTTAAAATATTTTGAAAAAGGTCAAAAAATTTACCATTCCCCCCCCCTTATCTCCGAAGATTGCAGAGTGATTGATGTAAAATGTACTAAGCGTTTGTAGATATAGATCTATATTTTACAGGAAAAATATAGAGAAGTCTGTAAATATAATACTTTTTGAAATATGGTCAAAAAACTAATTTTCATACAATGGGGGCTATTTCATTGCGAGTAATATCAAATCAAAGGTATGGATTTCGACAATTCAAAACAGGTTTTGAAAATCGTCTAAGTTTCATACTTAGTGAAATAGGTTGAAAAAAGCCGTAAAAAAATTGTAGGTACCAACCCACTTACCTACCCACAAAATCTGAGTAGTAACTGTAAAAGGAGTTCCACAGCGCACCAAAACCGTTGTTCTCAAAATTTTTGAGAAGAGGTATGTACCTATCCTAGATAATCCACACAGTATCATTTACCCACAAGCTAAGCAAAGCTTGTGTTATTGGTATTACTACGATAGCTGTTATACTTAATAAAGTATAAGTATCACATTAGGTGATTTATTTTTGTATATTGAAAAGGACTAGAACACCCGAACAAATAATCTGAAGATCCTACAAATATTAGTCCCGAGGCAGGAATCAAACATATACGTACCTACCTAAACGACAAAAGTTCAAAACCCTCGGCGCGCGAGTTACACTCGCACTTGTCGTACTTGTTTTTTAACTATTTGCTTTGCGTTAATGGGTGAGAAGTTTGTTGTTTTCCTTATCATAAAAAGAAAATGAAGATTGTTATAAGAAGTTTCGATATCGATATTTTAAAAGAGGTCTACTCAGTAGACGGAAATGTTATTTAATAAAATAAAATGGTCGTAAATCTCAAAACCAATAAAAAAAAAATTACCATTCACACCCACTTACAAACTCTAATCTCCGAAGTAATTGGTAGTAAGTAAGTTTAAAACTATCGGCGTGGGAGTTACAATGCTCTTGAAGAATCTCTTTTTTAATTATCTGGTAGGTACTTATACAAATTTCAAGTTAAAATTCCAAAGAAAACTTTACAAACTATTTGTTACTGGTTGAAACTAAACATGGAAATATTTCTTATGCCCAAGTGCCAAGGTACTTGTCGTCACGTCAAGACGTAACGCGATAATTTAACATATCATGTAGAAAATATTTCCGATTATCCAAATACTCGTATTTATACGGGTTATTTGATCTTAAATATACTTTTTCATTCCAGAAGTAGCTCGTGGTTAAGCAATATTAAATGCAGCATGCAACAAAAAGCCACTTATTAATATTAATAGAATAATAAACGCTGCATCCGGATTAGTTCCTTACGAACTTGTATTAACGGCGCAATGAGTCCGCCGGGTTCGAAGGACCAACGTATTATTTTACGGTACTGTCAAGTAAAAAAGTGCTGCACTCGAACAGCTCAGGCCCTACACCTCGAGCACGCTTCAAACTTCAAAGATGGAGCGCGAGAACGCCCTGAAACTGAAAACCCAACGTTCCTCATCGTTAATTAAATAAAATATAAGTTATTCATTAAGACTTTTATGCGCAGCAGTACTTATACGACAGATTCGTTCCGCCGACGTCGGACAATTAATATTAATTAAGATTTAAATTGGTCTAATTACATAGAGCATCTTCGACAACTGGCTGCTCTTTGAACGAGATAAATCGGCTCATAGAATTAAATTTGAAAATTATGCAGGAGATTAATGCTTATCATGTTTGCTCTTTTCAGGTAAGTGCATGTAATTCATCCTGTCGCGATTCGGTGCTGGTCAGGGTACGTAGTTTGTTTTCCTATTTCTAGAAGTTCAGGTTATAAGTTCTGGCTCGAAATTATCAACTACAACGGTACATGTATTCTGAAATTTACCTTTAGCACGGCTATTTTTGTTTTGGGTAAAATGCGTAAACGATATATCCAGTCTCCTTCGGTCAGTATTTCTTGAACTTCAATATTAAGTGTTGGGTATTTAAAACTCGAATCATACCCGAATGATTTAGAACCTAACAACTCAGGGTCTGCTAAAATCTAATGTCTTCTTTTCTTAAGTATCTTCTACTTTATTTTATACTTTTATTTGTTTTGGCCTACGTTCCTGGTAATGACAAAACACCAAGTGGTAGAGCAACCCTTGACTTTTACGTCAATCGATAGAACCCAGCCGGCGGCGATTCGATGTTATTTTAAACGTCCCGTGCGTTTTATTTAAACAACACATCTGTATTGAAGCAAAGAGAACAATAGACAACAATAAGTATTGGAAAAATATACAAATAAAATATGATATCAATAATAATAATGAACCAAATAACCAGCACGTGATGAGCAAAGGAAAATTCAATGAAGGATTCTCCTTACTTTTGTACTCAGACAATACAACCGAAGAATAACAAATAAATAACGATATTCAAGCCATCATGTTCGACTCTATAATCGTGCTACAGTTTTCTAAAGTCCTTTTTATTAATTTAGAAAATTTTAGTTCTTTATTATTCTATATCTCTTTTGTTGCTTACTCAGCGACCTAAAGTGTGTCTTGGCGTCTAATAAGAAATGTCGCCATTTTAATTTCTCTTGTTCCGTATTCCACCAGTCGTCAGTGTAGGTCTTGAGGATCTGTTATATAATGAGAACCATGTCATAAAATTTATATTCCAACATTCTCATTCTAAACACTACATCGACTCGAGTTTCTTACGCGACAAATTATTATATCTATTGTTTACTGTCAGTTTGTATTTCAAAGAATTTCAAAGTATGTCGCATCGCTTTCATAACGCTGTCGAAGAATTGTTACCAATATAAAATTCGGATCCTTGAAAGATTTTATTTAAATCCGTTCAGCCGTAAAATCGTGAAAAAATACCACATTGCAATACATAAATAATGCTGTGCAATCCACACAGCATCATCTAGCCCGAAGTTTAGCGGAGCTTGTGTAATTGAGTTAACATTGATGGAACTACTTTCGCCTTAACGTAATTAGTTAAAGTCCCTTTTACCAAGGGCACAACCCAATGTAATAACATAACAAACAAGAAAACAATGTTTTCTTATCTTGGGCTAGATGATTTTTTTTTTTTTTTTTTTTTTTTTTTATTTATTTATTTAATTAAAACGGTTATTAGAACCAATTACATTAATTAAAAAAAAAATTATGATACTACTACTACATGATACTGTGGATTGTCTAGCATCATTTATAGTTCAAAATTAATATCAATCAAAATTATTACGAGTACCTAATATAGGAAATATTAAGTTGTATTCACAGTGTGTAAGCTTTACATTTCTAAAATATGAAATGGAGACAATTCCATCGTTACAAAATTATGGTTTAACGAACCCATTTCCGAGGAATCAAAGAAATTTTATACGAGGCAAGTCTTTATAATTAAATCGATTCGATAACTGCGTTATTATCCACTATGATTTGTAAACCTATTGCCTTTTCCTCAGGCGTATATTTTGCTATACATGTCGTATTCTTTAATATCTATTCTTCATTGCACAATTGCTTGTCGTTTGAATCTGATACTTAAATTTGATTTGATATCCCTTCATGAAAAGTCTTGGACTGTATGAATGAAACGCAATATGAAATTATCATGAATTGCTTAGTTGCAGGTTATCGGTAGTTTTGAAGAGACTCAACCTTGCAGTATATTAGACTTGTTATAACTTCAAGTATCATTCTTCAGATTTACTAAATGATAAAAGTTTTGGGACGAGTTTTGCTCCAAATCGAAAACAAACAATCTAACAAGGTAAAGGTTTCTTGTTCGCTTCTGTACTTTACCTTAAAAAGATTGCAGTGAACCAAGAATAAAAGTGATGACTTCCCAGTATTGCTTATGTAATTTGTATTATAGAAATAAAGAACTTTGATTTTGATTTTTATTTTAAATTTACATATTACTACGCCATTTTAATTGGATGTATTTTAGGGAGTTAGGTAAAACACGAAACACACAAGTCAACACTTTGTTTGTTTCAAGACACAATTTTCGGAAACCATCAAAGTGTTGGTCACTAACTCCCAGATAGACCGTCTACTTAAATATTATTTTGTTGATTCGAACAGGCCAATGCAGATGATGATACCTACTCTTACTCCAAGGGTTTATTTGACTGACATTTTCATAAATAGGAAGCAATGTACAATCAGAAAAAATAAGCAATACACTAACACGTACCTATAGCAGTAATGAGAAAAACTATACAAACTTAGATGCAGATGATCTCTTCTCTCAACAGAGCTGGGCCACGTTTTATTTTTAGGCGACATTTTAAGCTGAATCATAATAATCAAAGGTAACTTAAGTATAAGAGGTTCCAATTTTCTCACTCGGTGGTTTTCCGTAAGCGGTGGCATCACAAAGCTTTGAAAATAAAGTGCTGCGGTACCTACCAAAGCGGATTACACTCAAACAGTGCGTTGTGCTGCATTTAAACACGTTTTAACTTTACCTTTGTAGTTTCGTGCTGTAATTTCTGTCAATTGAGTTTCACTCCTGCTGGGAAGTGATAAACGTTTCGTTTATGGTACAAAAAGTAGGAAATCTGTGTACCTATCTGATCGTAGTTTCAGTCAAGTCGGCAGAAAACTTGTAACTATACATTTTGTATACATCTAAAAACAGACTTTTGAAAGATTGATACTGTCTAGCGATTTTTGTAGTTGACTGCACCTACCCACAGGGAGCCAATCGATTTAGGGAGGGAGGAGGCTTAGAGATTGGATCCCCACGTGCGTCCAGCTTTTCCTTTTTGTATAGAAGTCAGTGCGTTTTTACAAAGAACTAGGCATTTTAAAGCAAAATTGAAACAAAATAGACAAGCCATCGGGGACCGCTCTACAGATTTTCTTTCTTGCTATTGAAGGTAGGATTTATTTTCAGAGGTTATAGTTTATAATGGTGTTGATGAATCGAGACAAGATTATTCATAAATAAAACTCTGACTGAACGCAAAGCTCCTCATATAACTAAAAAGATAAGTGTAGTACCCTAATTATGTCGAATACTTCTTTTAACTGCAACATAAAGGGTAAAAATTGCGTCGCCCAAATTTCAATTCGACTCCACGTTAAAATGTATTATGGAGAAATCTGTGCTTGTCGCTCAAAGAAGCTGGACTTCTGATTTTAACCGTCGCAGCGTAACGATAAGTCTGAAAATCGACTGTATCACACAGATGACAAATTAGTATAACATTTCGTGTTTTACACGGCGCGGCGTAGTAAGAGCGGGCTAGTTACTATGATTCCTACTGTGTCTGCAGTATAATGTACTCTCATTAAATTAGTCCAGTGGTTGGAGCGGTATGAAGGCAGCTCACGCCCCGATTGGCGTAAGTGTGAAACTCGCCCTCTCAGCTCGCATGAACCAGAACACTACCTGAATGCCTCCTCTAGAGGCAATAAACATAACAAGGAATTTGTAAAGGTGCGCCTTTCTGAAGGGTCTGTACTTCAGTTTAATGCCTTTATTTTGCTTGTAACTGTGTCGGGCGTTAATTTTGTCTTGTATCATTTAACGTGAATGCAAATGCTCTACTGGCACTACCTAATTTAATTTTGATTTGATTTTAGCCGGGTTGAGGTTAAAAACGACCGCTAAATTGATTATTCAAGGAAAGGGTGAATATGAACAATGTATGCGTTGGGACCTCGACATGCACCTACATACATAAATAGATAATAACTGTTCACACGCGAAGGTTCTTATTAGTTCTATTAAATATGTATTACGTTTAGCTTCCCTAGCAACTTCTGTCCCTACAATGCAAACAGTACCACATTCTAGTCCAGCAATTAGAAGGCAACTTGGAATAATTGCTACACAGTCTACTATCGATTTATTAGAATAATTAAAGTAAAACTTTCGCTTAAAATTATAAAGTTTAAAAATTATGAATCATTATCGTATTTCGAGACGCACCAATTTTATTATTTAGTCGTTAATTAAGGCAAGTCCTGAATTTATTAAAGAACGAAGTTCCTAAATAATGGTTTATACATCAATGTAAAACCAATTACAGTCAACTTAGATATAATTGGTAATTTTTTTTCAAATGAATGGGTCATTAATCTGTTTTAAGTATGCCAGTGTTATTGTGCATTATATTTGTTTCAGTATTTCAATTGGCCCTCAATAATTTGCTTGTTAACAATACTGTGTTTTCATTTATTAAAATTACGAGTTTAAATCAATTACTTTTGGGTTTCAAAATGAAGCCAAGGTAAACGGAACGGAATCACCAAGAGTCATATTTATTCACCTTCAAAGTTCCTTTACTTCTGTATTTTTTCTATTCAGATATTTTAAAGTGCACACCCGACATTTCGACTGCAAAACAAACAGAAACTAGCAGAATTCGTTTCCCCATCGGCTTTTACTCAAAAAGACGCTTCAAACGGCCTTAAAAATAAAACAAGCGAACACACGTTCAAGCTAGAAACTATACTTTGTTGGCAAAAGTTGAAATGAGTTTGGTTAGCGGCTTCCAAAACCGTTATAACAACCCTCTGTGCTTAATCAAAGATCGGGTAACGGTCCCGATATAATTGTGATGGGTGCGAACAATGCCGGGGGGTGCGGAATTATTGTTAAATATCGTTGTGGAGCATGTGGGGTTGGTGATTGTCGCCGCTGGCTAGCAAGCGCGGGCGGGAATGAGGACTCTGCGCCCGCGTTGAGCTCGACGGCCTTTGCAAAACAGCTGAGCATCATAAACTTCTTTTTAGGGTTAAATGGGCATCGATTGATGCGTTCTTATTGTGCGGTCGCGTGAAAAGGGTGCGTATTTAGGTCAATCGTTTTTTTATTAGTGATTTTTTTCCCGGCGTCCTCGCCTCGTTCAAGTGCATACAATGCCTATTTGCATAATTAAAATATTCAAATTTTTCAATGCATAAACATGACTGTTCATATCTGTTATTATAATGTATTTTCTTTTGCTGGAAACAAATACTGCGAATTGAGGCACTGAATAAGTTGGTAGTCCAAGTTATTCAGCGCCTCAATTTGTTTTTGTTTTAGTTGTCTATTCACCAATAATAGTTACCTTAAAGATTCAGGAACGCTGTTGTTTATTAGAAAATGTTTGTGTTTGTGTAAGTAATCGCTATTCGAAATAATAGTCTGCATGCAGGGTTGACACCTGTGAGGATATAACTACTGACAGTGGATCGTCTGCTCGTAAGGTAGCCATCACATTGACACAACTGGCCAGTGTCAATATAATGGATAAGAAAAATCTTTAAACTGACCCCGGTTCTAATTTCTCACCTTCATAATTTTAGGTAACTATAGTACTAAAGTTATACAAACATTGAAGCTTCTTTCAAATATCACTCAAAGCGCCGCAGGTTGAAGGTCCCTTTCTAGAACTTATCTAATCCTTACTCTTTTTCTATTAACGTCGAGAACTTTCTAGAAAAATAATACATTTGAATCCGCGGTTTACAACTCACCAAAAAATCGGAATAAGCTTTTTACATTTTTGTCGCCAAATTAGACTCCAAATTCCTACAAAATGTAGCTATAAACCATATAGAAGACCAAACGAGTATATTGAGACCAAATTTATCAAAATCGCTTACCGTTTTGATCCTTGGAGGAATAAAATAGAGAGTAAAGTTAACAATTTACTTTCCAATCAAAATCTAGAATGTGTCTCTAGTGCCAACCCTATTTTTCTTAATAGTAGGTCTAATCTACGTATGAATAATTCCCTAGAAATTGATTGATGAATATAATATTGCTTTGTTAACATAGGTTCGTAAGTTTTCTAGGCAAATAATTATCCCTGCGAAGGAAAATACATTTTGATTTTTGTGGCTTTCAAGAGCTTGCCTAAAAATAATTGTTTTATTTTATTATTTCTGGGCAATTAATGTCTCAGTATAATTTCAAATTTAGAACTCTATTGATACAACATAAGAGTCATATCGTAAAAGCAAAGCTAGACTAGACTGTCGCCTTTTTAATTACCTATAGCTAAAACTCCTGTTTTCGTTTAGTCCGATAACTACTTAACTTTACTGAATGGTCTAATTTTAACAACTATGATCATTAGATCATTGTAATTTATTTGTTAATAAAGGCTTTGCCAATAAATAAAAAAAAAACAACTATGTATGTCTTCTTTATCATGAAACTTTATGAAAAATCACGAAACTTAAATAAATCGGGTCCACCGTTTAGGAGTTCTGGCATGAAGTTTTTTTCATCAAATCATACATACTAACATTCATGTTCACAATGTTCGAAATTAACATTTAATCATAGAAAGAGGATTTATATACGTAATGTGAATAACGGCATCAGTCATGGGAAAATCACATTCGCATGTATAATAAAATTATGAAATTGGCTATAATAGACTTTACAATATATTAAATCGACCGCTGGTTAACATCAATGCACAAATAATCCCCTGCCAGTTTAAATTTGTGTTTCTAAGAATTGATAGGTACCTACCTAATTTAAGTGGTGTCTACTATAAGGTGTTTCGTTTGATGGCGTTTTTACCTATTTTCCAGTTTTGAATTATTATTTTTCTGATTTCTGAGTTGTAAAAGTATTATAATAGTGTAAACAAAAAAAAGTAAGTAGAAAAGTGTAGACTTATTTGGGCTGTAGGTATTTTTTTTTTGTTTGTTTTATGTAAGTCGATAGCATCGGTAATATTGAGAGGTTTTCTTAAAACTAAAAAAGACTATTTTCCTTAGAATTAATTGATCGGATTTTAACGGAGACGAGCTAGATTGTCAATGAGATCTCGGGTCAAGTGCGAGTGTAACTTGCGCGGAGTGTCGAAATTTTCACAATTATGTACACGAATACTGGTACTGGTCACTTCGGAGATTAAGGAAAAGGAATCGGTAAATTTTCGACTCTTTGCAATGAATTTAAAACAGTAGGTATAATTAAACTGCCTTAATATGTATATATAATTTAAAATAAAAACTATTTTGAAATATACTAATCAATACCCTTAATTTTATATCTCACTAGCGGCCCGCCCCGGCTTCGCACGGGTATTAAACAAAAATTTCAGAAATTATACACACTAAAACGATGGGTTTCACAGTTTTCATACGGATCTTTACTTTTTTTAACAGCATTGGGGTTTTTGACATTGACTCGACATTCCAAAACTGACACTGGCCGTAGAGAAAAAGCAAGCGCCGTGCGCTATACAACCTCTTTTTCTATTCTGACGCGCCATAATAGAAAAAGAGGTTGAATATACAGCCCACGGTTCAATTATTGAATTTTTTTATGCGGATCCCTAACTTTTTTGAAAATATTATATAGCCTATGTTCATCACGGAAAATTAAGGATTCTAATGGTGAAAGAATTTTTTAACTCGGTCCAGTAGTTTCGGAGCCTATTCAATTCAAACAAACAAACAAACAAACAAACAAACAAACAAATAAACAAACAAACAATCAAATCTTTCCTCTTTATAATATTAGTATAGATATAGATTAGAAATTGTTAGTATGTTTTGCGATTTCATCACCATTTGTACTGCAAATTTTGATTTTCACAATATTGTTTTTATCGAAATGTTATTTTTTAATTTTCCTTTTGTTATTTTGTGATATTAAAGATTGAAAAAAGGACAGACCGAGCGAGAGCTAGTCCTTTTTCCAATCCTTAATTTCACAGCTGCATATTCAAGGCAGTTACAAAAAAAGTTATTGTAAGAGAGCACGTTAAATGTGATGAGTATTCAGCCCAGTACATCGCCACACACAAAAACACCACACACAACATAATACTTAATACAGATGTTAATGCGTAAAACCTCTATTAACGAAAAAAATTACAATTTAAGTGAAACTGGTATAAAAATTGGAACAATTTTGCTAACTGCCGACTGTTGTAAACAATCTAACGTGCTAACCATTATAATCGATAAATATGATATTAAACTATATGTATTGAAGTTTACTTGCGTAAGTGACTTATATAAATCAGAATTGCAAATCCGGAGACATTGGAGACTTATATTATAATAATTGACCTATTTATATTATGAATAATTTATAATACACGGAACATTTTGGAACATTCTCATCGAGTCGTGTCGAAGCAGAAATTATGACAAGAATTATAAGTTAATAATATTTTGTAGAAGGTTCCGGATTTACAGACACTCCAAAGACACACAGGAGATTTTTAGCAATTGTTTTGAACTTTTGGCTTAATTTACACTTTTCCGATCCACGCCGCCGATGGATCGAAGGAATCTAATATTAGAATTCCTTGTTTTAAATTCCATGCAACCTCGCAATGTTATCCCCGCCGATATATCAGACATAGTCTTGTAATCGCTCTTGTGATTCCTTCGATCAGGACAAAAATAAAAAGGGACTACATGTATTATAACTCATAAAAGTTATTTATTTCTTTTAGGACTTTCCTTAGAGGACTCTTGCACTCGTTAGAAATTTCAGTATACCTAAGAGTAACCTAGAAAGTCGATAACTTTGATATATATAATCGACTAAAAAGTTCTTAAAAAGTTCCCGGTAGCTTGCCCGCTAAAACAGGATGGTTAAATACAACTTGCGAAGAAAGAAGATAGTATTTTATCTAGAAAACTCGTTACGGGCAGCGATGCGTAATAAAGTCCAAATGACCACACAATAGAGTACACAGTAATTGAGTGAAGGAAACGCAAAAGATCTAGGCGCATCCTTTCGATTCATACTGGATGCCGCATGACGTCCTTGAAGCCATAAATTGTGGCCCAGTTGTATCTATTTGACCGGCTCCTGTGTCACTTGTTAAGAAGAAAAATGTTTTTTTTTTTATACAATGTACCTATTAAAATTTTTCAAGCTATTATTCAACAAGCTCTAGACATTTTACATACATATATATATATTATTATTACTACGGTGCGATGCAGGCACGAGTTTGCACCCGATTAGGAGTGTGAGAGTGACACAAATTGTAGCAATCGGTACCGCAGTGAGATTCCCCTTCGTCCGTGCGGGTCCGTACCAACTGTCGCGTATTCTACGCCCGTTTGTCGACGGGAACTAGCCGAGGATGTGCCTATTAGAGTTATTTAATAGCACAACATAAAGATGAAGGAACTAGCCCACACTCACGACACATTTACACGAATTGACGGCTTTTTGCGCGGCGTTTCCGTCCGCTGTGAGATCTACGTAATGCCTTGACGATTATGCCGCATTACTGACAATGAAACAATTTAAATGGATTAATCATCTTATTTTGTGGTCACGAACCGGCTTTGAGAGCTGCGTGTGGAGTTTCATAAGGGAAAAACTAACAGAAACATTTATTTATGCTTTTGCCTATAAATTTTTCTCAATAACATTATTGACTAGTACAATTTAGTAAATTTTACTTGTTAAATTGAATTTACAGCCGTGAACTGGTTTTCTCATTGTTATTCTTGCACGTTTTGAAAGTCTAATTTGTAAATGCGTCGAAAACCCATCACAAAGAGAAATGTTTTTATGCAATTTAAAAAAAGATTCCGGTGTCCACGTGCTGGCTCGCACAGTGCATTAGTCTTGCAAAAATACTGCGTTACAGCAGCGAGGGCTGCAGGTTCCATTAGATGAGTAGAAGGTGCGCTGTCTGGGGATGCCAGAAATCCAGTTACGCTTTCTCTTTTGATATGTCGCGACTGTCGAATATTCTAACATTTTGTGGTAAAATCTGTAATCTGAAAAATCTGGATTTTTCACACCCACTGTACATGTGTCTTTGATGATATGACTATGCTCTCGGAAACCTATAACAAAGTATAAACAAAAACTATAACAAAGTAAAAACTCGGGGATATTGTTCATTTTCGGTTTTAAATACAATTTACTTTATCTTGAAGAATCTATTATCGATGTGGGGTGAATGCAACGTCCAAAAAGCTATCACAAGCGCACGAAATAAAATAAGCGGCGGGTGCCAGTATTGATTTAATACACGGCCGCCTGCAACCGGGGGAGAAACAAAAAATAAAATTAAAAATATGCATAATAAAAATTTGGTCGATGAGTACGCCGGGCCCCTAATGCCAGGGGGACGTGTTTAGGCATTACGCGCAGTGCGCACAGGCCAAAACTCTTCTCGCAGTTGTTTTACCAACACCATGCAAATTGTTACTCGGGATTTTTCACTGGGAATTTTGAGAGACTTTTGAAATAATTTCTAATATCAACGGAATTTTGTTGTCTCCTGTTTCAGGACTTATGTGTGTTATATTTTGCAACTAAGCAATTATTGTTTTAATCCGCATTTCTATTGATATAGCCGTATTTATTTATTATTTGTTTTATAAATACTTTGGATTCCCCAGCGTTTGACGTATCATGTATATTAAATAAATAAGTACTTGTAAACTATGTGGTTAGTCCCCTAAACCAATGCTCATAAAATTATTTGATGGTTACTGTGACGGACGGAGCCGGGAGCTGAAGATCAAGATCGATTAGCCCTCTTTGTAGCCCTTTAGAAAGGGTTTCATTTGTACCCCAGTCTTTCTTTCGCACGTCTTACACACAACTACTTTATTCACGTCTGGAGGAACGATAGGTACCTACTTACATTCCTATGTAAGTAGGTACCTATGCTTTGAGGGTAGTTCTCTTCCCTCATATTTAGTATTTCATTAACTTGAACTAATTTATGGCTTTACTCAAAATCAGCCCTTCAGTTCTTAGCTGGCGATCTCGCACGACTGTATTGCTTTACCACATATACATCACATGTAAATCATTGAACTTACAACTTTTACTCAGTAGTTTTAAAGCGGTGACGTACTGATTGTCTCGCCAATTTCTTGAAGTCTCATAAAAAAGTTGTAGTATCTATCGAGTGTTATGTTAGTTTTGACACCAAAGTATTCGTCGAAATTTTAAACACAGCAATATTTTATGTTTCAAACACAGCAATTTCAACTTTCTCTTGCACGTCAACAAATAAAAATGTCACGAAGACATCGATACCCTCCGGTCCAATCAGACTATCATGTCCACCGCCTTCTTCTGTATGCACCCTGGACCCTGGATGCTATCAACAACAGTCTAAATTGTGTTTTCCACTCCTTCCAAGCGTCAGCCCAGCTACCGGGCATCCCATCGAAACTCTATTTGTCCGGTGATCGAGCGTGCTCCATTGTCACATAACAATAACAAGTTTATTTCTAATATATTATCGCGATTTCCCGCCTAATATAATATTAGTATTTTTACTTGTACTTTAATGAAAAACACCGCTGTCACTATATTGTATTGTAAAACGACCGCCTGGATAACTACTTTATTCTCGTCTAGAGGGCAGAAAGTACATAGAACTATCCCAAGGGAAAGTGAGATAACTATCAATATTTTACGTCGATAGTATAATGCTTTTACTATACTTTTTCTTAAACTAACTAACTATTATTCAAAGAAACTGTAAACAAAGAACAGAAAGAAATCAGAAATAGTATTTATAATTGAAACAGAACTTACTGCTATAAAACAAATAACATAGATAAAATAAAAATGATAATATTTGCCATGTTATTTAGCCTTAAAATAGCACGATGCGATCCTCTGACTTTAGTATAACAGTGAAAATATAAAGAGATGTCCAATTCACATGCATGGACTGTCGAGATATAATTGTATTTGTGATGTAATTGTTCACAGTATTTATGGAAGCAAAAGTCTCGAATCAACAAGAGCTTTAATTGCGTGTAAAAATCAACAACATGAAAGTGTTTTTTCGGTTTGTTTACATTTAAGCCTTTGAACTCAAAGTCAGAATGTAAAGGTCTTGTTCATGTTTTCACCGTGGACATTGTATTTTATTAAGTGTAACGTAGAATAGAATAGAATAGATAATACTTTATTATACCACACAAATAAAGAAACATTACAAACAGACATGCTTAAAGTAAAGGAAGTACAAAGGGCGGCCTTATTGCTATGAGCGATCTCTTCCAGGCAACCTTGGGATGAACTGGACATGAAGGAACAATATAGACGGTGGTATTTAAGTGAAACAAATAATAACAATACATTAATACTTACAATAAGTACTAGAAAAACTAACCTTAAATTTAAATACTATAAGTATCACTTGAATCAATAAAACAAAATGAAACAAGACTTATGATTCTAAGTAATGCTGATGAAGCAGTTTTTTGAAGATTGGCAGTGAACGTCTGTACTAATCTATCATTACTATTGTGTTTAAAAATGCAAAGGTATTATCGACCTTAGCTTCAACTCAGACAAGTCATTTGAATCAGTGAAAACTGATTCAAATGACTGAATTTTTTTAACTTGTAAAGTTGAATGAATAAGTTCCTGGCTAAACTTCTTAACTTCTGCGAACAACAAAATTGACTATAACAGAAATAATTAAAAGCCCACCGCATAACTTAAGATAATTTGGTCTGTATTGTATAATAATAAAATGAATTATTTATTATTTACTGAGAAAATAATTCATACGTTTTATAATCGTAATAAATTTAACACGGCTACTGTAGATAATAACTACCTTTTTTAGTTCTATCTCTTAATGCACCGAAGATTACATGCATATAACTATTTTTTGCCTTCATGATTGTGAGTTAATTATCAAAAGAAATGTATGACAATGAGAATACAGAAAACGAATATGCTATTGAATCTTAAGTTCTCGCAATTAAATAAATATTTTCTTAATGGTTTCGCAATTTGTAAGTTCATTTAATTAGATATCCTAAAACCATTAAATTGATTGCCTCTTTCTTTGGTGCAAGCAGAAATTAATATTACTTACTTACCGATATTATATCAAAGTTAGCGGTGCAGTCTAGAATATGGTGCAGTATAGAAGCTTTGTCTGAAATCCGTACATTTTAATTGAAAAGAACGACTGCCCACCGCAATGTAATAAAAATTTCAGTAATTTTTTTATCAAAAAATGTTTGCTCGAGTTTTGAACCGCTGAATTATTGAATTTTTATATAAATATTTTCGTTGTCCCGTCGTCGTCAGTCGGCCATACAATACAGTATGTGTTATTAACAAAAATATTCTGTGTTTTTCGAACAACGTGTGTAATTTGTCACTGGAAATGTCATTTGGCTGTTATTTTTTTGAGGACGCGTCAGTTTAGGTTTTGTTGTTCGAATAATAACAATTTTTTGGGTTTTCTCACCGACACGTTGTAAAAATTCTTACTTTCAGAAAAAATATTAAAAACGTTATTAAAAACAAAAATTAAATTAAATAACCAAAAACCTATCTTTGGCTGCAAACGAAGGAAAATCGTGTACGAACGGAATCGGATGTAGCATATTTTTACTTGAGCATTCATATTAAATGAAACTTAACAACCTCTTATGACAATGGTTTCTTGTTCACTTCTTGACAAAAAAATTTTGAAATGACCAAAAAATCTAAGTGGCCAATTTATTTCCTAATTTTACTTTATGTTAAGATTTACTCATTCATAAGTCCTAAGTCCTAACAATGGGAGATAAAGCACTTTAAGTTATGATATTTTTTTATCCTACCGCGGCCGTAGCGTCAGTGCTGATCAGAAAAGCTATTTTAGTTACCATAGATAACTTTAATACAATTGGGTCCTTAAACATATTTAAATAAAGATTTTAACAAATATTTAAATACTGACTACCATCTGTACCCCTCTTATGATGCTATTAGGTAATCACATAATGACATGTCATCTAAGTATGTGGGACATTTTGTTATGGTTCATTTTCTTTTGAGTCTTCGTGATACAAAGAGATGAAAGTCAACTCTGTAGGTTCTTCTCATTAGGTTAGATGTGAGACGTTTTGATATTTCCTTTAGGAGTTTGTTAAACATTCGCTGTCATTTGTCCTCAATTCCCTCGACCATAGTATAATAAAAAGCAAGAACTAAACTGTCATTTTCATCGATCATGATTTCTCATTGACATTGACAGATATGAATTATGTAGGTAGTTGATATTTCGATTGGATTTACCGCTGATTGACCGTTTTACACGGATTTTAATCATCATTTTATTGTCATACGTCGTTCATGTGGCGATGATTGGCATGTATTAAACAATTGCTTTCCGCTCAGGCTAGCAGATCACGCTACTTAAGCTGTTGACGCTCTATATAGGTAGGTTTATGCCTGATTTCTGTGCAACCAACAAACAATTACAGCGAAATTAAAAATCCTCAGAAGACATCCCCTTAATTAAATGATAATTATTTTATTCTTTTCTCAACTATTATCACATCATCTTCACTCACTGCTGGCTTAGCTTATAAACTCACTTATAAATGTTCCTCCTTTGTACCTAAAACCTCTTGAAATTAAATTATGTTTATTATTTATTATTTTTAAATAAAAACTAAATATTATATCGCTACGCTACTACTTCATAAGTAGTACAGGGCGCTATGTCGCTCACTAGGGGACGCCTATGTCTAGCAGTAGACTAAGATGGGCTGAAGATGATGATGAAGTAGTAAATAAAGATTTTGGTTTTTAATTATTTTTTTCACTAGTTTATCCTGTAATAAAACTCATCTATCCCTGTCAATGAAAATTCTCCAGGCTGCAACATTGAGCGTACGATGAAAAACGAAGTACCTACAAACGTTTGAGATTGGTGATTGATTAGAGGGGTACGTACATGTAATTTGGTAAAGTAATGGAAATGCACTGTACAAGTGTAGTTTCGGGTATACAAGACAAAGAGCCTTCCATTTGCTTTGCACCCGACCCGGGTCTAATGATCAACTGAAGGTTCGCAAAGGTTTTGATTAGTGACTTCCTACTTCGCTTGCATGTCGTCTTTTCGTGATTCTCTACAAAAAATAGTAGGTTGTTGACAGATTAACACAATATTTTGACATTGCTAAAGCTCGAAATAAAATATATAATATACCTACACTACACAATTAATTAAACTGACTGAAGTTCGAAAGCAGTTTTCAAAATACCTTTACTTCAGCGCACTATTTAGTGACCAGTTTTTTAACGTGGACCTATTTCTGCAATAAGGAACCAACCCAAATATGAGCGAAAATTTTGTTAAGTACGCAGAATATTAGCAAATTTATCATGTAAGTTTTTACCAAATAAAATTATTAATCGACAAAAGCTAATCCACAAAAACGTACGTCGTACAAACATCAGTTTTCTCGTACACGAAAAGGTACCCAGCCAGGTCCTTGAAAAACTCCATCTGATATCGTAAGACATAGTTTTTAAGTGGTCGAGTTGGCGTCCAAAAAACCAAAACAATCCGTCGACAAAATATCGTCAATTTAAAATCAACAAACCGGAAAATCCCACCAGAGCGGCGGCGTCCACCAAATCGAGATTACACTTAGTTGCAAAAACTATTATGCATACAAAGTTCAACAGTTGTTTGCGCTCGACACCGTACACATACGATCGCGTTAACTGGCAGACATAATTCGGCTGAAATGTGCGGGTGTAAAAAGCGTTTAATTGGTCCACACGTAGGTAGGCGCGGATCATTCGCAATCACTATGGCGTTGCAGCTAGTGAGGGCCGCTGCGATTACTCTCGAACTGTCGATAGTTTTATCGAAAAGGACGATGATTTTAATTTCATTCATTTACGCCATTTATTCAGTGAAAAATATTTTACAATTTGTTAATAAGATACAGTTGCTTATACATTTACGGAAACTTTATTCTGGTTTATTTACTTCGAGGGTCGCCCTCGATGATCGTAACAACGTAATTCCGTTACTACCATTTTATTACAAATACTTTGTCTATTAAAAGGTACAACTTTTAACTGATGATTATTTCCGGCGTGATTAGCTGATTAGTTAACAAATTAGCAATTTGTTAGGTAATTGTTGACAAAGTGACCGCAACTAAAATAATTACAATTCAACATTTGTGTACCTATTTCGTTTAGTTGACCGCAACTGTGACGTGCCATGTCCATCCTCAAGCACGAATTCGGGCAAAATTTAATTTTCGCACCAATTATTACAACTAATACTAACCGTTTGATAATATTTCATATTCCTGTAAATAACAGCTTTATATTTAAAAATAATAACACATTTATTTGGCAATAACCAGGCACATTTCAGCTTGGGCATGAAAATTATGTTCTATAGGATCCCTGTCGGCCAAAAGGTTATCGCTGGTTTTGAGTTTGATCCAGTTTGATTTAGTTATATACATATATACACGAACACGGAAAAGAGCTTCTCCCAAACCAGCGGTACCAGACGTGGAAG
This sequence comes from Eupithecia pulchellata, assembly GCA_963931895.1. Classification (NCBI taxonomy): domain Eukaryota; kingdom Metazoa; phylum Arthropoda; class Insecta; order Lepidoptera; family Geometridae; genus Eupithecia; species Eupithecia pulchellata. The sequence goes on along the minus strand of OZ007520.1, from coordinate 8,508,914 downwards.
AGATAACTGTTTGACCATTATTACAGTATTTGAAGCTCCACAGATTGAGTTCTGGATTCATGGTAACTGGAGAACCATTTGTAATTTTTCGGATCAAAGCCATAATATGCCAGAGAAGAAGGGCAGATATCGAGCCCTGGAGAAGTCTAGAAACTCCAGGATGTTACGCATACCTTGTGACCAGTATTTGTACTCGTATATTTATAGTGAACACCAACCTCTGCCACCAAAATACTGATGTGGAATAATAGATTCTCCACTTACGTCGTTTATCCTCACAAATCTATGGTTTCACAAGTTTCATTGGTATAGTGGTACTAGTGGTTTCCGGAGAGTGTAGAAGCAAGAGTTGCATTCCTACTAGGTGTGTTACTAACGACTTATGAGCTGGGTACGAAAAAGTCTCAAAAATTATAAAGCTTAGCACCACTATTTTTAATAATCTTCAAACCGCAAGTCAGTCGACCTATAGGTAAATTAAAAAGTGCCCCGTCCACGGAAACATTTGACACATACAACAGGTGTCCAGGTCGCATCACTACGCACGACGTAAAAATAGTGTTAAATCTGGCAACCGGATTAGGACGGCATGACAAGCGCGGGCCGTTTTGTCCAAACCGCAACTTTTGCCGCCGAGCTATACCTGTCGAACGTGAATAGTTAAAGGTAACCGGCGATTTTTAGTCCTGTTTAACGTCACGATTACGGAACGGGAGGCCACGTGGCTTGCCTTTTTAATAATGATCGATTGAATTCGTTCAAGGCTTACTTCAAGTATCACGAATTACTCGTATCACTGTTGTACGTCGTAGACTACTGTTAAGGGGTTTTAATTTTTTTTAAATAGGTCGAAGTTTGGGATACGGTTTGAGCATAGCCCAATCATTTACTTAGTACATACAGAGCCCGTAATTTGGTTTGACGAAATTGTCGAGATATTATGGTAACTTCTCATTTTTGTATACCCACCCATATTAATTCGCCCGCTAGACACGTTCTGTATCAAATCCAGTAGAAGAAAGAAACAACACTATGACGGCTTGATACGGTCGCCAAGTGGAACTCGAGTCTTTGATCTTCATTTCCATCTCTTTAAAAATTTAAGATGTTTGGATACGCAAAAACACACTCGTCTCTAGAATAGTCAAATATTTGTACACTAGACGTACCTCAAACGCGATTACCATGTAACTGGCATGAAAATGAAATTTCCGAGAGATGACTAATGAATTTGCCTGTACGTGGACGCAGGAGCGGATAAAGGCCGAATACTCGATTATATGTATCTGTTGGGCATGTCAATGACTTGAATTTCAATTAGAACAAATTATCAAGGGACCGCTGCGCCACCGTGCGAAACTGGATTTGTCAGATAGGGCGTGTACCAGAAGTCATGGGATGGACGCCATGTAGGGGGACTGTTTCATCTGTGCCATTAGAGACAAATGTAAAATCTACCTCCAGTGTTCTCCAGATCTACTCTACTCGACATCAGCCTCCTCAAAGATGAATTTCTAGTGCCATTACGGAAAGACATGATTTTAGTAATAAAAATTTAATAACGATACCACCATAATCATAGAAAAAATTATAAATAAAATAAAAATATTTTTCCATTTGCGTTTTTTTGTATCCTAATATTTACTGCAAGAATAATTTTCTTCAATTTCACACAATCATTGCTTATGCGACATATACAATTATTCCACTCCAAAGAAAAAAAAAATCCCAGATTAAAGAAATACAGTGCTGTGCCTGTGTGTGTAATACTATTATGTTTTAGAAGACCATCGTTTTCTATCCTCCAGTCATCTATTAAAGGTGAGCTCTGAAATAAAAGCCTGGCCGTTTTGTGGGAATCTTAATCGAAGATAAGATATAGAAGATAATCTCATCTATCTAAATGAATGCATAAAAGTAGGTGCCATAAAATTAAATACCCCGACCTAATCAGAGCTCTAGCTTATTCCGTGGCGTTGGACACTATTCTCACTGGGATGCTATCACGTACCCGCATGCATTTAGTGTATTAGCCTAAACGAACAGACGTGCTTTGTGCTGTACAAGCCCGCGAAGTTCCAAATACAGCAGTAAATTAGTAACTTCTAAAAGTTTTCCCCTTGAAAGAGCAACGATCTTTTGTCTATAAGTTTTTATGGTTAGCTTTGGGCTACATGACACTCTACGAATTACATAAACCTATTATTTATTAAACTTTAAATATTATTTATTAAACTTTAAATATTAAACTTAAAGTTTACCAACATGAAGTATACTCAAGTTTACGCTGTACTACTCGTACTTTCGGATATACTATTCAATCGTATTACGAAGTATCAAGGTCTATGTTTTCGCACAGCCATATTCGCGCTGTTCAAAAAAACGTCGAAAAATCATGAATAGGTACAGAAAAGCTTCGGTCTTCTATTTTCAAGTTGAAATCAAGTTATCTATCTGTACGAAATTTATTTCACCACTTCTATCTGGTGTGGAGCTACCGAGAGTTCCTGTACATCTCCCCATAGACTCATCCACTACCTTTGGGGACAAGTGACCGTCAATCGGGTAGCACGGATTAACATTCGACAGTGATTTGCACATAAGCTGCCATGGGGGCAGGGGGGTTGGTGGGAGGTAATAGCAACGGTCCACAGCACCTCGCGATATAAACCAGCTCACCTGTATGTACAACATTAGGGACTCACTTCTCGGACAAGATTTTCAGCTTCCGGCTATATTTTGCCCGTTTTTGTCAACAGGTATTTATAATAATAAATATTTAAGCCCCTTACTCGTAATAGTCCGCTAACTTAAAACAGTTGTAAAGCACCATTATTTCTCACTCTATCGAAAGAGAAACTGTCTCTTAACTATTAAAATGTATGTTCATTTATCTAAAACTTTCACCTTGTAATAAGAACATGTTCCTAAAATCAAAATTAAAATTCACTTAAACTCCAAGCGGTTTATTTCCTTTATACCTTACAGATTTTTTGGACATGTTCGATTTATTAGATCTTTGTAGAGGTATACAGGGTGTGGTGTATAGAGTGGTCAAGCCTTTATCTGTTGGTGCTTTAGGGGGCACATTACTGTTCAGAAAATAAAAAATATTGTACTTATTGTACTTTTTCGAAATGTTCATATTTTCAATTAAATGTCAAGCAATTTCCTATATCTGTTTTTGTTAAGGCATTCTTGGATAACTGTGCTATCAACGGGCATCGTAGGTAAAGGCTTGACCACTCTTTATATGAAAATAAACTCCGCCTATCACAATACAAAAAAAGTTCCACGATTTGTCGACGTAAATACCGTTGTGTCATGTCAAAGCGGAGTTCCGAATGATCTTTCTTTTCTAAATTCCCCAGCATGGCAAACGTCAAACGTAAACATCCAAGAGCGCCTGACCTTAACCGAATCACCTTCCGCCCCCGTCTTATTGCCATCGAGGGGGGAGGGACTGAAGAATTGTTATCTGTGTTTATTTGGCCGATTTCGTTTTGGCGGCGGGCTTTGTTTGCACTTTTACAATGAGCTTGAATGAAGATAGTTTTCAAGGGTTTGTTTTGAAAATGGGTAAAAAATTTGCATTTTGTGAAGCATTATACAAAAAATGTGTTGCTGATGATGCTAGGAAACTGGTCACCGAAGGTTGCTGGTGTTTTAAAAATAACCCTGTATATGTACTAGCGTCCGGCTTCATACGTGTATTGAATAAAAATTTAATAAATTATAAATTTATACACGTTAACTTACATTATTTCAGTTTTCATACGGAATCCTAATGATAAAATGATATTGGATTTGGTACAGCTGTAGTGTACAGACATAAATAATATAGAAAACAACCAGAACACCCTGAACAAATATCTGCAAATCGAACCCGCCTACTTAGATCCCATACAAAAATGAAATGGCACGATGTCTTGGCACTTTTGTCAAATCAAACTCGAGGCTCTGATCTACTCAAAGCAGGGCAAAAACTGTGAATAAACTACCAACGAAAAATAGAATACGTACAGTGCGCGTCAGAATTAGGTACCCCCCTTAAAGTACATCTCAAAGTCATGTAAATCTTTGTTCGCGCTTTAAATAGGTAGTGTTTTTACACATGTACTGCTAAAGCAAGGCGCAGGCCTTGTCTTGGTGAAAACCGTTGATTAAAGTCAATGTTCGCCAACCGTGTCACAGGAAAAAAATATCGCTCAAAGTCGGACGATAGGACGGTATGTATTAAATTGCCTTTGTGCCAACCTATTGCTCTCAAGTAAATACAGAACAGGCACATAGTACAGAATAAATTGCACAACAGTCGTATTGGCACTAAAAGTGATTTCTTTTTGATATTTGGATTTTGATCCAAGTAGAAATCACTTTCAGATAGATCACACTACACTGCACTGTTATTTTAATTGCGTTCTTCGATGCGTGCAATTACCCAAAACTGATGGGTTTCGATTGTCCGCCACCGCAGCGTAGTTTCCTGGTTCTATAGTTTCAACAGTAACGTACCTACTCTTCACGCACAAATCATAAACAAACACGGTGGGAGCAACACCTATGGACAGCGATTTTATACGACTTGTTAGGTATTGTAACAAATTTTGCTTTTAGCTTTTAATAAATGACGTTGAACGTTAACAATCCACGCTGCATCATTTAGTGCTAAGGTAAGCAGTGTTTGTGTTATGGGTACTAGATAACTGATAAATATACTGTACAGTAAAGACATCAGTGTCGATTTTGTGAACTGTCGCTAGCGTCAACGACTTTATAATATGAACTTGTACCTTTACTTTATAAACCAGATGAACAACATTTACATCAATCACTAATAAATTATAATAAAGAGAAAACACCCAGAACGACAGGAACAAACATCTGCAGGTTGTACATACATTCAGGTAGACCCTAAGCCGCTGCGTCACTGAGGTCATAAGGCCTTAGAAAGGACACCTTCTTCAACATCCAGTATCTAGCGAGCTGTAGCTTGTCTTCCCATGTTATTCTATATGAAATCCAGCGACAGACAGCGGTAACATAAATTTAATTAAACACGTACATGTAAGATAATAAACAGCTTAAAATCATCGTCCAGGACTACTCCGTCCTATACGCACCGCCAGACGTCGTATACCGTATAGATGCAAACATTAAGAGAGACCCGAGAGCATTTTGCAATTCAGATTGGACGGCACACAGGCTGAGCGTTGTGTGTTTTGAATGTTTTGCATTCATGTGGGGAATAAGTTTAGCCGGTCTTAGTAGGCCTAATACATCATTGTAATTTTGTTGACTGAACTATAGTATAAAACAGCAGAGGACCTGTACAAGAAGTTAGAACCGCGGATTAATAAGAACTATGAGAAAGTAAGTTCAAATCAGAAAATCAACAATATTATAGTAACATGATAGGCACGATGAATACTGACTATAGTGCACAGAGTATCTCATGATTTATGTTCTACGGCGGTTTCATTAGGAACTTTCCTTTAGAACTGGAATAGCAATTTCAGTTTATTACTTATATCAATATTCAAATTGTTATCGATATCATCACGGAATGGCGAGTCACGCACAATGCTGTCTACTTAATTTAATATTCGTACTGGATTGCCGGTAAACAAGTAAAATGTGGGATGCGAATGTGTAGTGTTTGCCGGCTGGCGATTCTAATCAGAGTTCTGTGATACGAACAGCCCAGCTGCTGAGCGATAGGCACACTCCCGTTTCAATACGAAAGATCGATCGCCGTGAGTAAACGTAAAACTACGCTTAGAACGCATGCTATACATTAGACATTTTGAAGTGCGTACTTAGGTAACGCGCGTTTTAAAAACCATTTGATCCGTTATCGGGCCTACACACAAACGCGCGCTTTTAGGTCTGATTTAAACGCATTTTTGGTTGTGTACTCGATAGTTTTATAATGTCTAATGTAAACTCGCGCGGTGCCTATCTGATTAAACCTTGTTGCGGAAATCGTGTTCGGACCCGGAGAGTTATGAGATCATCAGTTTTATGGTTGACCTTCATCTTATCGTACCGATTTGAAGTGTGTGAAATTATCAGTTGGTTCAAACCACAGAAATCTAAATAATAGTGCCTTATTATTAAGATCTGTGTTTCAGACCAAATACAGAGCACTCCAATCAAACGTTGTTTGCAAACACAGTCAAAGTTATAAATTGCTCTTTGCCGGAACTATACATATAGAGGCAGTTCGGTTTTAGTTCAGTACATCATAATCATCATCATCATCACCAGCCTATAATAGTCCACTGCTGGACATAGGCCTCCCCTAATGAGCGCCATAGATGGCATTATCATTTGGGGGTTAATGCCCATAATCGTGCATACTAATGTAGAATGAACACAAGTGCAATTTTGACTTTTCTAAAATTTAATCTAAAATTTACAACTAAGTACTATCATCAGATCACCCGTATAAGTCCACGGCAGAACATAAACCTCCTTAAACGACCAAATATCTTCTTACTCCAGATTACTTTTACTGTAAAAATTATCTGTAGTAACAAAACTCTGGACACCTTATGCTTTTGATGAACTTTCTTGAAAACCATTTGACGTCTTAGAAAAAGAAGGCATAAAATGCATAAACGAGGTATAGCTTATAATATGAGCCAAATACGTCTTATTTTCCTATTCTTTTATATTTCAAAAAACAGAGAATTAGGTACTGTGTATTGTGTAACACTATCCCTTTGCTGTCACAACAGTGTTTCACCTCTATGATTGACGGAAGACTTAGTACGCTCGTAGATTGCAAGATAAATATTTTACAGTCTTTGTAAGTACCATACAAAACCTACATTAAAGACTGAAATACACAGCGGTAGGTAAACAATGAAACATTATGACGACGACGATCTCTGTGGCACTGTGGGCAAAGGTCCGCCTGCGACGCAGGAGGTTGGAGGTTCGATACCCGCCTCAAGACAAATATTTGTACGATCTACAGTTCACGGTGTTCTGGTCCTTTTATATATATATATAAAAAAATATTTATCTATTTAATTAATATATTGTTTTATGTATATCAGTCATCTAGTACCCATAACACAAGCTCTGCTTAGCTTGGGGCTAGGCTAACTATGTGGAAGTAAAAAAAAACATAATTTAGCTGTACAAGTGAATATAATTATGTTCTAAAGACGAAATGTTTCCCCGTGTGTTTTTATTGTTCTTAAATCACCAATTTAAGGAATTTCTATAGAAATTTCAGTGAGCTTTATTTTTGATACGATTGGTGTCGCCTTGTGTCCGAGCAAAGCGACGACGAGGCATCCCTACAATGCTAAGAGTGAGTCTCTGAACTTAGAAACAACAAACTTGGTTATGGACTCCATCCCAAGGTCTGACGCATAAGACCTGAATAAATATTAAATTTTGTGTACTATAATAATAATATTTATTTATTGATACACAAGATCCTTAGAATTTAAAATTCAAAGCTCGAACAACACCAATTTGCATTAACATTCACATTTTTTTAAAGGAAATATATAATGGTACGTACTATATAAAACAGAATACCTGTACCGATACTAATGACAAGTCATTAGCAACCGTTGTTTAAAAATATTTGTCAATAAGATTATTTTTGCTGGACTAGCGATTAAGTACCTGCCAATTCTAGACATAAATTTGGCCACCAGGTTTCATTGAGTGGCGTTAAAAAATGAATTCTATGACATTCATAAGGGGAGGCCTAACGTGGGCTGATGATGATGATACTATAGTTACTGAGTAAGAGCTTGCAATTTTATAATTGTCGTCGTCGCCTTTCGTACCAGCCCTGACTCTCGCCTACAAACACAAGTCGGCAAAAGCTCACAATAGGGTGTCACTGCGCATCAGTGTATTGTTTTCCATTGTGGGAAGTTTTCATTGACGAAGTTGGTATCGACTTTATGATAGCGTCATCGTTTGTTCCAACTCAAAGGACCTTTGAGTGAATAGCTAATGTTTACCTTTGGTACTCTTATATAATCATTAGATTTCCCCCTTGGGCCGGACATTCTTTGTTGGCAATAATGGCCTCAAAGCTCTTAGTGAGATTTCATAGTGATTACTTAAGATTTTTTTTTATTTCTAACTAGATCATAGAAACCTATGTTCCCGGTGAACAAATATCTGCCGATCGTACAAGCATTACAAATGTTATCCCGAGGTGGGTATCTCATCGGACGTCTCGATAAAAGCTAGGCCTAGAACTACTAACAACCTGACAAATGTTACATCTTAATTGTATTTATGCTGTTTCCCATCCAAATATCAACATTATTAGGTTTATAATAATTGTATAATAGACATCAACTACCGAAATCTAAATAATAAGGCATACTATTAAGATTTCTAAATAATAGGGAACTATTATTTAAATTTATGTGTCATCAACCTAATCTACTGGTTCGATCCTAAGCCATATTTTCTATGTACAGACAGAAGCATTAATTGGTAACCCCCTCACAGAATATGTCATAGTTATCATTCAGTAGCATGTAGGTTCAAACCCGTGAAGATTTATATATTCATTTTAATTTACATTATTTTTTATTTTTGTTTTTTATTTTAAGTTTATTTAATTGTTGAAATAAAAAACAAATGTTTTTTTCAACACCTACATTTCTTTTATCAGGAGTAACGATACTGAAATTTCGAACCTGTATCACATGTAACTATGGTGTAGTGGTTAGTGTAACCGAGATTCTGTCACTGCACATCGTAATGATCGTCATCGAATCCTTGCAGTGGATGTTTTTGTTTTTTAACTACTACTTAATTTTAGTAATGTAATGACATTTATTCATGTGTAATAGTGAAGTTTTTGTCTATTAGTATGAATTTAAAGTAATTGATAAAATAAAACAATAATAATAATTTCAGGTAAACAATTTCGTTTATTTTTTCAAAAATTTGCCTTAGATACAAACAACAACACAAAAAATGTAATTAATTCTGACATGTTTTATTTTATTATTTAGCCTACTTACAAATAGCTTCCTATCCTGAAAAATAATATTCCATTTTCGATTTAGTGCTCGAGAATACACATGTTTTCATTAGATTTTCGTTTACTTTGCTAATCTAATGAATTAAACAATTTGGATCTCTTGTAAATCATGGAATACTAAATAATCAGGTAGTTTTGAAAGTAAATGAGGTCAAATGGAGTTTGACAATGTTGAAAGGTAAAATTACATTAGGGTTTAGTAGGTAGTGATATTTATCGTCCTTTATATTTAGTGATACATCGCTTAATAGCTTAAGGGCTAACGGATCGGATCTCAATTTAAAACCATTTGACCCCACATATTTTCTATCGGATTTAGGTCCGAACTTTTAGATGTCCAAGAAATAACAGTAATGTCTTCTAGAGATGAACAACCCATGAGAAACCATCCGCGTACGATGCACTCCACAATTATCATGGACAAAATAAATTTGGGCTTCTGGATACGCGATCCGCGTAGTAACCTTCAACACTTTCAATTGCTCGTCATTCATGCGCCCAGTTATTTTTACTATTTCTCCAGGACCCATAGAGGATATCCATCTCCAAAACCTAAAAAGAAAAAAAAAAACAACTGTTATAATGTTTATTTAGTTCGTGTAAAAACTAACTTGTTAAAAATATTATTATTATGATGAAATAATCAGAGATAAAGGTGTTCGAATTTGTTGAGAATTATCAGTATTATCACTTACCTAAAGTTATTCATGCCCTGCGGTGGAGTTCAGCAGACAGTCCTATTTTTGCTGCTCGATAATTGTGTAAGTATATCAGCTGCATGCAAATGCCTTCTGTTGATGTTGATATCAAATATTGTTGAGCAGTAGAACGAGTGGATGCAAAAGGCGAACTAGTCTGAATGTCAACAATATTATTGTGGCGACTTCACTGATTTGTATACACTCCTGTTGTTTATCTGCCATTGCTTCTTACATTCACATCCCCACATTACACTTAAGCGCACGGTTTTTATCTGTAAGACAACAAATCAATACTTAAATGAAGTTAAAGATAACAAGGTTTTACTAAAAAAAATATGTATTTGTTTCGTAACGATTATGACACAAGAATAATAAGTTGATAACTTACCGTAATTCAAAACGAGCAATCTCCGGATTACTCATTTGCTGTTCGAATAGCACCGCAATCTTAGTTCTCACAAAATTCTTAATTTGCATAATTTCCTTCAATATTCTTCAATTCATTTATGATTCAAACCAGTAAGTCAAGACTAGAATTGGAAATGGCTAGTGACCTTTTCATTGTTCACCAAGATTATATTTAAATCTACCCTCAAACACTTCTTTTTTTCTTATCCAGTGTAAAGAGATCTCATAAATAAAAATCCGCTGTCGAACACTAATAACATAAAATTTCGACGCTCTGATAACTGGTTCGTTGGTTTAGTTGGTTGGTGCGTGGTCAACTTGTCATGTGAGCGATTGGATGTCTGGTTCGATTCCCACTGGGTGTTACGTTTTTGTTTCTTAGTATTTGAGTAAAAGATTTGTAAATCGTACAGTGATTTGCAATGTAAACTTTAGCTATTAGGGGGGTTACCAATTAATGCTTCTGTCTGTACCTATGTGTGAACAGGTAATATGTGAGCGAATCCGCTTAGTTATTAATAGTTTGCAATAGTCTGCATTTAGCTCAATTTTTTCAATTGTAAATACTAGTTCTGATTTGGTTAATTGTAATTTGTAATTTTCTTTGTTAATAAAGATGATACCTTGCTATTAACCTTATTAAATGTATACCGTTTTTCATAATAGGGTAGGTAAGCATGCATAGCCCAGCTAAAAGGACACCTTAAGTTAGTGGTAAAGTGTAAAGGCAAGAAGAAATAGATTGGCTTGATTACCCGCGTAAAAGTATTTCGACCCTAAATATTTTTCAATTAATATAAGCTCGTTCGGGCAAACTGCACCTAAGTAAATAAATTTTAATATATAATTAGTATTCATATACATCAAGGCGGACCCTACTCAAACTGCAGCAAAGCATGATTGCTTTGCTAAGAGATTGAGTGGGTTTCAATATTACATAGTGGTAATTATAGCACTGTGTAATATTGAAACCTAATACAGTAACTTGAAGCCATACCAAGCATTACATTTAATTTATTTAATTTACTTTTTTCTGTAAGGTGTTATAAATAATTCGTTAAATTGTTATCTAATAACCAAAGTTGAATCAAAGTGAAGATTTTATTTCCTCGTACAGGAGTAAAATTTTGCATAACAAACTTTTGAGTTCCCTTCTATATGTTAAAAGGATACATAAACAAATTGTCGTAAGTGAACTCATCGGAACTGAAATTTCCAAGACCGTATCGGTTTTATGAAAAGAAAAAACGAAAACGAACTTCGAACACACCTTCGGACTAGTGCTTTGCTTGAGTTTGGATGAAGCATACACAAATTATATTTACATGCTTTTTTTGTTCATGATATTCGTTCCTGCCCGACTGAAAGAATGCAATTCATTTAGTCATTTCATATATCTATAATAATTAAATAAATGTAAAAAAATACCTTACGTCGAGAAATACCTTCCTGATTTTACGCAAGATTTGGAAAAAACAATATACATCAACGATATTTAGCATCCCAATCACCATTCCTTCCTATGACTAACATACCACGCATCATTTTCCATCGCCCCATATATCCTGCTACGTCATAATCAGGCCATAAACATAGTATCGCTACGTCGGCACTTTCATACAATATGGATGCCATCGCGTATTAGTACTCCCCGTAGATTAACAGCCCTGCTGAGGCTCACTTACTTATGTACCTCATAGTCGCCTACATGGCACAACACCGCCCAACATGGCAGCCTTTACCAAAACGCGTCCTGCCACTCAAATACTCGTTGATAGTCAAAGACAACAATTGGGTCATTCTCCTTAAGCTAAGCGATGAGTATAGTGCCCTCGCGGCCTCCGGAGATGGCGCAACCTTGCGGTTTATTTTACACAAAAGAAAGTTGTGTAGCCAAAAACCTCATCTTAAAACCAAAAACTACAAAGTTTAAAAGTCATTTTTAAGAGGAGCTTCGGAACGATTCAAACAAACATAAATTTATAATTTATACTAGAACATCATCGTCTTGAATATTATGTTAGGAGTTTGGTTATGAACTTCGTATAAGTTTCGTGTTACTAACTTTGATAACAGAGACGCTGTCATGTCATGTAAACGGGTGGTCAGCTTCCTGTAGGTGGATCGACTTGGACTATCACCACACAATCTTACCCGTCACCGCGCCAACTCTCCTAACTTCACTATACTCGTAGCTAAACTTTATGCATTAAATTTCTAACAAAATTAGACGATGTGGTTCACTAACTTTGAATGAGGCTAGATCGAATGCTGAGGTGATGCCATGATGATTATCTTCATGTTTGATACATTGCATCGCTTGGTTACGATGGAATATGTTAAATCGGCTTCAAATTAATAGTACTGCTTAATTATGAAAATATTGATTAGATTTGAGACTTTTACACTGAGCACAGAACTTCGCAATATCTTTACGTCACAGATATTGCAGAGCCTCAAGACAAAGATCTTCATCCAATAGTATATAATGTGTAGTGATGAATTACGGATCCGAGACGGCGTCGGGCGCTGTAGGCCTCATGCATAATATGGAGAGCGGCGTTCTCAACGCGATATACGGCGATAACACAGTATATGGAAAACCATAGAAGAACCATACAACCCACATTGCTCTCAGAATTAGCAGCCTGAGGTAGCGATAGGCATGCCATATAGCTCGCAGAACCAAACCGCTGCTGGGGAATAAAGGTTCTCGAAAGGAAGACCTCTCACTTGATGTCCCAAAGACATTGTAGCGGTCGCAGGGATTCGATGGATGGCAGCTCAGATCCGTGGTTTTGTTTGGGAGGCCTATGTTCAGCAGTGGTCGTTTATGGGCTGATGATGATTACCTAATTTGCTTAAGGCACTCTTCATAACTATAAATAAAATTTTTGAATACGCACTACTCTTGTATAACGATTGTGTGAGTGGATGCTTTCTTGAATTTATTGGGTGAGTTAGTTTGAGTAGACTGTCTGTTTGTAGCTCTTTGCAATACTCCCCCGTAACGGACCTGTCTCGTCATCGTATAATGACATCACAGAAACCGCACTCGCTTAGCTGTGGCCGGGCTTGAGCATAGAGAAATCCACCCCCGAATATTGCCTTAATTATTAATGAAAATTGCAATACATATAACACAGCACTTTAATATTAAAGAGCCGTAGTTTTCCTCTTTGGGTGCTCGGCTCGGGTAATGGTGGCCGTGAATTATTTATAACAGTTTTATGTCCCGTCTTGGGATGGATTTGGGGTGGAAAGCGGGTGTTAGCGCTTCAACTGAAACATCTTTTGATTGGTCGCGAAAAGCCAACTTTAACGATCACAAGATTTTCCACGGCTGCGATATTGGATCAACTGTCAATGGGCGCTCTAGAAATGACTCTAATTTGAATACGACCAGCTATGACAGATTTTTTATACCTATGTTCCGAAGACGGGGATGGTCAGATCCTTTATAAATAATCTCTGGTCACTGTCTCTGGTATCATTCTGTATCCAGCTTTATTTTAAACACATGTCAACTTTACCATTGAGCTGATTGTTATTATTATTATTACTACTACTATGTACTATGACGAACTTATAAATAAATCAATCCACACAGCATCATATAGCCCCAAGCTAAGCAGAGCTTGTGTTATGGGTAAGAGATGATTTTGCTCCATCGTTTTGTTTAAAAATTAAAACGACAAGGTTTATTAAACTTTTGTCTTAATATAAAATGTCAAAGTTACCGAAATAATCACTTTGCTTTTTGACAACTAGCTATGGCTATGGCTCAAGGAATCGAAGTGATGAGAGACGATAAGAGATGTTGCCATTTTTCTGAATCTGACGGTGCCTGTTTTCGTCGTAAAAGCGGCAGTTCACGCCCCTTGGTAAATAATACTTTTCATCTCAGTCGAATCTTGTGCCTGATATAGAATTTAGCGTTTTATTATCTATACTTAGATTTCTATTTCACTTGTAACAATCTAGCAGGAGAAGGGTCTACATTGGAATGTTGTGTTAGCATTATTCTTTAATAGTAAATCTGAGTTGAAATTGCTATTTTTTCTAAGATGATTTGTGTTTAATGAGTGCGACATCTTAAAATTTTACCGAGTTTCTTTATCTGTAATTCTGTATCTTTTTACATGAAAACAATTTGTTGTATTTATCGCCCAGAGCGAGGATCCTATAGGTACCTATTCATTATTGTATTTTCTGTGATAGACTATATAATTATATAAATAAAATCAATGGCTCGTCTTGTTACGAACCAAACTTGAGAACGAGAATTGGGCAGGATAATTAGCTAATACTCGTAATATTCTGGAAGTTAGAAGACGCTTTCTTAATTTCTAGGAAAAGCTTAAATACTACATACGTAGGTAATTTTTCATAATTATTTCAATCCCTTACAATATGAGGGATTTTAAGCTTACTGCTAAAAATGCCGTTGGTGGTCGGTAATTGTGAAGATTGGTCACCTATATATGGCCATTAGCCATTCCAAGCACATTGTCCCCATGCCTGCTTATCCTTTGTCATGTAGCCATCGACAGAAACGACGTCGATGACAGTACATGCACTGCCCCAAGCCGGTCCCTGCCCGTGGTCCACCTACATAGTACACCTGGCTGTACCAGGGGCATTTTTTTCTTCCCGTGGTCCACCTCAAGATAACTGGGTGTTCCACGGGAATTTTTTTCTTTCCGTTGTTCACCTACGTACTTGGTTTTAAAAATGTATTGCCCGTGGTTCACCTAGAGAATACTTAATAATTTCTATCAGGTGTAGCAGAAACTGCCTCAAATGCAAGATAATCATGGAAAATGTTTCGGTCAAAATTGACAATGAATGTACTGTCAATTCAATATTTATTGACAATTTTGACCGAAAAAGCCCGTTTTCTATGACTTGGATTATTCTTATGAATCTTGGATTTATTTGATTATTATTTGAATCTTGGATTTACCGACCGATCTTGCATCCGATGATTACTAACAGAGGTAGTGCAGTAGTAAGAAATATTGTTGTTGATTACATGATTCAAACACAAAAATATAATAACCAACATGGATTTATGAAAAGTACGGATAGAATCCTGTCAAATCAAACTTGAATCTTAGCAATGGCGGATTGACATTGAGTGTCAGTGTATAGAGAGTTGCCAACAGAAGAAAAAATTACCCATAATTTTTATAAATATTCTTCCTAATAATTGTTCACTTATTAATATGAATATGTAAAATTATAATGAATCATTTTAGGTACTGCTTTAGCCACGGTAATCGTGATTATTAGACCTACTTTTTATAATTTTCAATTTACGCCAGCGCTTTATGGTGCTAACTGCAGTGAATTTTAATGTCCCACAAGAACGGAACAGAACACTTTACTTTCCCGGGTTTAAATAGTAACTATGCTAATCGAAGAAATTTCAACAAAATCTGTTCAGGCCTCTGAGTGTGTGTGCAGAAGTAACAAAGATAAAAACATCCATAACACAAGCTCTGCTTAGCTTGGGGCTAGATGATGCTGTGTGGATTGTCTGGCATTATTTATTATTTATTTTATTATTATTTATCCAAAGTCTCATTCCATGTCTAATTTTAGTTTGAATAAATTATTCTTTGTGCCTATTAACTGGCTGACAACATTTTCTGCCTACGGCTTCGCATACATTGTTCCTATGGAAATGCCTAACCAATATAATATAAAAAAATATAATTATTTAAATGTACATTTGCAGCCATATCTTATTATGATTGTTACTGGGAAGATCAATGAAATGTTATGTGAAAAATATACATTATTCTCATATTCATTGTTTATTGATACATTCTAAATAAAAATTTATGTATTATATAATATTATAATGCCCGCATGCTTTGACATGAAAAATCTTCATGCACATTGCATGCTACACTTGATTTATTGGGCTTCAAATTATTTTAATTATGAGATTCTCTGATTATGCGAATTCAATCTAACTTCCAATTTTCGTCACCCGGAAATCTGAAAAAATATTGACTTTTAGTTATGCCCCACGGCTATCGTTAATCTCGTTATAACATCTGCGTAGCATGATCGTCACTTAAAGTATTATCCAAATGGGTTCAGCTATTTTGGAGGTTAGCTCAAATAAAAAACAAACATATTTCGAAATTCGTATTGTATAGATATTACAAACTGAAATTCAATATCCTAATTATATTTCAAATACTTAATACATATTATTTTATAGGTATAACCAGGATGATAAAGAAATGCCTATAAACCTGATTCATAATTTAAAGTCAATAAAATATTAGAATTAAAACATTTTTAATATCCTCCCACACTTACTGGAAAATTTACATGTTTACATGTTGGCAGCACTGGCGAGATTTTGTGCTTGTAGTTTGATTTATATGTTGATAATAATTTTGCGTCAAATCGATAAAATAAGTTGGTGATATAAGAAATTTATCTACGAAATGTGATCCGGTGTTTTTGATTGACAAACCCATTGTGACTTTTGCAACATCTGACCACACAAGACGGCGTTTTCCGTTTATTTTGGTTTGTTTACAATAGAGTTCATCAGTTGGTGTCTATAGCTGTAATGGCGATGGCCAGCATACTATTTGATTGATTGGCATGCTTGCTTGATTGGAGTGCTTCATTTTATTTTGTTCTGATACTCCTTCCGAACTTATTTATAGTTTCATGATAACCAACATCTTTACTTGTTTGCTAACTTAACATATCTAAAGATAAAAAAACTTAAAACGCCCTTTTGCAAACTAAAAATATACTTAAATGTCCTTAAAATTGGAAACCATTATGTAGGAGGACGGTACCTCCTTTTCTTTTAATGAATGTAACATCTTCTTCGCATTTCTGTCGTTATAATAAAAAATACGAAATTACATAGACGAAATACGATATAGAAAACAGAAAAATAATGTACCTACGATTCACCATGACGTGTGATAGACATTGTCTGTCAGTACGAAAAAAAGGAAAAAATAATGTAAAAAGTTTGTTTAAGTAGGTAGGTAATGTAAAGTTTGTATACCCAAAATACAGGTGGACCACGGAAAGAAAAAAATGCCCCTGGTACAGCCAGGTGAACTAAGGTGGACCATGGAAAGTTTTTTTTTCCCGTGGAACACCCAGTTATCTTGAGGTGGACCACGGGAAGAAAAAAATGCACCTGGTACAGCCAGGTGTACTATGTAGGTGGACCACGGGCAGGGACCGCCCCAAGCCACTATAGCGCGGCGCAAACGGGCCACCGAACACAGCCGATAGCTGTCGCTCGTCATCGCCACCGTGATATTTAGAACATTGGCAAAAATGTGCGACAGCGGTGTTCGGAAGCCTTATCTTGTAACCACCTCTCCGCTGGGCAGTCTTACGATTATAGTCTAAAACGGATAATCTGCCCGCTAATTATATCATATCTATTATTATATCTATAATTATATCGATAAAAAATATAGATAATATAAGAGCGATATTTTTTTTGCGTATTGATATGATGGTTATTATTGTACCGATATTTTTTCAATACTCTTATATGCACATGCGAATAAACATCTAAAAAAATTTTTAAAGATCTCATGACTTTGGAATACCCTTGAACGATGTTATTTTTGATAGGGAAAATGTAATAATAAAAAGTACTTGGATGAGGACCACCATAAGTTGGCTTTTTGCTTTCTTACTATTAAAAAATGGTTATTAAGGGTTTTTTTTGCGAATTATTATGTACATATGCACGAAACAAAACGATTTATTTGGATGTTAATAAGCGATGACCATTCAAAATGAATTAAATACCTACCACAACCTACCGCTGACTTGACTGATTTATACCACTTTTAAAAACTGAAATAGCATGTCGTCTATTGATGCAGTTATAGCGTAAGGGCGTGTAGGTTTTCAGAGCAAAAATGTATCTTAAAATCAGGACGTATTCAATGTTGTAAGGAAATTCAAATTTACCCAAATTGACTGAACGCCTGTTAATTATCTGCATGCGTGGGCGGTGGGTGGTGGGGGGAGATGAACAAATGCACCTGATTAGGCTTGCTTTGTACGAGCTCTCGAACCCGTCGCGATCGAAACTCCTGATTGATTAGGTGATCCTAATGTTTTACTCGGTCTCGTGGTACAGGTAGGAAGGCCGGATGTCATTGTATCATCTCTGACAATAAGCCTGTGACACATTCTTGGTTATCTCTCTATCTGTTTAAATCATAATGTGAAGAGTTTTATCAATAGGCGTTTGACTTCATCATCATCATCATCATCATCACCAGCCTATAATAGTCCACTGCTGGACATAGGCCTCCCCTAATGAGCACCATAGATGGCATTATCATTTGGGTGTTATTGCTCATAATCCCAAAATAATAATAATATATAATCCCATAACCTCATTTGACTTAGTTTTGGTTTAATATATTACGTACGAGTCCTATCTAAACATAAAATAGAAAAAGATATTTATTTCTGCTACTTCAAAACCTTATCTTTGATTTTCGACTACCATTAGTACCATAAAACTTAAAAAAAAAGGTTTAGAAAAAATATAAAAGATATGTACTTTCGTAAAAAGTTTTGGCAAAAAAAGCCAACTTAGTGATATAAATTTGTGAATGTTTATGACGTCATCAATTTAACTGCCGAGTTTAGTATTTCTTATGCTTATACAATTCCTTGACAAATTACGAGGTGAGGGAGTTCACCTCTCCGATCATATTACTCACATGCACAACCAATTAACTGCAATATGAAATCCATAACTATTGCCGCTACAAGCTAGACAGACAATCTTGTTCAATAGTTCTGTAACACATTGAGTACAACTATTGGTCAAAATAATATATTCGGTACCTCTACAACCTGTAAGGATGATAATCTATTAATATTTTTATGAATATTTTTGACATTTTATGTACATAAATATATTTTTCATAATGAATGATATTGTTATAATTTGAAATTTATTATCTCTTTTATTGAAAATTGCATTTTTTTATTTATTATTTTACATAGAAATTGGATGCTTAAGTCTTACTTGTTATATGAAAATTTCCGACACAATGTAAATGTTTGAGGAAAATTGATGAAAATGAAATCTTATGTAAATTCTAGCTTAAATTTCTTAGCGCGCAATGCGTGATGATTACTTTCTTTTTTTCGAGTACTTCTTATTTTCGCACCTTCCAGTTCTCCTACCTGATCAGGAGCTACTATTATTCGAAGAATGTCAACGATCCCTATAACATCGTTTTCAAAGAGAAAGAACAACTTAGACTGCCTAATCTAAAGCCGTATACAGAAAGAAAGCTGGAAACTTATAAGCGCTTACCGGCGCTTGACAGCGCTGGTCCGTTCTACACAAAGGAAGCAGGTTGAAGCAGACCAAGCAAATATTAAGACCAAGCAATTATTAATTTTAAATGGCAGCGCCCAGCGCTGACCAGCGCGTGTTGAAGCTTGTCGGAACTTGTCGGCACCGTTCAGTGCTTATCGGCGCACGTTGATATTTACCCATAAAAAATAATATTTTATTCGACGGTGACAAATTTACCCTCCAAGTATGGAACTTAAAAGTAGCACAAAAATGGACCGATGACGAATTTACCCTAACCCATATATTTTCCTGCGCGGATTACCAGCGCTGTCAAGCGCCGGTAAGCTTGCTTATAAGTTTCCAGCTTTCTTTCTGTATACGGCTTTAGTTTGTTAAGGCTCCTGTGACGGATGAATTTCCCATCAAAAGTAATAGGTACCAAAGTTATTTGTAATCTGAGCATATTTTCACCATGTACTGCTATCATTTCTATTAGAATAGTATTTATCTAGGTTCCTACAACCATTTTTTTATTCGAAACACTTCACTGAAATTAAATTAAACCAAATCGGATTTTTTCAAAGAAAACAAGTTTTCTTATTATTTGTATAGATAGACAATTAATTTCAAAAAGCTTGAGGTAGGAACCTGGAAATACTACCTTATTCTAGTACAAATATTGTTAGTATGGGAAATTCATTCGTTACCAGCTTTAAGAACTCGATGATCGTTTTCGCACAAACACGCTGCTGACACAGCAGAGCGATAGTGTCGCTCAAAATATCTCTGTACTTTGAAGCTAACAATTATTCCATGTGTGACTTTCAATTTTATAAGTTTGCTCTCATGGAAACGAACACGTTTACGAATAGGAAAAGGAGACGCATTTGTCGCATTTTGAGGCCACACCTCGTTTGTGTCTTTTATTACGATTTCTTCTTCTTTTTCCGAGATGCTAATAGTTTTCGAAAAAGCAACTTTGATTTTTTTTAAATTTTCTATACTAACTTCATACTAGTAGGTATACTAGAATACTACTTAAGCTCTACGTACGCGTCTACAATGGGTTGATTCAAGACCTAGGTGTCAAAGTTTACCATCTTCATTCAATACTTATTACATGTTTATATTTTATTTTAATAATATATAATTTTATTTATAGGAAGAATGCAGAATTGGTATAAAAAGTCTTTATAGTGCGTGTTACGTACGTGAATCCATTGTTTCGATTGGATGGCCTGGTGCAGGTGTGCACAGACTTAGCCCTAATTCACTTTTAGCCGAGTTGGATTCCAATATCTGGATGCAATAATTGTTTTATGGCGTACGTCTCGACAGAATAAGCTGCGAGGCTTTTGGTTTTAGATATCTACAAAGTTCAATTCCACTAAACAAATACCATCCAAATGCTATTGAAAATAAACACGATCTGATGATCTTCGAAAATTACGATTTATTTTCAGATAATTTCAGTTTCGGCCATGTTTCTTTTTTTGTAGCAATGGCGATACTCCGCTACGTCCTTTACAATCAAAATTCCTAAAATTGATTCCAGAAACTGTACCTATCTGGTTCAACAACCAATCAATTGGCGGAAACGAACTCGTATGAAGCTAGAATTTTTCACTAAATCTCGACTTGTCAAGCAAAAAGTAGGTATCAGTTTTATTGCATTTTTTTCTACCATCAGATTCTACCCACTGTCAATAGATTGAGTGCTGTTGAAACCTTAGCACTAGATATTGCAGGAAGGGTATTTACCTACATGTCTTGTATAAATCCATTGCTTTTTACAGTATTGGGTAAAATGATGATGTTTACTGTAAACAATGTTTTCATTTTTTACTTATCCTTTTTACTAGGAATTATTAATTGAAATTAGCTATTTATTTATTTATGGAACGCCAACAGCGTATATATGACACATTCTTAAATTTAGGCACTTATTTAAGGTTCTTATATATACACTAATAATAGGCGGACACATCATTCTATATAAAATATCTAATTTGCTTTCGGTTCAGTGCCATTATTTTAAGTACTTTTAAGCACAAGCTATTCTTAAAGTTCCCGCTTCAAAGAATTTCGTCAGATTGTTTTATTTGAAAATGGAATGATGTGTGGGAGGTGGTAGCTAAATGAATATCTAATAATAACTGAGTATTATATAAAATTCTAAGGTTGGATGTCGTTTCAATAAAACTAAGTGCTTATATATTATTCTTGAGATCAGATAATGCAGTTTTAAGCCGACGCTTTTGAACATCGAATTTAGAAATTCTCATCTCGGTAGAAAATAAAATTATCTCATGAATTATCTTCCTATTCAAAAGTTAAATTATTATAAAAGTTATTTTTTTCAGGAAATATTTATAATGATAATACATGGCCTAGATTGACTTCTTTCTGGTATGATTTATTGGTAAGGTCTATTATTATTATTATTCTATTATTGTATCTTGATTATCCAATCCAGACGAAGAAATCTCTATTGCGTTGCTGCTCAAATTCGACCTATAAATTTTATTGATATACGGTGGTATTAGACGCAACCTAAAATCGAGCGCCGGCCATTACAGTTGGCTGGTCTTGCATATAGCCTGAGTAAGATTTAATTTGCAAGCTTTCTAGTTTCTATAACATACCTATGTACGTAACTCTGTAATATCCTGATAGGTTAATTGCTTTGTCTATTGATTTGCGATTTGATCAGTGTTCTAGAATCCGGCGGCAGTCAGTAAAAAACTATTTAAATAGTTTTACAGCTAGTTCCTAAAAAGTTGCAATGAAAATAACGCCAAATGATTGCTTTACTGTATAAAATAAAGGGAGAGAGAAATATAAATCGAGGGATTATAGAAATGATAGCAAGAATATAAAAAAAAACAAAAACTAAGAAGCTTAAACGAATGGTTTGTTTACACCGTGAAATAATAAATCTTAAGTTCAAAGCTCAATAATCTACACTTCCAAAGAAATTTCCCTAAAATTTTAAGCCGATTATGTCTGTTCCAATGGATAAACCATCGCGTAGGTTGTTCGACTGAAGGGTTTTCGACACCTTGTCTTGCTGGAAACACGGTGTTCAGACTTCTTTATTTTTAGACTGGCTATTGTAGTCCAGTCTAGTCCAGTTTACCTCGGAATTTGTTCAGACGTCTCGATTAGGTATATATATAGTTTGTGTAAAGACCAAAGCGGGTCGATAAGTCGTTAAGAACTTTCGAGATGTTGGGTTTTAGATGTGTAGTCTAAAAGTCTGCTAGTAGTCTGTAGACTTAATATTGGATCTACTAATGTCCGGAATAAAATATTTTATTAATTAATTTTTGATTTCTTTCTTATAGACTAGAACGCGAACTAAGTCTCGAGGTTTCTATTGTTTAGGAAAAGCATTTTAGTTACCTACCTATCTTTACTCTGTCTTCTATGAACTTATTTTATTTATTTCAAAGAGGCTAATGAATTCTCACTGATAAAATCTGAAGGTTCAGATGTTAGATTACATAAATAAGGGGCAAATAGTGTTTGCTCTGCGTGGGTCATCACAGACAAACAATAATTATCTTATTGGTACCTCCAGTGAAGCTTTTTCTATTTACAAATAACTATCTGCTCTTGAAAACCATTACCTATTATCTCAACAAAGCTGCATATAAGCGCTCGATTTTCAAATCGACAAGCAAATGGTTAGTGCAATTTGACATATGAACATAATGCTTGAGACGATCGACTATATCCTGTGCTAATTGGGACATATCCGTAGCACGAGGCACTGCACTTGTATTAATTGATGAATTGCATTTCAATTGGTACTGGTATAGTTAAGTACCAAGACGGGCAGGGATGGAGATAGGGATAGGACTTAACCCGACTCAAAGGGACTTATTTAAAGTTTCTTTGAGCCTGAAAGTTGACTTTTTCCTGTCTGGGTACATTAGGGAACTTAAAACTAGGTAAAATAAGAAAAATAGGAAGCGATACCACCTGTAAAAGTAAAAATACTGTGTCGATAGATAGCAACGCCCACCTCCGGATATAGTTAGTAGAAAAGTTAACAATATCTTTTGTATTAATGAGGTTAAAAATAATACCTTACGGTTTTTTAATTATATGGACTATAGAAAAATAAAAACATACATTAAGTGATTATTCAAGAAACATTTATAAATCTACCTAAGACTGTTATTGCGCTTGTGTGTGGCGTCTATGCATTTACTCCTGACGACACTGCCATCTATGGCACTCATTTGGGGAGGCCTAGAGGTCCAGCAGAGAACTAT
Organism: Eupithecia pulchellata; assembly: GCA_963931895.1. NCBI lineage: Eukaryota > Metazoa > Arthropoda > Insecta > Lepidoptera > Geometridae > Eupithecia > Eupithecia pulchellata. The sequence goes on along the minus strand of OZ007520.1, from coordinate 8,485,139 downwards.
TATAGGCTGATGATGATGATGATGATGATGACACCGTCTCTTAAGAGTCTAGGCGGCAGCAACTCAAGTGTACGTGTATAAGCGTGTTTTTGTGCATGATACTGCTAAAGACACCGATCTCTTATGAGCCCGTGCAACAGGAGCTATCAAGTTGTGTGTAAGATTTGTGTGTGTACGTATTCATAAAATTTGCATATGTTGAAGTTGAATATAGAAAGTTTTATCTGCTCTCTACATACGCTCTACATCTTACTCCAAATAAAAGATACTGAATTTCTTTGTATTTTTCGAATATTGTGAAATTTTCAGCCTGCTGCCTATGTTGCCTATCATTCAGAGCAGATGAAAAATATAGACACTGCAGAGAGACGTTACTTTCGCATTTACACCATTAATTTGATGGTTGGAATCTAGCGCGGTTGTCTCTTTTTTCATAAAAGTGAAATTGTCTGTTAGAGCTACGTTTGAGCTACGTATAAGAAATAATAATCATCATCTTCAGCCTATGTTAGTCTACGACTGCTGGACTAAGGCCTCCCTTATCGAACGCCATAGTGCCCTGTCTTCAGTTTGTCGCGTCCATGCCAGCAGTATTTCGCAGATCGTCATTCCACCTTGCAGGAAGGCGCCCCACACTACGTTTACCGAGTCCCAAGTATAAGAAATAATAGTACCTTGAATAACATGTGAAGTATAACATAAATAAGTCTACCCTCTCTTATGATTGTAGAATTTCTTTTAAATAATTGTAACAAACACAATGCTCGTAGCCAATTTCATACATGTCAAAGATTAATATTTGCTTGTTATCATAATCAAAATAAATGTAAATACTCGTAATATTAAAACTTAGTCGCTAGCTACAAAGAAACAAGAAATAAGTAAACTTAAGTAATCTCATCATAAGCGAACTGTTTTAGTTCTGTAATTCTTTAAACCGAACGTGTTCTTGTAATCGCGAGAGATATTAAATTATTACCGCCGCATAACAGCCGTGCTTAGAGGACTAAGCACGGCTCTTGAAAAGCAAATTTCTGAATATCCAGCATCAGATTCATTTCACTTGGTAATATTCTGAACAGCACTAAATAACGAGCATTACGGCGTTAAATGTTAGCGCATATTTCATATATTGCTGGTACATAGCGTATAAACAATTAATCTAGTAGATGCTTTATCTGCCTGTAGTGCAGGAGGTCCTAAAACTGAAGCCGATGCGTTCTAATCATGCGCTCGTTCATGAATTTAGATTCGTTGTGGTTAGGGGTGGCAAATAGTTTCGGGTTTTAAGGCCTTTAAAGGCTAATAGTAAACAAATTATACACAGTCGTATTGTTTCACTAATAACAGTTTTCAAGTGTCTACAAAGATTAGGCCATTGGCCCGAATAAATGGTCACATTATCATCCAAGTTTTCTACCATACCACGACGCAATATTTCCATGTGAATGAATTATATAAAAATGTTTTTTTATGTGTATAGAATTTACGGAAACAAAGTGATTTTAATTTTGGATTCTTGAATGGGAATAACAAGTGTCGGTATAAAAATATGACGGTTACAAAATTCTACATTATTAAATTTATTGTTTGGCGACCATTATATCTGTAGGTGGGTTTAAATTGTACCATGATCATAATTGTAGTCTATATAAACTTATCCAATATTCTAAGTTTAGTTTATTCAATGCGTCGTCGTCCCTGCAAGCCACAACAAAGCAAAATAGAGGTATGCCGCCTTGCAGCAGATACAGACCGCATCCCCGGGCAAAACCAATCGTAGGGCTTTAATACTCCCAAAATTCCACCTATCCCATATTCTCGTATTACCTCATTATTTTGTGATTAAATCCTACTAAATCTGGCAACCCTACCCGCCTATCTATTCGTAGTGCTTGTCCGTGACAAAATGGATGAGCGGGAAATAATTAATTCATAGGCTTTGTTTATTTTCTTGGCGTCCATTGTTTTGTGTGAATTTGGCGCGATAATATTAAATTATACTATGTCCTCTATGTATAGAAGATGGCTTGTTTCTACCAATAGGTATAATTAGGATTGAATAACTTTTTTACTGTGAGTAGGTACCTGTTTCTGTCGACTTAAGTGTTGGAACGAAAATAGTAAGTGATTTTTCGTCGAGATAATTGTGGTAAATTAGTATTTTTGAAAGGTGTTATAGTAAACAGCAACGCCCTATTTTTCAAATCAACACATTGACTAGATGTCAAGACAGTTTACTTTATCGCCTAGGCAGGTCTTTGCATTATCCTAAAAATAGCAAAAATGTAAATCACGTTCGCCAAAACCGAGACAGAGACCGTGACTTATTGCAAAAATACGTCTGCTTTGTCTAATTGTTTTGTCTGAATGTATATTGATATTACAAAGTGGTGGATTTGATTGTTTGTTCGAATCGAATAGGCTCCGAAACTACTGGACCGATTTGAAAAATTATTTCACCATTTGAATCCTAAATTTCCCTTGATGAGCATAGGCTATAGGATATTTTCAAAAAAGTTAGGGATCCGCATGAGAAGATAAACAACAACAACAACATCCACCTATAATAGTCCACTGCTGGACATAGGCACCCCTAATGACGCCATAGATTTTATATAGATTTATTTATCATTTGGGGGTTACTGCCCATAATCCCCACGCTGGTCATGCGGGTTGGGGATTGCAGTTCGGTGGAGTTGTTCTGCAGAGCGCGCTTCTGCCCGCCCTCCGGTTTGTGATCCTTAGTCGCCTCTTAAGACACCCACGAAGAAAGTGGGGTTGGTGTAATTCTATGTCGGCACAACACGGCACAACTCAGTTTTTGTTATATGCCCGTGCGAAGCTGGGGCAAACCGCTAGTTTTGAAATAAAACAGCTATTGCGCTGTTTTATTAAGAACCTAAAAAAGACTTTTCCCAAATCCTAAGGATCTAGCGGGGCAGGGCCCGTTCCGGACGCGGTTAAGCCCTAATAGGGTAGTTACGTAGCTCGTCTTTCAGGTTCCCCGGACTGTTTCAGGTCGATTCAATTTGCAACGTGCTGTAGACCAGCTATTTCCGGGTTCTTTGCACCCATACTTGCAATTTTACAATGACATTTTGCGAGATCCCTACATGCATAGTCTAGGCCCTCAGCAATTCAATAACTCGCGCAGCTTCAGAATTTGCGGTTTCCGCAATATCCGGCCGTATTTGATAAATGTTTGCACCTTATATCTAAGCTAGTTTAGTTCGTTTAGCTCAGTGCAAAATTTTGCATCGTTTATTGAAGTTACATCGCTTCCACATTACATTTTTCAATAAAACAGGGATCTATCACAATAAGTAGGATACGTAGATAGATCGTTACGAAATCCTACGACTCTTTTGACGACGCTAAAGTTGCGTAGGAAAAACTCGTAGGCAAGACCTGCTTTGACTAGGTCTTTTGTTTTCAAAGTACTAGTGCGACCTAATTCAGCCTTAATGAGGAGTTTTGTAGTCTTGATTTCACTTTTTCTTCGGGTATTTGTTTACATTTAGTTCAGAAAATAAAGCGATTTTCCAGAAAACTGGTATTTAAAGAAAGTCCTCGCACAATAGCTGTTTTACTAAACAAAGTACACACGAACAATGACAGTTTACATGCCAACATTACACTTTGCAGCGTTAACATACACTTTGAAATCATTAACAAACAAATTGAAAACAATTACGCGAAACGAACAGAGAAATAGTTTTCTAAATAACTCTGGGGACAATGGTGGAATTTGTTGTCTGGTTTTAGCTTTTTACATGTCGTGTTGAAATTCTGATAGGTTTCTGATGTTTGTTATTTTCACGTGAGTTTTCGATGAAATCGAAACAAAAACCAACTTCTTTCTGATATTTCGACTGGATTCGTTCATACATAGATGATAATAAGTACTCCATTTCAAAAATCTAGGCAAATATATTTCGGTACCTATTTAATATGTAGTCGCTACAGTTTTTTTCAGTTATAACCGTCTGAACTTTTTATATTGTTTTACGTTAATGCTCTTTAAAGTAGTTTTACTTCTAATATGAATGTTTAACAGGTATAGACGTGTCTTCAATCTTCTTAACTGAGCTTAAAATCATGTAGAAAAACTAAACGTAGCCGTCTCATAATCCCAATCAGCAGCAACTGTGAAGCAGTGTTAAATTGTCGATACACCTCATTGTCTTGACAATTCGGCTTGCTGACGTTTGGGACAAAATATTTTCGGACACCTCGTCCGAAATGACACTTTTCATTTTTCATCGAGTGTAATGTAATATGAAACAGAAAAAGCTACCTCTGAAGCTGGGCCCGGGTTTTATTGTAGCTCTTTTACTGCCACTTAAAGAAAACATATTTATAAAATTGTCACAGTATAAAAGTAATGGACAGAGTAAGAGCTTGAGACGGGGTTTTCAACAAAATACGGTGAATTAAACCCGAGTTGTAACTGAAAGGTTTTTATCGCCAGGAATACGTACTTGTTTTTGTCACACACGTGTTTTATATTTGTTTTAAACCGCATAAGATAAGTAAGGACAAAACTGGGCGAAGTGACATACATTATGTCAATATAAAAAAAAACTATTTACCACATACCGTGGAACTCTGGGTTTTCAAAAAAATAAGAGTTTCTGGTTGAAGCGACGACGTGTAACCCAAGAGCTGGTCAGTATCTGACGCAGTACATTAGCATTTCCATACAGTGAGACAATGCAGCCACCATCTTGACTCGTGTTGATAGGATCAGTTGAGTTACATGTAGTTTGTTTGCAACAGTCTAGAGTTAGCTCAATTGGTTCCATTGTAAATACTAGTTATAATTTGGTTATTTAATTGTAATTTTCTTTCTTACAAAAGGTTATCTTGAAAAAAATTATGATGTAATATTTAAAGTATATTATTGAAGCTACCTAGCGATATCTGTTCAAAAATTATTATAGTACTTATTCTAATTGAGAGGAGACACGGACCTTGTCAAAATTTACGTCTTTTGTTACGTCATGTACGGTATACTATATCTCAAAGGTCTGCCGGCTAAATGTTTTTTTCCTTTAAGTAATTTGTTGTTTATGCTAAATAACATGGGATAGTAATCTTGAATTCGAAAGGTAAAATTTGTCTGGAAATAACAAATAATATTCAAATTATAAGCTACTTATAATCTGGAAAAATAGCAAAGCGGGCATCTTTGCTATTTTACGGGAGCCAACTTTTAAAACACTTTTTTCCTGCACGTATTTATCATTATCGAATATTTTATATAATATGTAATTGTAGGAATGGTGTACTTAAGAAATTATTTTGTCGAAAATCATTTAACCGTTGATTGTTCAGCATAATTTATTTATTTAATATTTGCTAGGTAGACAAACTTTTTAAATGCATAGAAAATGTACCTATTAATGTGCAATGTTAGAAATGTCTTGCTTGTTCCGATAAAGTAGAAATACAATATATAGAGTAAATATATAATATAATGATAAATAATAGCATTCGGCGCACTTGCCTTCTGATAACAGTTGTAATGGCTATATTTTCTAGATTTTTTAATTTTGAAAAATTGATAGAAATTGGTAATGAGGAAAATAGTTATACCACCGTGTTCCGAGCAACACGAGTTCCTACGAATACAAGATAAGTTTAGTTCCTTAAATTACTCTTTATTTATGGTGTTGAACCAAACGAAAGCCACATATCATAAAAAAACATACAAACTTATAATTATTGGCCCGGCAGCTATAATACGATATACATAACGTTCAACGAGTAAGTTTATTTACAGAGCAGTTAATATTTATAACTGCACAAGGATTGTCCCCGTCGAGACTGGTTGCCGTGGTCGTAAATAAAATTCGGCTAGGAGAACACCATCATCATAGCAGGATGTATTGATTTAGAAAATAAATCTACAAAAACTTGGTCAATCATGGATATTCTGAAACGAAACGTAACTAACAGAAAATCAGTAAAACGCAACTGTGAAAACCCTGTGCGGCTTTAATTGGTACTCTTGAATATATAATATATTAATATATTCCATTCTTAAATATATATAATTTTAAATTAATGTGCCCGTTTTCCCGTCCATTTTTAACTTGGAATTGAGACCAAATTCTCTGTTTTCTTATTTGTTTCTCGTTAGAGTTCAATTTAATCGACCGACGTACTTTTTAATTACTAACTGTTCAGTTAATTAATTTGTTATAAAAACACATTGAAATACTTGGTGATGTTAAATTTACAATGGTTAAATTGAAACAAAGCTATCAAGGTAGAATTTTAATACGGGTTGTTTAAATTTTTAATACGAGTAATCAAATTCGTCGAAAAATTTGCCATTATGAAATAGGTTTAAAATTATACACAGAACTCTCCTCATTATATATTTCTAAACACCCTTTATGTATTTGTTTTAGTTTAGGTAATTATGGACCCTAGTAGTAAATAATATATAAGGATGATTTGCCAGAATACATTTTATAATGATACAAGAACTTTTATAACGTCCAGTTATATTGTAGGTAACATAGGCATGCAAATATAATATATTTTTCTTTTACATAATATTAAAATATATATTTTAGAATTACAAATAAGTAGATATAATAAATTATTGAATATTTTTTTTAAATAAAATATTTCTTATCTTTCTTCTACATAAAAAATACATTTGCAACCTATTTATACATCTATCAATCTACCTACATAAAACACTAAATCAATAAATTCAGAAAAAAATTGTTTACTTTGCCCGATGACAAAATCCAATAACATAAAAAAGTCAACACCTTTCCCCTTGTTTTACTGTAGGTGCGGTTTGTACAGATGGTATCGTTTGATATCTAGCTGTAATTTAGTAGCTAGTCACAAAAAACTGGTGTTATACAGCAATATGTCGTGTTGTGTATTCAACAGAACGTTATACTTTTTATTAATTATAATATCTTAATACGCGTTTTAATTGGTGTCACGGGGCGTAGGTAAAACGTGTCATAGCGAGCGCTCGTGCAGTCAGTATGGGGAAAGAAGACGCTCGCAATGACCAACGAGATCTTTTGACGTTTCATTGGTACACTCTGTTGCGAATGGCATACTCCATATCACCGGTCTGTACCCGGCTTTATTTGATAGCTGAACTCCTTTGGCATAGGGTAACCTCCGCCTGAGACGCTGTATTCGAATTCGCTTTATTCCCGCCACGGGAAATATGTTTGTAAGATTTGCTAAGATTATGTAATCTGACATGTTATCGCTTTGTACGATTTTATGGTATTTTGACAAACATAATGCAATGTCGGTTCGTTCATCGTTTTATGATATAACCTACGCGGTGTAGGCCCCGCTCTCGCCCTAACCCTAATTTATTTGGGGGTGGCTACTGCAACGGAATTTGGACGGAGTTCGCCGTCTCTATTTTTTATTCTTATTCTCTTTGGCATAATTTTTTGGTATTCCGTAAGAATAATACGTCAAACTTGATGCAGTTTATATACGTCGACTAAATATTATTTGCGATCAGGCCAATTCGCCTATCAAACATGGTAGTTATAGTGTTAAAATCACCTATGAAATCAAATAATATACGAAATATCCACCGAAATCGAAATAGTTTAAGATATTATTTAATTTAATAGAGATAACCCCAAGTCCGTGCGTTTACGCAGTATAATAAAAAAACATCTTAAAACCTCCGTTCAAAGAGGCCTGCTCAGCATTATATCATACCTATATATTTATTAATAAAAACGAAAGATTCTCCTTTAATGATAATATCTCAACAATGATAAAAGTCGCAATGGCCTTCAGTGCCTTCATTCATCCGGCCGGTCTCAACCGGTGGTTCGAGCTGACAATGATGATGATAACTTGTCGTATATAATTAGCAATCAGATTAGTTATTTCCTCCATTACCTACATAGTCACAGTTGCGAGTACACAAGTTTGCGAACTCTACGCGCGTTCCTTCCATACAGCATATTGTTAAGCAGGAGAATCAAAATGTAGTCGGCGGTCGGCGCCATTAGATATTTAGGGGCCCACATTACGGGGACGAGCATGCAAGCACAAATAACATTAATATAAAGTAGAATCGAACGCGCTATCGATTAGACGCCGGCGTTCACAACAATTAATGACCTGCATGTCCCAGGCCCGGCAAAGCTATGGCAAAACAAATACCCGTTCTCTGCTACGGGGTGTGCTCGCATTTCCGGACCAATTCGCCCCAAAATGCAAACGACGTATTTTCGCCAATGTACGCTGCGATCAATACGCCTAAGTTATGCAGCGGTTGTCCATTTTCTTGTCTAATCGAACGAAACCTTTTATGGGCGGGGAAAACTGGAATAAGCCGACGCGAACATGAATAACTAAACAAAATGCCTAATAAAATCACTGATAACAGATTTTTATACAATAAATTTTACAGAAATATTATAAATAGGCACTCAAATAAGTTTTATGTGTCAAGTATTCTGGTATAACGTTCCAATATAAAAGCTTTTATCAAAAATGCAACATTGCTATCGAAATTTTTTAACGTGAAAATGTACAGCCACAAAACGAAAACATAAGTAAACCCGCCGCTCCAATAAAGGCAGCGCGATCATAAATGTATGCAAGTTTGATGGAATTAAAATGTAAAATAAAAGAAACAGGATGTATAGGGTAGGGTGCAGCGTTCGGGTGTGAGTACCCGCATCAGCGTGGGGGTGTAGGGGGTGCTTAGCTTAGACAATTTTAGTATAACGTGTCGCGAAATAATGCATAGGAGTCATATCGTATGCATAGCCTGTCGCGGGCATGCGTTGTTTATGTGCCGGGCCCTTCAGTCTTTTTGCAAGTTGTCTTTTAAAATTCAGAAACTAATTTTTTTCGGACTATGTAAGTTTTGGTGTGCGGTTGGGTGTTTACTGACTAAGGATTGGTAAACGCAATAGTTATGTTAAAAGATATGCGATAATCCTTTTTCTTCTGTTAATTTCTACACAACAAGTTTTATACTACAAGGTTGTCTAGGAGAAATTCTTTCAACGATAATACCACGTCTTGGACTGTCCCTATTTCTGCGGATTTTATAATTTTGAATTATGTCAATTTATAGTGAAAAGTGTTCATTCGTCCATTCACTCATTCAATATAATTAATTATTTGTTTTAAAAACTTATTATTACTTTTTTCGGACATGCCTCAACCACCACAGAAAACGAACTAGCACAATTCTTCCAACAATGCGGACCAGCTTTGGTATTTGAGACAATAGCCTATCCACGTGACGCCGTGTCCGCGCCGGAGGAAATAACGCGTCTGTCAATCGATGACGTGGAGAAAACGCACTGCACACGTACGATGACGTCACTATAGTTGATCATTGCGATAGTCCCTCGACTACTCACGATTTTATCAAACGCAAGCATTTGTATAGTGACACGTGAGAACTTCGAGCTATTTTATATAGAGAAGGCACCCCTTAAGTTTATTAATATATTAGTAGCATGTTGACTCAACAGTGTTCAATATGTTACAACAAGTTCTTTTCTAGAAGCAACAGCGTTAATAGTAGTACACCACAATTTTTTTTCTTAGGTTTAAAGAACTTTATTCTCATACAAACACAATGGTTCACTTAAAATGAGATACAATTTGAAACATTCATCTAGGTTTAACAATATATAAATTACCTCTGGTACCTAACATTCAATTATAACTTAATGTTATTAAGAGATCGTTGATTTACATTAGATTATAAAGTATGTACAGTGCGCATCAGAATTAAGTACCCCCCTTGTCTACTAAATATTTACGACTTCTAATTCCCTTGTAACTTATCACAAATTTTCACATGCAAAAATTTGTCACGCCGCCGCTCAGGATCTAAAATAATACTCAAAGTCTGAAATTCCCAAAAATAACTACTATTGTGTCCCACATACATTGAGATAGGGGGGGTACTTATATGTGACGCGCACTGTACTTACATGTAATTTAAGTTTATTTTTAAAATCGTTCAAACTAACACATTCCTTTATAAAATTTGGCAAATTATTAAATAGTGTAGCTCCATCTGATAATATTGTTTTTCTACCGTAACTAGTATAGCAACTTGTAATTTTATTTTATTTCTGAGGTTGTATTTATTTTCTTTCAAATATAATTTAATGTTTGATTGAATAGAGTTTGAAGTAATTTTTTTATCAAAATGCATGTATTTTATATGTAAAGTTTATTTATATTAAAAGTTTTATTTTGTTGTATAACTCTTTGCTCGGCGTAAGATAGTCAAAGTGGTATAGGACTTTCATTACTTTGTTTTGGGTCCTTTGGAGGGGGTTTAAGTTTGTAGCAGCAGCTGTCCCCCAAATTTCTATCAAATATTCTATGTGGGATTTAGCAAGAGAATTGTAAATAATGTTGCGCACTGATTTTGGTATACATTTTGCAACTTTGTATAGTGCCCCTCGTAAGGATTTTAGTTTTGCTTTTACGTGTTCAATATGGTTTTTCCATGACAATTTATCATCAATCCACAGACCAAAATATTTTTCTACATGGGATTGCTGAATTATATCTATACTTATAAGTAATGGAGGAAAAGATGGTATTTGTTTATTTTTAACCTTAGATATCATGAACGAAGACTTCGTTCGATGTATGCTTACAGTTAAGCAAATTATACTTGAACCATTCATTTAAAATGTCTAAATCCGTTTGGGCTACACATATTAAGTCATGTATATTTTAGCCGTAATAAAAAAGACAAGTGTCGTCAGCGTATAGAGTAAGGTGCCCTTGTAAACCTATTGAATTAATATTATTGATATACATATACATATAAGGAACATTACCAGGCCTAGTATTGATCCCTGTGGAATCCCGTAATCAACACTTTTCACACTGCTTGTGAACGTATCGATCTTAACCACTTGTAGCCTATTGGTCAGGTATGAAGAAAACATGTCTAGAGCTTTATCCCTGATGCCTATATTGTAAAATTTTTGAAGTAGCTTAGGGTGACTCACAGTGTTGAAAGTTTTCTTTAATATGCATTCTATGCTCAGTAGGAAAATCTAAAATCGCTTTTGAATTCGAATATTACCGGCATTTAAAACTAAGCGATACGCGTTTTCGGCCAATCGGCAGATGAATTACTCGTATCGAGAATTCCAGCCGAAACCGCCGAAATTTCCGACGTCAAATTCTTAACTAGCCCCGAGGCTGAAGCTCAAATCTCTAAAATCTCACCGCAATCGCACGAGACTCTGCTATGCATGGTATTTAGCAAAACGGTTGCCGGCCAATTGTTCAAGTGAGTTTTTGAGAGCGATTTCACTCGGCGAAAGTCATTATTTCGCTTTATTAACCTTTCAATTATGTTATTAGGCACTATTTATTTATCTTAGGGAAACAAAAAGATTTGGAACTATAAAACTAGCACTTAAGTTTTTATAGAAATATAATAAATTATCCAAATATTTATACATCAAAAAACAGAAATTACAAGGTTCAAGATTGAAAAGTTTAACGAGCCATCTCGATCGTTCTAGGTTTCAGATCTTATACAACTAAATCTTAAAATTTATTACTTTTGCAAGTAAGTTTTAAACCTGAAAAGATTGATGGAGTTTGTGTCAGACGTGAGTAAAAAAGGAGTGAGTGCTGAGTTGACAAATGACTGTAGAAAATAGTTTTTTTTTAATGCTGGTCAGTTGACTCTGCATCATCTAGCCCAACCCTAAGCAGTCATCGTTATATGAGTACTAGATAACTGATATATTTATTACATGTAAATATATCACAAAACATCTAGCACAAATATCAGCAGATCTTATAAATAATTATCCCGAAGCGGGAATCGAACCCGCTGATAGACTTTCGACCAGCGCCACCGAGGTCGTAAATGACAACGTGTGCCCCGACCCAGGTGAGAATAAGGGCAAGATAATAATGAACTTCTGAACTACACTTACTTTAGGAAGGTCATATTACGATATTTTTATATCTATTACCTGCTTCTATACTTATATTTTAACTAGCGGTCCGCCCTGGCTTCGCACACGTTGCATTATTAAAGTTTTCATACGTATCTCTACCGTTTTTGTAAGTATCCAATAGCCCTTGTTCATCAGGGATCATATATTATAGGATACTCTATTGGTGAAAGAATTTTTCAGACAGGTCCTACTGAACCGAAACTGTTTCGTAGCTTATTTAATTAATAAATAAAAAGTAATTTTTCGTGTTTCATGTACATACTAAAAGAAATAAGGAATAAAAATTTTAAAAAAGACAAGAAAATGTAAATAAACTATAAAATTATAATTTTTTAAATTCGTAGGTGTTAGGTAGACTTTTTTGATGTGTAGATGAAGAAAACGCGCATCATCTTAGGAATGGAAATTTAAATAAAAAAAATAATTCACTACGTTATAGCAACTAAGGTGTACCTCATTTCAAAGTTCTAATAACGTTTACTTAATTTAAACATTAGTAATATGCGTTATATATACTGAGTGCCATGTAACATACTATACTCGTTCTCACTCCCTGTGCATCCAAAGGTTGGAAGAGATCGCTCATAACGATAAGGCCGCCAATTGTTACACGCAATCTGTATTTGTCGTTTCCTTTCTTATAATCTTCGTTTTATTTGGTGTGCAATAAAGAATATTTGTATTGTATGTATTATAACATGTTTACTAAGCCAAAAGGGAATGCCAATAGAAGAACCCTGATTAAATAATATCGTGATATATATTCATTTTTTTGGACTGAAAAATTAAGAGCAGCGAAAATTATTAACTCTTAATTTCTGAATTTGTAATAAATTTATATAATTTGAACCCACTGGATACTGTGGGGGTGTTACCCAAGTTATTTATGTGATGGAACATAAAATTATGTAGGTTTTTATAAGAAGTAGTTTGTGAAAATACTTGACTGACATGATTATATCAGTTGGTATGTCTATAATTACCAATGACTCCAAGTCCCAAAAATAATCAAGAATAAAAAAAATATGGTATTAAAAACTTTTTCACGGGCCTATTTTATAAGCTTATAAAAAACAACGTTATAGAATTCTCAGTCGACTTTTACGACATCCACCAGCTGAGTTGCCTATTCAGGGATAGATTCTTACGTCGCGACCGCCAATCCTTTAAATATTACATATAAATTTTTATCATTGGTGAAAGTGAAAGATAACACACAAAAACAAATATATTTGTATTTCCAAACTGCCCCAAAAATTACATTAACCAATCAAAAAATTGTTTTTCTGATATTATAATAGGACTTTTTATTTTATTACAGGTAAGTAACATATCAGCTATGATATCAATGCTCAACGCATGAAACAATGGAGCTACTTACACCATACGTCAGGTATGTTGCAACACAATATGTTTTCACTAAGGAGCTATTATCCAGAATTGTAACTGTATCTCTTCTCTTTGTGTTGGGTGGTGGAAATAGAAGTGACCTTTATTCTTATGAAGAGAAGGTTATCTGCCTACTCAATGTGAGAGATTATTTGAAGGATAGCCTAAGAGTTATCTATTTTCGAAAACTAATAAACCTACAAAACGTAAATTAGTCGATGGAAGAACCTATTGATTATAAGCTTACGAATTATGTATATTATACCTAACTCAACTTGCAAATTTAAGAACCTATTAATAAATGATCAAATTTTCAAACTAAGAACTCAGAATGTTGCAACACCCATACAATATATATTAAGTATATAATGATAACTTAATGTAATATAAACATGTAGTACCTACCCATAACACAAGCTCTGCTTAGCTTAGGGCAAGGTGATGCTGTGTAGATTGTCCAGAATTATTTATTAATTTCCTATTTATCATTTAGTACCTTGATTATTATTATGTCGCGACGAATAAGACATCGACATGGACGTTGGAGTCAATGAAGATTTTGAAACTAAACTTATTGACAAAACAAAGGTGATATTTGAGACATCGGAATCTAAGGGTAGTAGTACACTTTTATCTTTCATTCGGGGTATTTTGTAATTACATTATTTTTTTTTTCATTTAACTTTTCTTATCTTTATATTTTAAAATTCCTATAATGCGATAACCCTGTATCAATTCATACTGTAAAAACTATTATTTAAAGCAATATGGCTTCATAACGGGCCTGGGTATAGTTCTCTTCGTATTAGCGAAAAGTATTTTGGGCGTAAAATATCTAGGACGGAGGAATTTTATTAAAAATCTACTAAAGGCGGGCGATAATAAGGAACTCCGCTTAGCGCGCGAACAAAAAGACTAGGTACCTTTCAAATTCCGAATTAAGAACTCTCTGCTGCTGCCAGTTTGATTTTTCCCGCTTCCGTATCACAAACGAACGCTTAACTTAAAAGCACAAAAGTGCGGGGTACCTATTAACGCATAACTCGTACAAACGGCAATGACAAACAAAGAAAATAAAACGGACGCTCAAATTCCAAGCGTTTGGAATTTCAGGCTCAAAAGTCGTACTTGTCGCGTGGTAGGTGAAGGTCTGCCTTCGACGCAGGAGGTTGTACGAACTGCAAATATTTCTTACGAGTATTCTGGGTATTTTCCATGTATATGTCATACCTACATGGTAAAACATCCATTAGCAAAGAAAATTACAATTAAATGAAAGAACCAGATGAGAACCAGTTAACAATGAATATTGAGCTTAATTCAGACTGTTGCAAACAATCTACGTGGCTAAATTGATACCATGTTGGTAGCGACCCCAATTTGCATTGTATTGAATTTATCGTTCATTTAGTACCCATAACGTACCGTGTGGTGCCGGCATAGAATTTCACCACCCCAACTCTTCCTGGGTGTCGTAAGAGGCGACTAAGGGAAACACACCGGGGGGCGGGCAGCAGCGCCTTCTGAAGAACAACTTCACCGAACTGCGATCCCCAACCCGCATGCCCAGCGTGGGGATTATGGGCAATAACCCCCAAATAATGATGCCATCTATGGCGCTCATTAGGGGAGGCCTATGTCCAGCAGTGGACTATTATAGGCTGGTGATGTTGATGTTAGTACCCATAACACAAGCTGTGCTTAGCTTGGAGCTAGATGATGCTGTGTGGATTGTCCGGCATTATTTATTTATTTTAAAAGTTACTCAATTACTGTAACTAGTCACTGTTCCTGAAATGTAATAAAAAGGAGCTCCAACACCAACACTTTGTTGTTAAAACAAAAAGTGATCCGACTTTTTGTCTATGATTTTATGCTTATTTACACAGCCTTTGAAATGGCAACATCGACATTAACGGACATTCGCATGAGCGTCTTGAGTGGAGAGCGCGAGGGTAGGCGTAGATAGAGCAGGTCTCACCTTTGTCGTGGTACTTGTGACACCAAACAAGTGTACTAAGGGATAGGCGGACTTTTTTTAAATTAATAACTTTGTTCGCAAAACAGGCAACGAAAGATTCTCCTATGAAAGAGTTCAAACTGGTATTTTACTCCTAACAATCTGAATTCGAAAGCGCTCGTTAATTCCACGTTATTAGCTTTATATTATGCGGCGAAATATTTGGAACAAAAAAAAGCGAATGGGAGGGTTAGCTTGCAGTTTTAATCGGAGGGAAGCAAAAAGCGTATTTTTTTTAAATAAACAAACTAGACGGGTACAGAATTTTTCGCCGTTACGAAAACTACAAACTAATTATGCTATATTCACCACTCTCTGTCACGATGATATTGTAAATAGGTTTTATCTAATATGAGATTATATTATTGTTGAATAAGTGAATTGGCATTATAGATTCGTTAAGATTATTAATGATATTTTTCCTTAGATACCTATTTGTATATTTTGGTTAAGTACTCATGTACTAGTTTATCTCAATCTTTGTTTACTTAAATGTCGTGAAACCAACAATGGCGGCGACATCATATCATTTTTCTAATTTAATTGATATTTTAAGTAAAGTTAAAGTAATCTTTTATATAAGAGATTTGTGTATTTTATGTATTTAACACATTAAAAAACCGGTGTACAATCAACAAACATACCGTGCCTACTTTGTCTGCCGACAAAGTTTCCGGTTAATATAGCAGAAGCTATAGTAATTCCGTTAAAAATTCATTTCACAGACTTGTTATAAACGCTCTTTTCTATGTGTGAGTGCGTAGGGTTCCCGCTTTGAAACTGTTAGCTTTTGATGCTTTTATTAAAAAGACTACCAATATTTCAACAGAATAACCAAGACCAGATTCCACCATGTAGTAAAAAATGTGTGTACTAAATCAAAGCTTATACATGCAACGAAGCTGCGATGAAAATGTTTGTCTTCATAAAGGCTTGAAGCTAAGTTTTGATGTAGAGAGTGAGTGAGACCTGCCACCAACCTACTGGACCCTGGCCGAGCGGTGCTCGACACGTCTTGCTGTTATATAACTTGTTCGAAGTTCAAAACGACTAACTTTGACGTCGGAACTGTAATCGCGCATTGCACACTTGGAGCTAGGCGGAGCCGTCGAGTACACAACTCCATATTTGTTCATACCTGGCAAATGTTTAAATAAAAAAAATTCAAGGAAACCTTCAATGTATGTTTCATATATTTATGATCGCGCCATGAACAACTGTTTACTGAGAAAATATCCGTAGTTGCTATATATTCCATACATTCGTTTCCGAACCAAATTTGTTCTACAAATAATACATAATTTGATAAAATAGGGAGAAGGTGGATGGCTAAAACAATACGTAGGAATATAGCTTGATTTGTAGGTGAAGCAACACTACGGGCGCCTCCGCAACGGGGGGTGCGGGCTCGTGTTACACAAATTATAAATTATAGGTGAACGTTATTTTTTTCAAATACATATTTCATTTTATATTGTACGGGAAAGCGGGGTGGCAGCGTGGGGTTGGGGGTTAAAATAAAGAGAAGCGCAATTGAATTTTTAATATTTCATGAAGAGGGACGCGGCCGAGGCCAAAGCAGTTTTAATGGGGTTACGCGAGCTGACGCCGAACGGTTTCTGCCTAAAAACTGATAACACTAATACGAAACACTTAATTATTTACAAACATTTTATTTCAATAATATCAACTACACCTGAGGTTTTGTTACAATTTTTTTTAAATATTTCTGTCATAGAACCATGTGGATTTAATTTATAAGGGATCACACCTTTTTATAGAACAAAGATAGTCTGTATGTCAGCCGCCTGTCCCCAAAGCAAAATACCATAGGACATAAACACTATGAAAGTAACTGAAATAAACCAACCTAGCTGTATCTTCATCATCTAATTGTTCAAACTGCTAAAGTAAGTCTGCCTGCGAGAGCATCAATTTGCGGTGTCCATTGAAGAGGGGAATTATTAAGTAGCCGTAGGAAAATAGCAGAGTCTACAAGAGGAACTATCTCATCCGTAAGCATAATTTTAGTAGGGAAATATCTTACATTTGGTAACATGAATTTTATGCATTTGGTTTTTTTAGCATTGATTAAGAGGTTATTGGCGGTGAACCAATCTAGTATTTGTGAAAGAGAACTATTTACATCGTCATAATTATATTTAATGTCAACTTTAAAAATCAACGAGATTATGAGTACTACCAATGAAAATTACGATTTAATAAGCGAATTAGAACTAGTATTTATAGTTGAAACATTTGATCTAACTGCAGACTGATGCAAACAAACTAAAGGTAGCTTAACTGAATAAACTTTATAAATAATAAATTTTCTGAATCCAATTCTTAAAGCTATAATGTAAATAATAATAATGCCGGACATCACTTAAATAGACAATATTTTTTTTTTATTTTGGTTACAAATATCTTATACTCGTACATTGTATTTGTACCATAATATAAACCTTGTGTCGTGGTACTCAGAAATCATTATTTAGCCCAAAAACAAGCAGAGCTCCTGTTATGGGTAACCTAATGGATAACTATTATACTTTATACATACAGATAGATATTTTAGTTTAAAAACGTAGTCTTTGGGACCAGGGACGCTACCCTACTCTTTGATTACATGAATTTTTTTTCGTGAAAATCATCTTTTTATTTAACTTGAACTCTGTCTTTGGATAATCAAAGGGCTGTAGTCCATCAGTTTCAGGACTCGTCCAGAAATAAAACCACGAATCCACTGAATTTTCAGTCAAAGGATCGCACAGATTCGCAATTTTTGAACTGTAACTGAATAACATACATTTTGAGTAACTGGCCAAACATTTTCAGTAAAAGAAACAGAATAACGAGTAACTTTCTTGATTGCTTGCGTTGTTTATGCTGGATGATTTTATTTTGTCGTATTAACCATGGAATAGTTTCGAAAGAAAACTCCGGTAATGAGAACACGTTGACTCAAAGATAAAGGTATCGATGCTTTAATTGGTGTTTCGATGAAACTCGAATTTGCGATCAATCAGCGATCTCATGTTATAAC
This sequence comes from Eupithecia pulchellata, assembly GCA_963931895.1. Taxonomy (NCBI): domain Eukaryota; kingdom Metazoa; phylum Arthropoda; class Insecta; order Lepidoptera; family Geometridae; genus Eupithecia; species Eupithecia pulchellata. The sequence continues at coordinate 8,466,688 of OZ007520.1, read as the reverse complement.
AACTTGCATAGAATTCTTTGATACGAAATGATTACCAATTCAGATCCGAGATCAAGGCTCTGCTTTAATTAGAAGGATGCTTTGGTTTCTATTGGAGATGAAAAAATATAAGATAAGGTTTCCCATTTTCGAAAAATTCTGTACATTCTGGAGGCAATTTCTTGATACAAATCCAAGGTAAAACAGAAATATATAGCAATATAAATTTACTTATAGCTTACCAAAAGCACATTTTAAAAACCCTGCTAATAAAACAAATGATCTTAACTTGTTAATAGTTACTTGATCGTCTTCAGCCTACCATCATAACCTATTTAGAATACAGGAGGACATAATTATCCTTTAATTCTACTCAGTAGAAATATCATTTTCTTTAAAGATACGGAACCCTAACGAATATTTAATTAGTGATAAGGAGCCAACGGGGCGCGAACGCACTAGTGTTCTTACGGAATAAGTTGTAGTTGACTATTGAAGGTGACAACTTGACAAGTGTTGAGTACACTTCATCAAGTTTGAGTTTTCAATCAACGCTTCTATGATCTTCTCTTATCCTTTGCACAAGAGGAGAGTCAATTAGGATGCATCCTGATAATGAGTATTTGTAGTAGGTACCTGCATTAAATACAGGATCTAATTAAATATTTCACACTTTCTATTTATTTTATTATTAAAGGAAGGTTTTAAAAAATAAAAAAATAATGCTGGACAATCCACACAGCATCACCTATCCCCAAGCCAAGCAGACCTTGTGTTATGGGAACTAGATGACTAATACACATTATGTAATAGATATATATTTTTTGCTATACATATAATTATACCTACACAAACGACCAGAACATCTTAAACAAATAAATGGATATAAAACATTTGTCCCGAGGCGAATCGAACCCGCAACCTCCTGCGTCGCAGGCGGACCATCGCCCACCGCGCCACAGAGGTCGTTAATTTGGTTTGATACATAAAAAAACTAACTACTAACTGACGTAACAAAATGCTGATCAAAATGGTTATTTTGAAAAGGCCAGCATCAACGCTACTCGAAAAAAATAATATTTTGGGGACCGAGGCGCCCCCTCCCCGTCGCTCGTTCAGTTCCTTCGTCCTTTTCTTTTTAATTCTGCGTATTTTTATTTGCTATGATAAATTGTTACTGCGCAAGGGTGGGGTGGGTGGTACGCTTTTGTTTCGGTAATTTTTTATGTCTGGTGTTGAGTTTAATTGCATGCCGTGGCGGAAACGTATTGTGCTATGTGGGTCAGGCTGGTCCAGACCTCGTGACCCGTTTACCTTGCCACTTCATTATCGAAGACTTTAGTTTAGTTAGATGCTCATTTAGATGCTTAACTGTCTGAGGCGCAGATCTGTGACTATTTTATTTTCGCCATTTTACAGAAAACAATATTATGTCGCTTGGTTTTGTTATTTTTATTTGGTATATATGTATTACATTGATAATACTGCGTACTGTGTGTTTAGGTCCATTGGAAGAAAACAGTGTTTTATGTAGAAAAAGTTTACTTAAGGCTAAGTAGGTAGGAGTGACTCATTGATTTTATGACAAAAACTAAGTCTTTACACTATGGTTTAACCGGTTGCGAAGAAACATTGATTTCAAAATCAAATTCCTACTTGCTAAATGCACAAAAAGCATCGCTGCGTCACAGTAATTAGACTGGTTACACATTCGGGTTGGACAGGACACTCCATTAGAGATATTATTACCGTTTATTGCAATCAGTACGCTAGAAATTCGACGATCAAACGTTTGACATAAATTTTACCTATTTCATAATTTAGATTTTGGGGGCTTTGTGGACAAGCTCAATCATAAATAATTTCAAAGCAACTAGTAGTACGAACGATCGCCAAGTTACTTTTACTTAAATCAGGAATGTGTAATACTGTCTTATTAAAAATTACTCTTCTTCTTGATGAAATATTTTAGAACAAAGATTATATGTAGATGTTTCCTTCCGGCCACGCGATGTAACGTCCAGTTTCAGTAAAGACTAGCTAGCCTTTGTGTGTAAGATATATTTTCTTACAAAAGTGTGTCCGCAGACAATAACGATGCTACTTATAAAAAGAGCCTTGTGCTCTTTTATATACGGAAAACTGACCAATTCCCTTTCTAAAAACCTATTGTGCTCGCAAAAAATATTCGGACCGTTTTCCGATTCAAGCATAGTTTCGAGCATTTTATTTTTGTTGTAACTTGTAACAGGTGCGGTGTTTTCATATTTGTAACAAAATTCTCAGGACTAATTTCAACTGGTGATATTTCAGACACCATTTGAAATTACCCCTACTCAAGTGTGACTCAAGTTATAGTTCCACCCTAACTTTTAATAATGTATTCAAAAATTTTGAATGGATCCACTCCACGTCCGCAGTTTTATATTCGGGCTGTCTGAAAGTTGAATTCACAAAGGAAATTAGAATGCGCTAATTTTACTGTTCTTATTTTTTTTAATATAAAATGCACGAAACTTTATCCACACCGCACCGCACCGGTAAAAAGTAGTTTCCCATTTGTTGAGGAGGGATTAATCAGAATTTATAAAAACCTCTGTTTTCTGAATTTACATAATCGGAAAGAGGCTGGCTCAGCTGTGGATGATAAAGCGTTAATATTTTAATTTTTTTGATGAATTTTGGATTAGACACGATAGTTATGAGAACTTAAACCTTTCAAATGACGACTTTCAGCACTAAGCATGCTCGATATGAATCCATAATGGATTGGATTCGATTAAAATTTTCTTCGTAAAATAAATAGAAGGCGGATCAAAGTCACGTCAGAGTATTTGTCCATCAACATTGAACCGTGCCATCACATCGCATCACTAATAATATTATAAATGCAAAACTATGGTTGTTTAAATGTGTGGATGTTTGTTATCTTGTCACGCCGTAACGGGATGAAATATAGCATACAATTAATTGTAGGCCTCAAATAAAACAGGCTACTTTTTATCAACTCCAATGGGATAGAAATAGTGTAAACGTTTCCATACAAAAAAGGCGAACTCAGCCGCAAGCAGACACTCATAGGAATATAAACCTTAATGCCAAAAACGCGGAGATTAACAATACCCTCTCAGTCGACAACTCAATGTTCATCATCATCATTATCATCATCATCATCATCACCAGCCTTTAATAGTCCACTGCTGGACATAGGCCTCCCCTAATGAGCGCCATAGTTGGCATCATTATTTGGGGTTTATTGCCCATAATCCCCACGCTAATGTCCAATGTCCATGCCAAGCATTAATGTACAAGAATCTGAAACAATTGGCTATCGCTTCTGGTCATTCACATAGTTGTCTTATAATACAGTTTCCAGTAAAAAGTAAACATAATTTAATACGATACAGGATATTATGATGTGGTATCAAAACTATCAAAGTTGAATGGATTATGATTAGGGTTGTTACATCGCGACGCGCTTACATATCCTATGACATCTAACTCATATAAATAAATAATGCTGCACAATCCACACAGCATCATCTAGTCCCCAGCTAAGCAGAGCCTGTGTTATGGGTACTAGATGACTGACATACATAATACAATATTATTAAATAGATATATATATATATTTTTATCATACATAGGAAACAACCAGAACTCATGAACAAAGTACAAATATTTGTCCCGAGGCGTGAACCGTACCCGCAACCTCCTGCGTCGCAGGCGGACCTTCGCCCACCGCGCCACAGTGGTCGTCAATGGTATATAAATTTCGTCAGATTTCACAGGAACAGTTTTAATTTACCATGATTTGTGGACATCTATTATGACAGCCCTGCAACAACAGACATTCGACTCGCGGATATGAATGGAGAATTAACACTATGTTACGTCTACTTTGTTCAATGAAATGCAATTAGATACAACAACATCAACTCGGTTGACCTCTGCTGAAACTGCCAAATATAATTAGTTTTCTAGGGACCGTTGACAAAGGGGAACGAAAGGCAAGTAATTAATTGCGGATTATAGTTAGCTCAAACTATTATTAGGTACAGTGCGCATCACATATAAGTACCCGTCCTATCTCAATGTATGTGGGACACAATAGTTGTTATTGTTGGGTTTGTTTCAGACTTTGAGTAATATGGAAGGGAAGTTCGATCCTGAGCGGCGGCCTGATAAATTTTTGCATGTGAAAAATTGTGGCAAGTTGCAAGGGAATGAGAAGTAGTCGAAAATAGTTTGTATACAAGGGGGGTACTTAATTGTGACGCGCACTGTACCTATTTATAGGCTAAGGTGCTATAGTCAAAATAAATTAAAAACAGTGTGCGTATGCAAAAGTTCGAAAAGTATCTAAAAGTCGTGATTTCGAGAGGATTATCACTGATGCCGTTGGTGACGGCATAGAATTGCACCACCCCAACTCTTCCCGTGGGTGTCGTAAGAGGCGACTAAGGGAAACAAACCGAGGGCGGGCAGCAGCGCCCTCTGTAGAACAATTCCACCGAACTGCGATCCCCAACCCGCATGCCCAGCGTGGGGATTATGGGCAATAACCCTCAAATGATGAATAATGCCACATATGGCGCTCATTAGGGGAGGCCTATGTCCAGCAGTGGACTATATAGGCTGATGTTGTTGTTGTTGTATCACTGATGGTGAATATTTCATACAACTTTTTGCCTATGGTGAATATGTCATTCTACTTTTATTAACTTACACTAAAAGCAATCAAAAAATAAAGAAATATAATAACCTCTTATCAAATAGACAAATCCAGTAAAAACTTACACCAAATTATACAATAAGTAGCGGTCCGCCCTGGCTTTGCATGGGTATTTAACAAAAAAAAAATTTTTATGCAGATAAGTACCTAATTTTTTAAAAATATACATATATATAGCCTATATTCATCAGGGAATATTTAGGATTCTATTGGTGAAAGAATTTCTCAAATCGGTCCAGTAGTTTCAGAGCCTATTCAATTGAAACAAACAAATAATCAATTCTCTCCTCTTTATAATATTAGTATAGATAATAAAATTGCCATAAGACAAATTACAAACTTAACAAAAAGCTATTCGTCCTACAAAATAGCTGCTTCAACTTTCCCATTTCCAACGCGAACATCTCAAAAGAAGCTCAGATCATTGTTTCCAACCTTTCAACAAAATAAGTTTCTCTCTTTCGTACCTAGTTTGAAAAAAAAAATGCTTTTTAAGACGTCTGAGTGTCACAAAACTAGTCTGCTCGTTGAGCATGGTTCCATTCATCCAATTCAAGTGGAAAGGGGGCTGTGGTAGTAATTCCCACTAAAGGAACAATGATATCACGCAGTAAGTAGACTTATTGCGTTTTATAGTTAAACAGAACGTGTAGCTGTACTTACAATAACAACTTAAGGCTCCGGGCACGGATGAATTTCCCAAACAAACGTTACACTAAAATGATTTGTAATTTGAGCATATTTTCACCATGATCTGCTATTATTTGTATTAGAATATTTATCTAGATTCTTAGTTATTATGTTTGTATGGGAAATTCATCCGTGCCTAGAGCCTTAACTAGATTTTGTTAGGACAGAAGCTGAAGTTATTATTTATTTATTAAATAGATATAAACTGAAAGCCAACTTCGTAAAAGTCTTACGCTAGCGTTCACCGACTATATTTCTCATTTTCTTTTGGTGGTCTGATGCATTTATTCGTCCGTTATCAAAATATAATGATAAGGAATGTAGGTGATCTCTAGTTTAGATATTTACTTAGTCCGAAACAAGAAACAAAGAAATCCGCTACATACGTACATATCATACGGTGCCAACCTCATAACTCTCCTCCGTTGGTAATCGAGCAATAAATGAATCGTTCCTATGATTTCAAAGTTGTACTACGTTATTCTATAGTTATATAGTTATTTATTTCACAAAAACTTGAGTCTAACTGCGTAACTGCGCAATGAAGTTAAAACAAATAAAAAATTCAACGTCTTGCTCGTTTGTTTTCATCAATTTATCATTCACTCGTCCTCTCAAAAAGCTATTTTCGATGTTCTGGACTAACCACTCCGCTGGTGGAAATAGTGATACATCCATACTACTGTCTACATACTAAGTAAATGCTATCAATCAAACAGCAAATTAATGAAAACGGATGGAGCGGCCAGTGATGGAATGGTCTAGCTCTAGTGGAGGCTCTACGTATTAATTTATAATAGAACATCATATAACTTACGCTCAGTTCTCAAAATAAGAATCTTTGAATTACTCGGCAAATGCATAAAGTTAATCAATTACACATTTCTTACGAAACATGTCTTTAGATAGAAATTAACAGAAAGGCAGTCTCGCACACAGGGATATTGTGCCGCTCTCGTAGGCTTTAACTTTGCACTTTTACCAAAGAACTCCATTGTTCTATGGACTCGCATTTGTATCAATGTTTTTCACTTTTTCACGTTCCATAGTGACTGAAGGCTGTCGATCTCAAAGGTAGGCTGAACTAGGCACGTTTTGCAATCACAAAGAAATATGACGGCGATGCGTTAATGTAACGTAAAAAAACTCCTTTAATGTTGATAGTGTTTTGTTTGTTTAGGTTATGTTACACTTTCAGTATATTCACGAATATTAATGCACAAGGGAATATCGTTATTATGGATATTTTTGCGGTTTGTATTACCAACCAATCTCGTATTTGTAAGAGTTAATGAATGGCAGAGAAGCAGGGAGAAAAGTACTAAGGAGTAAAGTTGCAAATTATGGAAAAATGTGGTGTCTCAAAGCAATTCTCCATATATGAAAACACACAGCAACAGAAGAATAACTCTTCAAATTTTCCACGAAGTTACAAACCGCAAAAATATTTAAAAACACAAAAATGCACAGCGTCAAAGCCATCTCAAAATATAAAACAATCCGTAAAACCCCAGAGCAGTCTACAAGGGTACAAACACAGCGCAACTATTGTCATAAAAGTGGGACGTTCTCGAAGGTACGAAAATCGAAAAGCTTCTCTACGCCACCTCATTAAACCCTGCGACAGGCAGACACCTCTGAAGAATACGCTGTTAATAAGTCATCAGCTAAGTAGCGAGGGGGTGCGCCCCCAGGGGTGGGGGGGGGGGCTGGGTAGACGTGTCGGCGTTCGCACAAAAATGACACAAAGTATAAAATCTGCATACAGTAATGGGAGTAGTAGCCCTTAGAGGTTCCTAGTGCGCCGAGATCAAAGGTGCCGTGGCTTTTCTGAGCGCTTGTTGAGATTTACTATACATTTAATACACCAAACAGATTCTGGGACTTGGAATTTGGAAAAAAAAATTAAATAAAAGAGTCACGCCGAGAGTTATTGGGCGGGTATCTAAGTTCTTATTATAATTTTCTTGTATCGTTATTTTGTAATATGTAATTTTTACTTGTAATTAAAATTAACGTTTTGACAAAAAACATGGATAAAATATCATAACAGTGAAAAGAGAAACATTGTAAAAGAATACAAATTCACAACGCGCAGGGTTGTCAATTTCGGTTATAAAAGCTGACTGGCAGACAATCAAGATGGATTAAAAGAAAAAGGGGCTGTTGTTTATTCGTCTATTCGTCACTTCCGGAAACCGCACGCGATGCCCCCCACCCCCCCTCCACCCTCTCTCAATTCTCAAACATTCTCATCAATAACACACGAGGCGGACCTACGTACTTATAGGCAGACCTACCTTATTAGCTTCACTACTTCAAAACATTGTAAAACAGTTGCTGCTTTGTCTCATTCAATTTACAGGAAATAATGATATCGGTAATTATTGCTTACTAAAAAATTACGCATCCATATGTCGTGACCGCAATTCATCAAAGTAATTAAGTAAGTACAACTATCAAAGTAATTATGTAAGTAGGTATAACTATACTTATTTGTAATTTTCATAAATAATTATTTTCATTTTATTGATTCAGACAATGACGAGTAAAAGTCTGTTTAGTAATAAAAGAAAATTAATTGAATGACTATCGGCTTCTAGACGCGTTCAATATACCGTGACACGACCATATCGGTGTTTGATACGCGACGGACATTCAAGCAAAAAATAGCTCTTTCATTAACACCCTAAAGCAGTGAATAACAATCCAATAGAACCATTAACCTTTTTAAAAGATCGCAAGAACTAAAAGAAAAACCTTGATGAATGCAGTTCGACTATTATAAAAGGACTGTGTTTCTTAGTAAATTACCTACAACTCATTCGTGTAGATAACGTTGCCTACGTTTGCTTTCATTGTGGGGTATTGTGGCGGTTTTTGCGATAATTGCCTGCCCGTGTTTATTGCCGTTGACAACCCTACTAGCTTAATTTGGTATTATGTAACACGCCACTTGAGAAATTGCTCGGATATATTATAAATTAATCTTCGAATAGTACGAGTTCATTTTATTTGCATAAAATCGAGCGCAGATATCGCTCATTCGGTGCGCAGCCACTCGGAACGCTTAGAAATATTATTCAGTAATTAATTCTCCATTGTGCGGATTATATTAACGTCCAATTAAAATTATTGTACGTTTTCCAGGAACGGTTGCACAAAGAAACCACTTTGATGAACGACATTGTGCTAACCGCTTGTTACTAGCATACAATGTTAGAAAAGTAAAAAACTTTTTATTGTACCTACCTACACAGGTTTTTATTCATTTTTGGAAAACGCCTTATTCTTTTAAATTTTCTATTGCAATCTTACAGACCAAGATACCTGACAAGGTCGAGGAAATAGTATAATATTGACGGTAAAAATATATATTAAACATGGATTCATATATTCTTATAAATAGTTTTCTTAAGTGAGCTATGTGAAATTTTCTATCTATACATAATTTTGTCCTAATGAAATGCAAAGCTGACGGATAATCTCATCATTGCGATGATAAAAATATATGTGTGTTATCAGAAAGCAAGAATAAAATTGACTAGGAGCAAACATAAAACAACTTTCTATAAAGATTTCAATTATCATTATATCAGGTTAATACATTTATTTTTATTTTTCTTTCTTTATAAGAAATAAGTAACAGAAACATATTAGAACTAGCATTTACATTTCAAACAGTCAACAATCCGTTGTAAACAATCTATAGGTAGCTCAACTGATCCATATTAACACTAGTCGGAAGCATATTCAAGACGCTGGCTGGTTGCATATCCGCACTCTAGTGCAATAAAAAATAAGGATTTATATATAAAATAGCTTCTGCCCTAGACTTCGGACGAGCTTTCCAATTAGCATTGTTCTTCCTCAAAAACTCGTTTACTTCAAAGCCCGATTTCATTATAAGATCCATTTCGTCGTAAAAATCTGGTATCAGAAAGACCCATTAAAAACAAAAACAAATTATTCAAAACAAGGCAAACACTTGCAGCATTACATAGAATTTTCATTGCATTTCTATGATCAAAATGTACTCGTAACTTAACAAACGTACAGTACAACACAAATGTACATTTAAACCATGCATTAGCACCTGCAAAGCTGCTCATTGTTGTCCTTTAATACTTGGATCGCGTGACTTGGAATGGAACTCGGTTACAACTCTGTTTTTCAACTTTTAGAGTTCCGTGGGCGAAAAGTAAAACATTTTTGTCACATCGATTCTAACGAAAAACAAAAAAATATACAAAACAAGGATCAACTAAACACCGATGTGATGTGATAAGTGTTACTTTGTACAATTTTTGCTCTAGCCCGCGACTTTACCTGCACTAGTTTACACCAAAAATAAACCACTAGTAATTATGGATGAACCCACACTAAATTCATACAAGCTCCTGTGTCATCTATGCCAAAAAGATCCACTCAGCTATAAATGATTGGAGCTGTAAATATGGAATTACCTCTAAAAATAGCCTATTTTATTCTAGGTCTAGTCTAGGCGTAAATTTATATAAAATGAAGATGATACAAAAATCCATACATTCTTCTAACCTTACAGGAAAAATGTTGTATTTACAAAATAAATTTCACTTACAGCTAAAATTTTCAATTGGATTTATAATGTAAAGTAAAAAATTTGTACGGAACCACTCTTCGTTCCGCTAACAATTTCACCCTTAAAGTGAGTCGCAAGTTTTTTACAACAACGACATTTGATAACGTTTGACGACATATTTTGAATGGGCAACTTGTAAATTGTCGTTTTTTATACTCGACTATTGTTGAGTGTTACACTTATTTTTATTTTATTTTTTCCAAGGTTTTTAAGTTGCATCATTACGTCTTTTACGTACTATGAAAAAGTGTTCGTAGAAGATCGCCTATCTTTTGGTCTTGTAATGTATATTTATATAAACGGGAGTTCTGGGAGTTTTATATGCATAATAAAACATATGTACGCAATTTATTAAGTAGGTATCAGTTATCTTGCCTAGCCCGAAAGTAGACACAGTTTACGGGATTCGGCAGGTGTTCATCATTAATATTATTTATTATACATACGACGGGGCTAAAAAAATTTTACCTATGCTGTGCCTATTGCAGACCCGGCCCACCACTAAACCGGAACGAATCCAACCATCATAGTGAACTCCAAGTGTCATTTTCCATCACAAGATTTTTTAAATTAAGTACTAGGGTAACATAAATGCGTTGGAAGTTTTAATTTTACCAGTGAACCTCAATCTCCTCTGTATTTTCAAACAACATCCTGCTGTCCTGTTACATTGATTGGACAATAGTAGTTATTTATACTATAGGTTTAGTACTAATAGACTATTTAGGGCTAACTTTTAGTATATATGTATAATGACCATTGCGACATTAGGGGTCTTGTACAATGGATGCATCTTTATACCGAACTAGCGGCCCGCCCCGGCTTCGCACGGGTATTAAACAAAAATTTCAGAAATTATACACATTAAAACGATGGGTTTCACAGTTTTCATACGGATCTTTACTTTTTTTAACAGCATTAGGGTTTTTGACATTGACTCGACATTCCAAAACTGACACTGGCCGTAGAGAAAAAACCAGCAACGTGCGCTATACAACCTCTTTTTCTATTCTAACGCGCCATAATAGAAAAAGAGGTTGAATATACAGCCCACGGTTTAATTATTGAATTTTTCATGCGGATCCCTAACTTTTTTGAAAATATTATATAGCCTATGTTCATCACGGAAAATTAAGGATTCTAATGGTGAAAGAATTTTTTAACTCGGTCCCGTAGTTTCGGAGCCTATTCAATTTAAACAAACAAACAAACAAACATACAAACAATCAAATCTTTCCTCTTTATAATATTAGTATATTATACCAAATAATAAATTGATACGGCGGGTCTAACACTTGTGGAACTCTCTCCTATTCTATCCTACTTTTAGTTTGTTTTTAGTTAGCTAAATCGTTTCAATTCTAATTTGGTTATTTGATTATAAATTTCTCTGTTGTTGAAGATTTCTATCCTTGATAACAAAAGATTAAAAGTATTCAAGAAGACAAAATAAAAATCAGCCGTGATGCGTTGAATGTTTTTATTCCCAAGAAACTATGTATTAAGTCTTAGAAATGATCCAAAGGCCAGAACCGACTAAACGTTATTTATTTTAATTATTTTTAAGGGCCCGCGTAGTGTAAGTGCGAGAAGAAAAATCCATTAGTGCACGGGCGGCGGTTTGTTATCAGCCGACCTTCGCAAATGTACCTCCCACTTATTTAACGAACATATCAGCCCACTGTAATATTGGTTAACACAGCCGATAAAACATATAACTTATTATAAGCATTTGGTAGTACATGTCGGAAATACGCGACTTTGTTCTATTGGATCATTGTAATGACGGCCACTAGAGGGCGGGCCTCCCCACCTACATTAGATTACCACATAAACAGAACGTTCAGATTTATACAAAGTTAATTAGATCGAAAACTCATTAACATTTTCACTTTCCGATAACATGTTGTAGACATTTATTTTTGCGATTTGATTAAGGCGCTGTATAAGTGAATATGCTAAAACAATGGTTAATTAAAATCGCTCTTAGGTTTAATGATTTATAATGTAGGCGTGAAGGTGATGACGTCACGTGCGGGGTCGGCGGCGCGAGCGCAATGAGCGCGGCTGACACTGCGTCTTATTATTATTTATCTTAATTTTATACTTCAAATAATAGTCGTACCGTCTGCATTATCGTGTGGTATCGGCATAGAATTTCACCACCCCCACTCTTCCCGTGGGTGTCGTAAGAGGCGACTAAAGGAGACACACCGGCGCGCCGATGTGTCTCATTTAGTCGCCTCTTATCTTTATCCAAAAAAATCTGCAGAGACCTCTGCAGATTTTTTTTCCGAACTGTTATCCCCAACCTACATGACCAGCGTGAGGATTATGGGCAACCCCAAATAATAAATAATACCATCTATGGCGCTCATTAGGAGAGGCCTATGTCCAGCTGTGGACTATTAAAGGCTGATGATGATGAAATAATAATCCGCCACAGGTCAATGCTCTCCTATTCTCGCGTGCAGGTGTTGTATTTTAGAACTATCTGAAAAAAGTTTCTTATCTCTATATTTTGTCGACTTATATTGTTATACCTCGATTTATTTAGTTCTACAGTTGTAGCTATAGTTACATCGGTGTAACTAAAATCAATTCAAATCAAGATGCTTATAGCTTACTCCCCATGGATTGCAAAAATATTTTACCATTCCAATATAATTAGGTGTATTGTTGACGTAAATTACTGCAAAAATTTCTAAAATCGACGTAATGATTCAATATTTAGGCCAGTACTTGGGTTTTATGACACATTAAAATTGGTTCAGACTCGTATTTAGAGCTGAGAAAGTATTAATCCGATACGTTAATAGCCAAATCATGAGAAAAAACATCCAAACAAATTGAGGCAATCGCTTTGAAAGGTAAGGTGAAATCGATCTAGAAATTACTATTCAATACATTTTTTGTAGCGACTCCATTGTTCCCGGAATTTATGGCTTTAATAAAGTGATTAAATACGAAAGTTCGTGGCGGAACGCCAACGCGGAGTTAATTTCGAAAACTTGCAGCGGAGCGGTTTTCGCGGTTTCGCAGAGGTCACTGACTTGGGCCTACGCCGTAGCGCTCCGTAGCACGCTCGTAGCCGCGTAGCCGATATTGCTACGAACTTGCCAATCAATCAATCTATTACTTGCCTACAATTTTAATAGTAACTCGTCTAGAATGTCTATAAATTAATAACATATTCATTAATAATAGACATATTTTTGCTTCAATTAAGTTTTGTTTCAATTAAGATCAAAATCTTCGCGTGGTTTATTAATGAAATCATCAACGTATTTTTGTTTTATACTATAATGTATTTTATACTTATTTTATTTTATACTATAGACATTTGTGCGCTGTGGACGAAGGTCCACCTTATGCAAGAGTTTCGGGTTCGATTATCGCCTTGAAACAAATGTTTGCACGATCTGCAGATATTATACGAATGTTCTGGTCGTTTTCAGTGTTTAAAAAATATATATCTATGTAAATGTACTAAGGTTAAGCCTTTATAAAAAACAAATTACAATAAAATAACCAAATTAGATCTAGTATTTAAAATTAAAATAATTGAGCTAATATCTGTTTTAAGCAAAGTAGATATAGGTAACTTAATTAATTATTTCAGTGAACTAATACCTATAACACTAACTCAGCTTAACTTGGGGCTAAATGTTTCTGGGTGTTTTCTCCGGCTTTATTTATTTATTTTTATTCGATTTGATTGTCTAGCATTATTTATTTAATTTATTTATGTATAGTTCCAAACATCCTCCAAACTACTTTTCAACACAAATAAATAAAACCTTTAACAGTAAAAATTCTTTAAACTTTCCGGCCATTTATTCCACAAAGAATGTCATGGTAGAAAATTTTACCACAAGAACACAGATTTATAATATGGTGGTATATGGTAAGAATTCGCCGATACCGCTTCCAAAAGTCCGCTATCGCATTTGTATCGCCCCGTAGGCTACTTATTAGCATGACAACGTAGTCGGCCGAATTGGTGGGCTATGGGGCTACTTCCACCAAATTTCAGTCTCTACAGAGCCTAATCGAATTTATTAGACAACTAGCGATCTGCCCCGGACGCACGGGTATTTAACAAAAAAAATGTTTTGCATACGGAACCCTAACCTTTTTGAAAATATTCTATAGCCTATGTTCATCAGGCAAAATTTAGGATTCTAATGGTAGAATTCTTCAAATCAGTCCAGTAGTTTCTGAGTCTATTTAACTCAAACAAACAAACAATCAGATCTTTCCTCTTTATAATATTAGTAAAGAAAAACAACGGAATCGATTTTAGGAGTGAATCAAAGATTTTAGTCAACGGGGCTTATCACATCATCCGCAACATGTTTTCACAGACAAAAAGCTCGAAAACGCTTATTTAGTTCTTTCATCTATTAAGTTCTAATTACTTTTTCATTTGTTTTCTTAACATGGTCAGCGCAGGTGGTCCTGGTGCAAAGGAGTTGCAACCTGCACCCTCTTACCCTCAACTTTTATATTTGCAACCTTTCTTTTTTCGATATGAAGGTCCACTCACTTATTCACGCGAGCGGGATTGCAACGTTTTTCTCTATTTTTCTGCATTCGCCCCTATATAGATATTTTGGCCACCTCCTATTTTTTCGTGACTATAAAACTCGACCTGGGTCGTGTGCTTTTTTCTCGCTCGCCCGACGGGGGTGGGTGCTCGCAGTTAGAGAATTATTCATTGCCTACCCCGTCGAACCGACTTTCCGTTATTTTGTTTGTAGACCAATTTTTATGAATTATGTCCGATGACCTTTCCCTGAGTACCGAGTAGTACTTTCGGAGTAATTAGACCGTCTGCAGCGCAGCATGACCAGCCAGATAGCGGCCGGAGGCGGCCCAGACGCATACCTCTCTGATAAAACACTGTTTCCATGTATAATCTGACATACTAAATGCTAACAAAAGATTCAAATTCACACTCTGCTGCCTACTAAAATATGTAGAAGAGCCGGCTCCCGACCCGCTACAAATTTGAATTTCATATGTATGTTTCGCCTATTACGGATGCACTCATTAATATCTTAAGTGATGTGTGAAGGTGCGCAACGGGGAAATGTGGACTCTTTGCTGTGGCATTGTGGTGCAAAGTAGCGCGTCGTGGGTCATGTCTGCGTTTATACAGACACGCGTTAAGATTATGTCGGATGAAAAATGCTGCAAATTGTATGACCCCATGAAAAAACATTATCATTACGGAGCATCGGGAGATCGTTTTCTATGCAAATGTGGAGTATGATCCACCCTACCCTTGTCTTGAGGACAATTTGTTTACTGTGCCGAGCCCACCTGCGGCCGGCTAAGGGTGAGTCGCCTTTGACGACACCCGTCGCATATGCGTAACGTTTAATTCAATAACCCTCCGTGCCTCATTTATTTTCCTTGTTACGTCAATTACTTTGATGACAGAATTAAACGGTCGTTTCTTATCGTTATTAATAATTAATGAAGTAATTCTTTAGATTCTACAAATAATGACTCATAAAATTTATGTAAAATTTGTGTACTAAAAACTACGTACTACGTTTAATATTTAATATTAAACGTAGTTTTTAGTAGTGTATGAAAATAAGAAAGTTATGGGAAATAGGACTTTCTTCATAATATCATCTTAATAATAATAATGCTGAACAATCCAAATTATACTGTGTGGATTGTCCAGCATTATCATTATTGTATTTATCATCATTATTACGTCATAATTATTATTATAGTATATATATATATATATATATATATAGGCCTAGAGGTCCAGCAGTGGACTATTGTAGGCTGATGATGATGATGATGATATATAGTATAGTCTAGCCCCAAGCTAAGCACATATGCTTGTGTGAAGGTACTATATGGTTGATATAAATACTCGTATTACAACAATTTATAGATAGATATTTTTATTCTACATTAAAAATTACCAGAACACCCGAAACAAATATGCAGATCGTACAAAAATTTATTCCGAGGCGGGAACTTGAACCGCCTGCCTGTATCGCAGGTGGACCATTGCCCACCGCGCCACAAAGGTCGTTTTATGAAATAAGTTGCGTTTAACTAGATTTTATGCTTAGTTCCATGTAAATAATAAAAAAACTATTCAAGATTTTAGTTTTTTTTTGTCTGGTCGAAGTGACGCGTAACCCGAGAGCTGGTCAATAAGAGCGAGAGCGAGGCAATGCAGCCAGCATCTTGGGTACACTTCCAACTGATATGGATCAATTGACCTACTTGTAGTTTGTTTGCAACAGTCTGCAGTTAGCTTTATTTTTTCAATAGTAAATACTAGCTCTAAATTAGTTCGATAATTTTTATTTTCTTAGTTAATAACGACGAAAGTAATATAAGTATGTAATCATCTTACAATAACAACAACAACATCAGCCTATGATGGTACACTGCTGGACATAGGCCTCACCCAATGATGCAATCATCATACGTAGAAATAATCTATAAGATAGGCATAACTCCTATAAACAGAACCACGTATTTTTTTATAAAAGGTCCTATGAAAACATGGAACACATCGTAAGAAGAAGAACACAAAAAAAAGAAAAAAGCGGCATTTTCGTTTTCCCCACGGAATTCATACGGCAGTTTTTCTAATGCACTATTTTTCTCTATAGTATTTAGTTCTCGGCATTTCAAAGACATGCTTTGATGAAAAAGGACCTTATGGCTTCACATTCATATGTAGCACGGTGTGTAGAAAAATCGCTGGCACCGCGATTTCATCACAGAGACGAATTTCGAATGTTTTGCTTTAAAGTTCCGTTCCTTTTTTGTAAGTTAGGCGTTCTTTGTGATTTTATGAACTTTTGACAAAACCTATTGTTATACTTTATTTTGATTTTGTTGTGAGTTCAATTCGGTACAATTTTAGATGTACGTTATGCAGACGTTTCTTGAGGGTGTTCTGGTCGTTTTAAAACATATCTATGTAATACAATTAAGGATATCTGTCATCTAGCACCCACAACACAACCTCGTTTATCTTGGGGTTAGGTAATGCTGCATGGATTGTGTAGCACTTTTAATAATATTTTATTTATTTACTAGCGGTCCGCTCCGGCTTTGCACGGTTACACACATACAAATAATGGAAATAAAACCTTGGTTTACATTATTAAAGTTTCAATGAAGTTCGAACTTTTTTTATAAAATATTGTTTTCTGCACATGTTCCTCAGAGATACTCGTAGTGTGGAATTCTAATAGTGAAAGAATTTTTCAAATCATTTAATATTTTCGGATGCTATTCGGTCCAAACAAACAAACTATCAAATCTTTCCTCTTTATAATATTCCTAAAGATATAAACATCATGCAGCCCCAAGTTAAGCAAAGCTTGTGTTATGGGTACGTTGCGTTTATTTTTGACAAACTAAAAAAAAAGAGATCAATTCAGCAGTATGTTTCTTTTTTGGTTTTTATTTGAATGCAAAAATTCACAAATCAATTAAGACTTCTTAGAAGACGGGGATTGGTTGAACTGCTTCTTCAAAAGCGGTATTTATGTTTGATTGATGTTTATGTACATGTAAAAAACTTGACGTATAGGTATTGAAAATTTATAAAATTTTAATTAATAACTCTTTAAACACAAATGAATCTACAACAGAAAGACCGTGTTTAAATATTGTTATGTTTATATATTATTATGTTTTATTATTTTATTTATTCTTTTTCACACCGAATAACGGACCTGAATGAAATTTTACTTTGATTTTACGCTAGATACGGAACACCTATCACACTACGTATGAATAAAAGGACAGAAAGTATTTGACACAATAATAAACATTATTTTTTAAATAAGAAGGTCGTTCCTTCACTAACTAGAGCGAAATAAAAAAATTTAATACATATAGTAAAAGTTTTATACTAATGGAATGTATTCATAATTTATAGGAAGAAAGCTACTATTCCGTTTAGGCTATACGATACAATACAAATAATCTTTATTGCACACCAAGATAGAGGAAAACAAATAAAGAAAATACAAACACAGAAACAGTTGCATAATGAGCGACTCTTTTCACTTAGAGAGATTTCTTCAGTTAATCAAAATAATAATTAAATAAATAAATATAAAAGACAATAGGTACGTATACGGATATAAATTTTTACGACCTATTTGATATCGAAGTAAGAAGTGTTTATATACCATTTATGTTAAATATGTATAAGGAAATATTTAGCTTGTCCTATTGGGGTCGGCTATTATTTATTCAGATACTGCATGAGCGAAGCCGCGAATAATAAGCTAATTTTAAGCAAATTAAAAAGTAGGCCCTCCTTAGTCCGCCCCTGTGCGTCTTAGCCGCGCCTCGCACTAATAGAGGTACGGCTCCTGTGCAAGCCCCTGTGATGTTCGCACAAAGAGTGACGAGAGACGACTATTTTTATTAAAACCTCCGTAGACAGCCTGCCGGTACACACTGCATTACAGACTGTTTTGTATAGGTTACAGACATTCTACACCTTGAATGAGCACACGAGCCTGAAACTAAAAAAATAAAATTTGTTAATTTAATTATTATATATTTTATGACCTTGTAATGTATTGATTCATTATAAATAAATAAATGAATGAGGGATTCCATGATATGTCTTAACGACTTTCGTAGTGTTATTTTTTGTTTCGTTAATGTTGTGTTTCATAAAGTGCATTGAATTGAATAAATAAACTAAGAACATTGGAAAATAGCTAAAATTTAAATTAAGATCTGAAAAAGAAAAACGTCGTAGTAATCGGTCTTCTACACACTATATTTAATTTGATTGAGCACCGATTCAACATAAATTAACATAGAAATATGTATTCAAAAAACGGTTTCAAATGGCAAAATAATGCGTTTTAACATAATTCAATAAAAGGCTCGACGACGTCCAGAATAACCTGTTCGCGAGCTAATTCATCGTCGACTAAGTATTTACGCGGCTCTTTGTCACCCACTTCCTCGATTAGCAGACAGTCGAGCCTACCGTTTACTCTGCCGTGTAGCCAGTCCTTTACTTTTTTTAATAACTTATGTTCGTGCAGGTCGACTCATTTGAATTGCGGTGTGGTGGCGTTTTTTTTTAGAAATTGTCGAGTGCCACCTTTTGTCTGAGCCGCCTTCAGGTTGTTTTGTTTCATTGCGTTGGAAAGTGAAACTTTCTCGCCTCCACGTTGCAGTTGACTAATCAAGATTCAAAGCCTTATAATTTCACAAAGTAGCAACCTAAGTTGCGCTTGTGATATGGTGACTGGGCTTAAAAATCTTTGATTCGGCTTTTTTATGTGCCGTACTATTAAGCTCTGTAGTTAAAAGTTTAAGTGATAGATAATAATTTATTAATAAAATATGACCTATTTTAATATTTTTTTTAATAATGAAAATAACTGAACCAACCAAATAAACCTGTAATATGCGACTGAAACAATTGAGCTATCTGCAGGCTATTGCAAACAATCTACAGGTAGGTAGCTTAACTGATCCAAAAATCTATCTATTAGTTACGATACTATTACTTATAATATTTGACATGTAGTCAGAAAATGTTGAAGGCAGTATTAAAAAAGTAGTTTATATGTAGTTTTTCTTAGGACTTTCTTCGTTAGGTACTCAATAGTAACGCACAATTGCAATGAATTTTTAATGAAGATGCATAACATAACTTTTTTAACAGTGCCATAAAGCCTGTTCAAATCATCTGATGTCTGCATCCCTTTCCTCTATAAGAAGCTTCAAAAGTCTTGGAAATTAAAGAATAACTATTTTCTCAAGTTCATATTGTTAACCATAAAGACTATTTTCACACAAAACCATTTGACCTGGTATGAAAGATATAATTGTACCCTGTTGACTTTATTGACCCCAAAGCTTTGTCCAGTAAATTTGTCTTCAATTTCTATTCGAATACTATAAACAGTAATCATGCAATAATATATAGACCTTTTGGTAGTAGTAACTCTTTCGCGACAAAATTTCTGATAGGACGTTTTGCATACTTCATAATATAGATCCTGAATTATCATTCGGGAGATTCAGATTCAGATTCAATAACTTTATTTCTTTAGGCTTACAAAATAAGCACTGAGACAAGTCAAATTTCAAACAGATAAATATTATAAAAAGAAATAATAAATATGTTATTGATTTCTCTTCACTTCAATTTTTTGTCCACTAGTGGAAGAAGTGAAAAAGAAACCACTAGTGGAGACAAAGTTTACTTCAATATAGCCTGGCTTAAACTTATTAAACCAATATAGGAAATTCATCAACATCGTTATAGTAAATATGAACTTAGTATGCCAATAATATGCCTGTTTGGGTGTCTGATTAGCTTGTAAAGATCATACACATCAATGACTTTAATTTGAACTAAATTAAAGTCATTGATGTATGTTGGGTCCTTTGTATTGTTGGGTGAATTAATTTAGCTTATCAGTTTCATGCACAACATTTTGTTACGACCTTTTTTGCTAACAAATATGGACTGTCCTATGTTTCTGATAAAAAATAATTTAGCTTAAAAAATTACATAATCTCAAAGTTAGTTCTACACTACCCACTCCGTTTTACTGGTATTTCAGCTTAATTCAAGCAATTAATCGCTTATGTTAATAAATCAAGCGGATACCGATCCCGTACACAGAATAAATAATAGCTAATACTGTACTTAGATAGTCCAGCGCTTCATTGATAAGTGATGCAATCGTATTGTGATGGATTAGGGGATCCCAGCTCGGCAGACTGGAGTATCAGCCGCCTGAATATTTTAATACGCAATACTGGGCATGCCTTATGATGACAAACTTCGCCTGTGTGCTTTAGACTAACCTCTGTATTTGCAATCTGGCGAGCCAATAACGTGGGAAGTTGGTCCGGTCTGAATGACTCAATGTTAAAATGTACAGATTCCAGATAAAACAATTCTTTAAACGTACTTTTCCCATAATGTCTGAAATCCAAAAAGACTAATTTGTAAAATGAATGGAAATAACAACTGCCCATCAAAGTACTGTGGCAAACAAAATTCAGTGTACGAAGTCTTATTAAATTAAAAGGTATAAGCTATGGATAAATAAATAAATAATTATTGCTGGACAATCCACACAGCATTATGTTGTGTCAAGCTAAGCAGAGCTTGTGGTATAGGTACTAGATATCTGATAAACATAATACAACGAGTACATAGATAGATATTTTATCATACACATAAAATGACCAGAACACCCTGAACAAATATTACAGATCGTACAAATATTTGTCCCGAGGCGGGAATCGAACCAGCTACCTCTGGCGTCGCAGGCGAACCTTTGCCACCACGCCACTAGAGGACACAAGACTAAGGAGAAGAATAGAATAAATTATTTCTCGTTCCTTTGAAACCAAGTTCAATTATTTTTTTTATAACAAGATTTTTTGCATATTAGAACCATAAATGGAATGTCTAGAATAAAGAGGAAATTAAATTACGTTAGTGATTGCTTTTCTTTAAAATTTTCGACAGAGCTTTTTAAGTAAAGCTATTCAAATTTTTCATAAGTAACTGATTAGTTTAAAGAAATAAATGGTACAAAATATTCGCAATATTCGCTTCTTCTGGTTTAGTAACAACAGCGAAAGGCCAGTACACTAATCGGGGCACGTCATTTACCTAGGAATAGATTCCTAGATATCCAATCTCAGCTTAAACCGATTCTCTATTCAACAGCTGATGGTAGCTCAATCAAAGGCTGTACTGATCCTGGTTTGAATCGACTTGCAGCGAAGGAGGCGTATGAATCGGATGATCGAAGTATAAATCCGAAACTATTCAAGATTTGCTCAGAAAGGTCGTGGACAGAACTAAAAACAAATGTTTAAGGAAAGGTCTCGCTACATTTATCGGGGTCTGATTTAAACTGGTCAGGAAAAGCTTCTTCGACATCGTAGGTATCAACGATGGAACTTGCATAGTTTTACACCATCTATAGTCCATTCAAAAAGCCATTCAAATAATAAAACACATTTAGAATCAGTATTTGTCTATACTCCGAACAACCGCAAAAATAGAAAACAAACTGGTAGCAGTTTGTTAAAAAAAAGTCAAAACTATTATCACTATTTATTAAAAAATAAATACTTATAACCGTTCTGTACTGTAAATTGCAGAAATCAATATCAAGAAAGTTTACTTTAGAAGGTTTGTTTACTCGTGTTGTTGTTATAAAGTATGAACATTGTGTATAGATAGTGTTTAGTTATTCCTTGCTTTAGCAGCCTATCAACTGCACTCTCCAGCAATCTACGAATCTCTTTGGTACCATTGAACTGTAAGATTGCAAACGCGGCACAGAGGCACGGGTGTATACGAGAATCCTGTATTCTACAAATGTTGTGGAGGCGAAACGTTGTTGGAAATTAGCAGTCCGACCCAAGGTGACGTATTGATGAACAATTATTTGAAATCGGGCGACACCCTCCATGAGCTCCCCGGAACCCGCTCATACTCTAGTTATTTGACGCGGCTGACAATCGGGCGCTCGCGCGCAGAAAGAACTGTGGAAGTGCATCACGCGCGGCGCGGCACAAACAAGCGTTGTTAAGCTTAACCGATTCCAATCTTATACCTACAAATCAAACTAGTTGTTACTTTATAATATTATCAGTATAGATGCAGATAGCTTAAATTAGCAACAGGCTCAGAAAAACACGTAGACAAAACGTAGACATAGAAGCAAACGTAGCTTTTAAAACTTGATTAACAAAGAAAATTACAACTAAATAACCAAATAACAACTAATACTCGTATTTACAATTAAAACAATTAGGCTAACTGCAGAATGTTGAAAATTATCTACAGGTACGAGTAGCTCCAGTGATCCTTATCAAAACTAGTCAGTAGCGTCCCCAAGACGCTGTCTACATTGCCTCGCTGTATGGCAGTGCTTTTGCGCTGCGACAGATACTGACCAGCTACACGTCCGTCGCTTCGAACAGACGCTCAGATAATTTTTAATATTATTAATAATATTATTTAATGATAATTTAATTATATTAGTTATTAATATATTATTAATATTATTTTCTAATAAATAAATAAATAAAAGATATAATACTCCTTACCACTATTCATAAGAAATTAAAAACTTTTGAAACTATCATGGTTATTAACACTAAAGTCATTAATAACATTTTATAACATAAGAAATTTAGATGACAGAAAGAATACGGGTTGAGATTCCTTTCGAGCTATCAATAATAATTAGACGAGGAAGGCGGTGTAGATGCTTAAATAATTTGTGTATTGTATATAATGTGTGTACCTGTGTCAGTTTTCGTTTATCATTATCATATCATCCATCACAGCAAACAATTGAAACAAGAAACAAAGTCGAACCATACTAAAATTACTTAAATCACCGAACAGGCGAAAGACGAGCAGAATTAAAAGCGATAAAATATGAAAGAGCCCTGCATGATACATGAACAATCGGGAGGTAGCTGGCGCCGTTCTCCTACAACTAAAGCTTGTACATTAATAATGTCTTTGCTTACAATGCGCTTTAAATGTAGATTCTGAGCGTGTCCCGGT
Organism: Eupithecia pulchellata; assembly: GCA_963931895.1. Taxonomy (NCBI): domain Eukaryota; kingdom Metazoa; phylum Arthropoda; class Insecta; order Lepidoptera; family Geometridae; genus Eupithecia; species Eupithecia pulchellata. The sequence goes on along the minus strand of OZ007520.1, from coordinate 8,443,063 downwards.
ATGGTTGTCTCGCTCCGGCTCGTTGCTTGCGGGCAACGGAGCCTTCGTTCAATATTTAGAAGTAGCGACTAACGTCCTACCGGAGTACATACCTCTCATGGTAATGTATCGGCTACTTTCGACAACTTTAGCCAGCTACTTCAGTTGAAATTACTGAAAACCTATCGCATCTACGAAAACTGTAGGTATTTGGGCAAAAATAATCCAATCCTTGTTCTGCTTAAGAAGCTAGCAAGTTACAGTTAAACTGTACCATTAATGTTGTTTTAAATAACTTAACATTTTATGAAGAAGGAAAACTTTGCTTTGAAACTTACAGCTCCTCGAAGATGCTTCTGCCTTCATATTCGAGCATTTGGTTTAGCTTGAGTATAAATTTAATGTATGTATAATAGTTTCAGTTGTTTATTAATAAGAAAATAATCTTACATGTCCAACAAACATTTATAAATTTAACTTAGGTATGAATACTATTATATTCATCTATGGCGCTCATTAGGGGAGGCCTATGTCCAGCAGTGGACTATTACAGGCTGGTGATGATGATGATGATGATGAATACTATTTATATATTTTATTTGTAACCTTATCAAAAGTATTTTAATAGTATTAGATGTCTGCGTCATCAAATTTGTCACCAAAGAACTCGGCTGGACTACGTCCTGTAGGATCCTCTTCAGTCTATTTTCAAATATTGTCGTTGACGCGTCACTAGTTATGAACTTCGGCAAATTAGTCTATGTAGGTGTTGCTGATCTTAAATTGAGTGTGAAAAATTCGACAGTAAACTCGAAAAGAACAATATTCTTTTACAGAAACATTCACCGCATGCCTGTCCCACAGAGGAATGATACCAACTGTGTAGATAGGTACTTAACCCCTGATCCGGTCGGAGCGGCCATCGGCGGTCGCGGCACGTCCCCCCATCATTGTCGTACCGTGATTCCGAACTCGTGATTTGCCAATTTCTGTAGCCACTTCATTTACATATTACGATAGAATGCGCTATTAATTCCATTAGAAATGATTATTTCTACGAAAGAATTAGTGATCATACGATTTTTATGAAAGTTCATGGTTTTAGAATGGTTAGTCTATACTTATTCTAATCGTAAGTGGTTTCATTATAGGAGGGTTGATTGAAGCTTGTTTAATGAAACAATACATTCAAAGGAAACGTAAAATGAACGATTAGAAGAGAACTATTATTTTTTTTATTTCTTTTCAGATTAAATAGGTCTACATTCTTACAAACGCCATACGCGTTATTTCCCATTGATATCAAACTTTTAAACAATAGAAGTTCATAACAATACAAAACAAAGTTACTTATTCATTTTTGGAACAGCCATTTTTAGGCGTCCATAACTATGTAGTACATGCATAATGTAGAGTCAATACAGCCTTCCGGAGTCTTGGGAATTTGGTACTGAATAAGTCATCAGGTACAACGCGTTCGTACTTAAATATGCAATAGTTTTGTGTAACTTCAGCGTCTTGGGGGTATGCTAACTATCCACCATAAAATGTTTTATTTAATAAACTCGCCTGAAACTCTGTAACATAGCGGTAAGCAGGTGTATATTGTTATTTTGTACCCAATACACACTTATACAAGTAGCATGGGTGTCGTAAGTTGTTAAAAATTTTACTCATAAATAAACATGACATATATCATGTTTTAATTAAATAAAAAATCAAAAACTAAATTTTTTATTACAAAAAACGAAGCAAATGCTTTAGAAAAAAGTGGCGAGTACACAAGTGTTAAAAAAGTTACATACAGTTGAGGTCTAAAACTCAACTGGATTTATTATTTCAGCAGTTAGTGGTTTTGACTAAAAATAAAAAAAAAACGTTTTGTATTGTTTAGTGGATACGAAATATCTCAGTTGTTGTTCCTCTATTGAATCATTTTTGCATGTGTTAGTACTTAATGGCACAGTTACAGTAAACATCGTCTTAAAGGATTTAAAGCGCTTTAGCTCTCAACTGTGCATTGGATTAACATTGTGTAAACTGAAACTGGCAGTGCTGAAGCATGGGGCTCACAAGGGATCGCAGGCCGGATTCGAATTTAAAAGAACACAGAAACAATTACAGATCAATCTTAATCCAATTTCGGGAGTTTGATCGACTTCGTGCTGTAACACGTAGTGACGTAGATACTCTACGTCGCTACGACAACCAATCAAGTCGCAAAATCCGCTTTTCAAATTGAAATGATAGGTACTGGTACACCTACACGGTAACAAGTTTTTCCAATCCAAACGACAAAACTGCTGTAACGTAGTTTAAGCTTTTAATTCCACGCCTAGTACAGTCGCCCGCGAAAGTTCGCCCTTATGGTACTTGACACTTTTAATAATTTCATGTAAAGCGTTCCCTTGCAGCGACCGGGTGAAAAAGTGAGTTACTAGGTGTTCTGCGTTAGGTAAGTTTAAGTGAGTGTAATAAGTCCTGAATTTGCACCATTACTCGCGAACACAATTTTAATTGCTAGAAAGTTTTATTGCTTTTGAAAAATGTGCAGAATCATAATTGCTTGTGTCACCTGCTTTTTAAAGAGTTTAACTTATAAGATTTGATCATGAGAGGTGTAAACCTTGATCTCGTAACGTTATGTACGTGTTACATTCATCAAACAGCGATTTATTTATGACATGCCTAATTTGATTCTATATTGACTACCAAAGTCTTCGGGAAATCATAAGTTTTTTTAGCATTTTCTATGAAAACTTCGCGGAATCATGGATTTAGATCAATGTCGGATCGGTTGCCGAAGCAAAGCTACCAATAGACATTTTGCATTTGATCGTACACGAGATGTCCGATTTTAGGTGATCTTGCTCGTTTTACCTTACGAGATACGTATCCGGTGAAGAGGGTCTAGCCAGGGCTGGGACGCCTACTTTTCTGCCAAACCAAATTTATTAGCTCTTAAACTGATAATTCAAGAGCTAATTAATTTGTTCTTCAAAGGTTTTGAAGATCTACTGAGGTTAAATAAAAATTTGGGATTCATTTTCCTATTTCAGGGGCTAGCAACCTCATCTAGTTGTAGCCTGAATTGTTCAGCATTATTTATTTTATTAAAATAAAAAGAAAAGCTAGTTACAGTGTTTACAAATATTTAATCAATGTCAGGTTTCTTTACATGTGAATGTAAATTACAAGATATTCTGCAATGGTAATGCCACTTAACATGAGACCTAACTGAGGCCTGTACTTATTTCGTAAAAAGGGAATAGTTTGAACAAGCATAGTGGCCAAATGAACAAAGTCATAAATATAATCTTTATATTTTTTCAATATATTGCCACCACCACTCTACTGCTGTAAGCGGCTTTCATATTAGGATGAAGTAAGTTTGCATTTCTGTTTTGCAAGAGATGCTACTGCCACTGGTAGATACAATGTCGATGTAAACGCGCTGTGTTAGAATATTCTGCTCTTCGCAGGTATCAAGCGCTCTTTTATAAGATATCTGCGTGCCAACCCTATCTACGTTTCCCATCAATCGACTGCTGCCGAACCTTTAACTTCATTGTGACGGTACTTTTACTACGACAGACATTTAGCACAAAAGTCGAGAGATAGAGCGGGACAGACCGATGAATCACGTATTTTTTGTTCCTTTTTAACGGACTGATGATCGTTCACATCTGAAATTGCCTACGTTTTAGTAACTGTAAATGCTGAAGCTGTAAACGGTACAATTGCTAAATTCTAATCGGTAGAACTGCTAGGTTCTATGTCGTTTTTCTATTTTTGTTGTGTAGCACCGCTTTTTCTATTCATTACCTCCTTCTTCCTTCTCTTCCCTTCTTTAGGTGGACTAATTTTGAATTATTTTGTAACGATTATTATTCAATATCTTTCAAATATTCAATACGTTTGGTACCTACGTTCATTTGAGTGTCAATTCAATTCGTTCTTATCTCTAAACTAGGTATCTCTTTCCAATAAAGTTATTTATTCAGTTAATTCCCCAATCAAAACCATTCGGGATTATTAGTTCTACTAAATGACGCCCGCATCGATCCCTAGGTCTTAGGTGGACCCTATCCCAGTCGGAAACCTATTTTTGAATCATAGGATTAAATACATGCAGTACATCTAGTAATTTATATAATATTCCGAGAGCTATCCAAAACTGCGTATTTATTTATCTCTACAGTGAGAACGCTCAGCTTTATTGGATTTCAAATTCATTATTGCAAGTGCCTGCCTTTTATTCTTTGCCGTTGAGATTTTTTCCGAAGTGGACAATCGCAACTATATTGGAGGCAGTATATTGCTTTTTGAGTTGACAGTCGTCATTGAGGCGTCGTCCGAGAGTGTTTTATAGCTTTTGTAATAACCCACGCGTTGCCGCAGATGAAAAACTTGTGCAGGGGCGTTATTGTGTATTTTTCCGTGTTAATTTATGAATGATATGTTACTGTTACTCGTAAATCGTTAGAAACAATTAAATTATAAACAGCCTCTTAATTTAATGGTTGCTGTTGTGTTATGCCCGAATGAAATACAATTAAAATAAAATGTTACTAAAATTTAACTAAGTATAGGTAAATTACTTTTATTGGCAAAATGGTTGATTTAGCCTTTTATAGTTTAAATATCCATTTATAAAGTTTATGAATTGACCTTTAATAAACTAAGAAATCAACAAACCATTAATAGGTACCTACCTAAAAATTCTTTGAGAGATTCTGAAACGGATTCTTCACAAAGTTCAATACAAACCTTACTTACTAATATCAATAAAGGTATCTAATGTAACAATGTTGTATTACAAACAATATTGAATGGCATAAGTAAGGTACATTTAAATTACATTGAATAATACTAGATTTATAACTAGGTTAACACTAAGGAAAAAAATATAAAATACTTGTTCACAGTACATACTAGGTATAATATAATATACTAGTAAAATAAATAGATTGCTGTACCAATATATTTATTTAACAACTAGGTGTATACTATTCCATTTCAAGCAAGACTAATGTGATATGTCAATCAGTAAATACCCATTGTAGGGTTTCACACTAGACCGCTGATTTGACAGCTTTGTTGTGGTGTTCGATTCGCAGCGCCTGATTCCTGACCACATGTCTCCTAACGATATGGTCTCAGATTTCAAACGGAGGTTTCCCTTCTGACTGTTATGGAGTGCTAACAGAGCAAGGAAAAGCACGTGTAATATTTCTAACGAATAAAGCAAGTTTTCTAGTTAATTTAAAAAGCTCCCTAAAAAAGAACTCGCGTATAAGTTGGCGCCAGCAAAAGCTTTCACCATGTTTGACGCTAAAAAGTAGTGCTAAAGTTCTTTATTACAAACCGTAACTAAGTTTGATTCGCTCGCGAAAAATACGTTTCCTCAAACAAAAGTGCCAAAGTTGCCAATTAAAAGAACCACCTTCTGAAAGTAATGCATTGAATTCCTACTCTTTTGAACTCGGCAGCGCAAGTTTTATAGACATTTCTAATTAATTTTCCTATTCCTCGTATTACACGAGACCGGGGTAATTCTTCAATTACAGAAATGCTTTAATAAACATAACAGTTTTAATGAAGGGCTAGTTTCAGTTGCATCGCTTCGTCTGTAAAGATAAAAGCCTAAAATACTCTTCTTGGATTATTTTGATAAAATGGGATCTATTTAACAAAACAAAATTTTACTTTAATAATATTACTAAGCATATTTCAATCATATTTCGCTGCTAATTAGTAAATTTTATTTTGTGTTTTATTCATCTTATTGCACCCATTGAGAAGCGAAAATCGTATGAGTGTAACATACCTAACATCTGAAAAGAACAGCTAGTCTAAAGACCGTGTCGAGTAAACTACATAAATGATAGCGAGACGTACCTCCAGAAGGCAGTTTTTTTTATTAGAATGTGGCATTTCCATTTCATCTTGTCTATTTTATAATACAAATGATGAAAATATAAAAATTCGACTTAAATATCATAAACTTATAAATCGCCTGTCTACGTCGTCTGAAGTGAAAACGTTTTAATATTCTAAATATTGAATTGATTCCTTCCGTGGATGCAATACGAGTTATATGCAAATAGGTTCTAACGTCTCCTGATTAAGATGTCATTTTCACGGTTCAAATTAACTTAGATTTACTGACGTTTACATCTCAAGGCAAATAATATTAGGTTCAGTTTGAGATGTTTACATACACGGATATGATACATATCACAGCGTGACGCTTTATGGATTAATCGGAAATCTTGTTATGTTTGAACTGCTTCTAATGGCCGTTGGTATCAAGCCGTTCGATAATACATTCGGTGGAAGGGAAAGTCTCATTAGATATAAGAACAGTTATTGATGTTAAAAAAGTTATTGTAGGGCCAAACAATAATATTATAATTGTGTACGTTCGTAAATTAGAAAATATGAGGGGGTAAAACTATTATATTCGTAAAAGTAAATATATTTTTTTCTTTATGAAACCTTATCTTAGATAACAGTAACTACTTTATAATATATTTTGTCTTATTTAAACTCTGTAATATTTTCATTATTATAAGCTTGTGGCTTGTACATACGGGGTACGGAACACTGTGTTCGGCACAGAAACCCATAGGGCGATAAAAAAAAATTATTTCCGTTTGTAGCGCACTAAATATTTTTCAGACAGTATGTAATAAAAACAAGCGTTTTTAAAAGCTCACCCCGTTACGTGGCTTAGCCATCTAGAAACAGAATGTTAATGTACAACAAACTTCTTTCTTTAGCAGTAAATTTTTTAACGTTGATAAGGTTCCTTTTGACCGATACGAGTTCTAGAAAATACTGAATTAACATAACCAAACGATCAATTTTTCCTGTAATTTATTGCTCTGATATTCACTGAGTTTAAGTAATTGCAAATATTTATTGACAAAGCGGAATATTATTGGAGAAGGTAAAGCTAATAGTGAGGTATTTATAAATTTGCACAGTATTTCTATTTATTTGCATTTTGGTTATTACCGTGTTTAGAAGTATGATACAAATGAATGCACACAGCAAAGTAAAATATTTTTATTTTGTCAGCATATAAAGAGGAAAAGATTCAACATAAAAATAAACCTTAAAACTAAGAGGAATACTGACAAAATACTCCACTCTGAGTACCATGGTAGAATAGATCATACACAGCACTGGTTTTCCGTGGAGAATGTTCTGCGCAAGTTATACAAACACAGAACCAAACTAATATAAGCTACCTAGCCCCAAGCTAGCAGAGCTTAGGTGATGCTGTGTTGATTGTACAACATTATTATTCGTTTATATAATAAAATTAAATAATTTTTGATCATCACTGCACTTTTCCTCTTCACTAAGTTCTTACTGGATGTTTGTGGAAGAGTAAAACCAGCCAAGTTCGAGCCAATTTGCACAGAGGGTTCCGTTATGTCAAAATTAACTGTCTACCTATTACGGTCAAGAGATACATCCCGTTGACGGGCAGTCAGCGGAGGCTTAGTAGTAACATCTAGTTTTTACTCTTTAGGTACAGAACTCTATAAGCAGCCGACATACCGACATTTCTTTATCTATACTAATATTATAAAGAGGAAAGATTTGATTGTTGGTTTGTTGGGATTTAAAAAAGTCCATTATTTGCAAAGACGCTACTCTAGTAGCGTCTTACTCTTATGCTAATTTAGGGTGCAAGCTATCCTTATAACAATTTTATCAAAACTACGTTTATGTTAATATTAGTAGTGGGAGAAGTGTTGAGCACAGACAAAACACTTCTTCAGGACTCTCGATTCGAGTTATGTTCATTTGAAAGGCAAAGTTTTGAAAAAGTATGATTAAATAAAAGGTACAAACACCCAGTAATTTGCAAATATTCATTTGTTTATATGTATAAACATTTTTGCATTTCGATTGGCTGAAAAGCGATGATCGCTCAAACTGCGCTCGAAAAATTCCGACAATATTGCCACGAGAGGTGGGTTATCTTTAATTTGTAAACCAATAAATGTTAATACATCAACCGGGACAAGCCATCGCGACGGACGGGGTTCAATTAATTTTCAGACGCTGCCATACAAAATTGCGAATTACGTCGCTACGTTTTCGGTTTATATTCGACCGCGTGCCTTATTCTTTTGTTTATGTAAATATTTTCGGCATTTGAATGTAACGTGTTGATCGGTGGTCAATATTTGATCGGGTCCTGCGACGTTCACTTAAGCAGCCGAAATTATTTAAATTAGTTTTATTTGGTTGTATGTGTATATTGCTAAAAAAAACAAAAGAGATATATATTTGGTTTGTGTCAATGGAAAATAACACCGATTATCTGTACTTAAAAAGTAGGTTACTCATCATTTTATTTTAAGCCGCGGTCAAAATCTTATTACTAGACGGACTACTACCTAGAGTTACAATAGAAGTAGATAGAAACTCTGGTCATATTCAAGAACGGAGAGAGTTTACTTGGAAACTTACCCTTACGTATCTTCGTCTTTTGTTTATGATCTATCTTTTGTTTAAAGACAGAGTTTGTATAGGTAAAGGTTTTAAAAATTTTGAATTTGGAGTGACATTTACATGCTCTATTGTGTATTCAGTCGCTTTTCTGCGCTAGTGGGATGGGCGTTTAAATACCATTTATCTAACCTTTAGACTGAACTTAGAACACTGTGCAAAATAAACTTATTAATATCACATTTTAGTATGGTTAAAGATCTATTATTACTGCGACACACAAATTAATTATGAGTTTCCAATAATACTAGAAATAGGTATGCTTCTATAGCGGCACAACACACCATACCATAAAATAGTCTGGTTCTAGCTAGATTATAAACATTTGCTGTGCGTGCATATATAACGTTGTCCATCATATGAAAGTCATAATATTTCACATATTGTTGTTTTGCCAAAATTATCACCATTTAACCCTCAACCCCCAACGCAAGCCAGTGTGGTCCGTGAATTATCGTTGTAATCAACAGCCAGTATGATATGCACTTAGCAGTTCCCGAATAGATTTCCATGTTGTCATAGCGGTGCATTTATTGGTTGCGGTGTCATTCGAAATGGTGGAGCTGGTTTACTCTTCTTTCTTTTTCTGACTTTTGTTTCTGGAGGAATACTACTCCTAGATATGCCTCTATAAAAGCGGGATTTTCTTTCACTGCTGAAGGTTGATAGATGATCGATTGCCGCTGTGTTTAAAACAGAAGAAGAAGCAGCAAGTCTTCCTCTGGCATATTATCTAGGTCGACTCTTAAGGCTTCCACGGCTCGGAGGGATCGATTTTAAAAATGCGACATAATCTGTTTAAAATAGACAGGAGCAATTAGTCTAAGCCACAAATGTGTGTCAGATAAATAGATATGTCAGGTGTCAATAAGTCCATGATTAACGGTTCACATGAAGGTTGGTTCATATTAATCGTCAATCATGAACGACAATGAGTTGGGGAGGCCCATTGTGTGAGACGCTACATGCGTCCGAGACATTTGCACCCACCCATCTTCCGAGGACATCCGTGAGGGCTGCTGCGGCGGCAGATTGGTCCGAGGATATCAAGAAGCGCAAAGGAGGTCAACAGAGCCAACGCATTTGCTTCCTTTGGAGTCGAGAGCCGAGGTCCGTGGGGTACCGAGGCACTCCTAGTTTTCAAAAAATTATCTTTGTTTCTGGTCGAGTTATGCAATTTAACGGAACAAACCTTGAATAAGTATTTCAATGTGTTAAACTTATAATATCAGCAGTTTTTTCCTAGACCTTCGTTTTATCACTATCTCATCTGGAAGGAAATTGACGATGTGGCCGACAATGTATCACGAAGGTCTCGAAGATCATTTATTCTTGTTTTACCCAGGTTATACTTGGCCGGAAATAAGCAGACAAGCAGCAGACAGCGCCTCCCGAATCTAAGCTATGGGAATGATGAATGAATGAGTATTGTTAAAAGATGATATCCTAGCCAGACTAAACTCTTCCCCTAACTATGATAACTGTAACACGGAGACTACAACTGGACAATTATTCTTACAGAGCTTCCAATCCAAATTACAAAAAGAAGTACCTACCCTATGTCGATGACTACACCCAGATTTTCACCACCTAAGGTGGTGGGCTTCCGGCCTCTTCTGCGTTGGCTGACCGAAGATTAAATTAGAAATAGATTAGTTTTATTATTTCAACAATATTTATTTACTAAAGATGCGTTTACAGTAACCAAATCACACACTAACTTGGACTCATAACTTTAAATCCATATTACAGCTTAAATATATTATAAGACTTTTAACTTCATATGTTTAGCAATTTGTGGGTTATGTCGACATGGTGAAACTCATGGACGAACCAAACTATTCCAATGATGAATCGTGTAGTGCCACGCAGCGTCTTTAGGTCTTCTAGATTCCAAGGAGTCTTCTTATAATTCGCTTACTCATAAGTTTGATTAGAACCTGCCGAAACGTTGACAAAAGAAAGAGGTGTCAAGATTAATAAAAAAGCGCGATGTATGTATACTCGTGAATAGTTAATATATATGTAAATATCACTTATTGTTCGAAAATGGAAATAAAATATTGAAACACTACGACGCAACTCAACATTTTCCACAAGAGTCAGTATTTTAACGCATACAATATCCACTTGGTTAATGAATTAAGCCGGGCGAGGCTGAAAACAATTTTGTCCGTACCATGGTGATAATGCGAATTTATTATATCATTTAAATTTCTGCGCGTTCACAGTACGACGGCAGTATAATACATACGTAGTCGTGTAGTTACTCACGAAATATGGCATTTATCGATAAGTATAATTACTGAATTTATTAGGCATGACATTTAGGCATTTGAAGCGGAATTGTATGTGTCATACTAGTTTAACCATTACCAATAAACGTAAACCTTTTTAAACTACACGATTCATCATTGGATAATAATTAATAATGATGCCATCTATGGCGCTCATTAGGGGAGGCCTATGTCCAGCAGTGGACTATTATAGGCTGGTGATGATGATGATGATGATGTAAACCTTTTTATTAAATTAGTAGAATGGGTTTATTGAACACTCAATGTGGATTCTGGAAAGAGAATTATATAACAAAATCTGTCTTTTAAAGTGCTCCATCAAAAGCAGCAAATGTAGGTAAATATTACTATCCGAGCTTTGTAGACCACACAGATTGAACATGAATACACAGAAAAAAGTGTCTCCTCAGTACGTCCGACAACGTTTGTTCAATCCTCCAATCGGCAAACCAAAATATTTTTTTTATTTTATACCGCAAACACCGCGGCTTGTGATTGTCAATCGTGACCCTTCCACACGACGGTGAGCCGATCACCACTCCATGCAGAATTAAACCATTGTGCGGCCTGCGCGACCGACGGCCGGCAGCGGCCGTGTTAATTGCCTCGACCAATTATTACCGCGTGGTATCACTGTTAGTTTACGATAACCCGCACCTTTTTTTGTGGAAACGTGAATGATTCCAATATTTGCAAAGCGATCCGTCGCATCCCAATATTTAAACGAAAGGGTGAAAAGGCTAAGCTTTTTCAGGATTTGTTTCTGTTTTATTGGAGCAATTAATGCAAACGAAATCAAACCTAGCGAAGCACGAGTCATACTTCCTTAAAGATAAATATTTTTTAGTGTACAAACTGTGTCGACTGATTAGAACTGTGAAGAACCTATGAAACAAGGTGGAAACAACAGTTTATTCGTGAATCACGAGCATAGAATATTTCAATTTAATAACCAGGAAATTTTATTTACAATGGCAACTGCATCATATTTTTCCTACTAAACATCCCAACTATTCTTATATCCTTACTTAGATTTAGTTGTTAATTGTTATTAAGGTTGTGTGATATAATTAGTTTTGTTTCTTTAGCTATAATCCTTCTTTGGTTAGTTACAAGATATTTTGATTCGTAATTCTTAAATTATTTATTGGGCACACAAAGTTCCATTATGCATAAAAGTGAACAAATAAAAGACGTGTACAAAGAAACTTAACCCTAAAAGAGTTTTCTTATAGCTATGCCTAAATCTATGGATATCAAGAGAATTTATAAATATAGTGAAAATTTGCTACCTTTGATGGATCAAGTTTGAAAATCTTCTATAAAAAACAGAAAAAGATTATATAGAGAATAATAAGTTGTCTAAAATATCTACAAACAAAACTATTGTGGTCTAAAGACTATTGTGGTGATCTTAGGTCAATAGTTTTCTTTTATCTTGTTTCAAAAGCGTTGACCATTTATTTGTACCATTAGCTTTTAACCATAGCCTCCAAGCAAATGAAGCCAGTAGTCAGCCCCTGCACCAGCCCTTTAATCAAATCCGTTCCCATCGCAAAACTCAAAGGAAATAGGAAAATCACCTACCACAACCTGTTTTCATAGCAAAATGAAATGGTGGTCACGCAGTGCATCGTGATGTATCAATTTGTCTGTGCATAGCCACGTAAAATTGACTAACGAAGTAAATTATGGACAATAGTCTCATTTTCGAACGACATTTTTTAATAACAGGTATGGGGTGTTCTGGAAGGAAATGAGAAAGCAAATGTCTGCAGTTGGACAATGTAATAGGACATATTGAAAGGTAGTTATTACTTACCTACCTACAAGCTCAGCAACTGGTAGTTTAAAGAAAACTTAATTTATAACTTACCAACACATATCACTACAAATGGAAGTGTACTTATGGACAATTAAATATTAGGTTTTTTATAGAAAATCTATTCTTTTTATTTACTGAACCATGAGCCAAAATCGGAGACGGAGGTCTTGGCGGGTGCCTTAGAGGTATCCGCTGGGGATATGCTCCAGCAAATCCCCTTGCCTCCAGGCAAGCACCGCTCCAAAGGCAGGTTCAGCCCCGGGTCACTAAGATGCCAGTCTCAGGTCTGGCTGGTAGGCAAAACCTGGTTTTACCAGGTCCTAATATGGAGGAGCTTTCCTTTTGTAAGTTTAATGTGAATATATCTGGCATCATAAATCCAAAATAAATAATAAATTAAGAATTGTTCACCATTATTTATTTATTTTAAAATTTTTAACCCTTCGCTCTCTAACCAATTATAATTTATGTTTAATATCCTTATCACAAACTAAACTATCGCGAATAGTTCCATTGAAGTTCACGCGATCACTGGACCCCTGATAGTGTTTCACTACACACTTTGTAATAATGCCACAGCTTTAAATGGGGGTATCGCAACAGGTGATTGTACAAAAAGCCGCATTTAAATCGCATGGACAAATGCCAGCTTGTCCGCGAACGCTTGGTTAGTTAGAAGTTACTCGTAGTTTAAAACTGTGGATGAAAAAAGGTGGTTGGAAAACGTTTTCTATGAGCTCAACAATGTGCATTCTCATTAGAAGATAATTGAGGGTGTTAATTTTTCGAAAGCAGATACATTTTTACCGATTTCTGCTTTAAATTTGTATTTTATCGTTATGCAGGACGTTAACAGTCTTGGAATTAGAACGAAACTAGCATGTTGAAAATCTTTTTATCAAGACATGAAAGTCTTAGCTCAGAAGTAGAGCGAGAGTAAGCTGGGTTGATAAAACTACATAGAAGACTGTGTTTGCCGACATTGTGTAATGTTGAAGGTTTGTTATTTAATAAGAGTAATATTTTTTTTAAGAAAATTTACGTTTTGAAGATGGACTTTTTCATATATGTCTCTTACGTTCTCTCCGTCAAATTCCCAAAGTACATCTCATTTTTTTAATTCAGGACTTGATCCTTTCATAAAGTAAAGGATATCTATATACAAGAGACATTGAAAATCTGGATTCTAATACCGATCATCTGGACTACCGCGCTTTTGTGTCCTCAAACGCTAGCAAAACTGAGCTAATTGAAATGAATATCTAAAGTATTCATCTTCCATTCGCTGAATTACTTTTCTGTCAGCTTATGACAACTTTGTTTTACAAAATGTCACCATTGTATTTGAGTATTCAACATTATTTTGAATCCATTCAGTTAAAATTTAATATGCAAAACGAAACGCATGGAGACATTCTCCAGGGATTGCCGCGGTGTTCACTACTCTTTTTAGTTTTGTATAAAATCGGTACCCACGTTATGATAGACTAGGATGAAAACAAAGCCAGGAGTATTTCTCACGCGGATTATTGGATAGTCGAAGCAGAGCCCTTTATCGGCGAAAAGTTTGCACTCAAAATATCTGCAGCGGACACGGATTCATAAACACCTATGGGGTTACGTGATGATATAACGTTTCGAATATAAATGCGAAGATAGGGGATAGCTAATATGCTAATTAGAAAGCTAATTTGTGACGTCAACCGTTGCCCAAAAAAATGCAAATTCAACTTACAGCTAGGATGCGGATGAAACAATGACAGAAACCATCAAGAATGTAAAAATACTTTAAATAAGAAAGGCACCCTTATAATGGAAACTAATGCGTAGATAATATACATTTTAAAATATGCTATCGATGTAGGGCAACGCTGCATGAATAAGTTATTCCTAATAGAAATAAGTGCAGGAAAATGCATATTTTTATGTATCGATAACAGTTTTTAAATGGTGATATTCATGAGGCTATTGTTAGAAAAATTTATGGCGTAAACACATGCTGCAAATTTTTCGTACAACTTACCTATCCCAAATTTTGCTGTAATCCTTAGGTTTTTGTAATATATAATACAATACAATAAAAATATGCTTTATTGTACACCAGAAATAGATATGACAAAAGTTGTTGTTGTTGTTGATGTTGTTGTTGATGTTGATTACATAAGACAAGTACAATGGAGTAAGACCAATGCTTATTTTCTTACGTCCGACCATCTCTTCTGCTTTGTTTTGTTAATCAGCCTCACACCAATCTATAAAATTATAAATGTTTTCCCAACTGTTTTAACTGTTTTTGTTAAAATCCATACATTTCTGAATGAATCAAAGTTGAACAAGAGTTTCCAAACTGTTACTAGCGTCGTCGATAAGCTTTGCCGTATTAGACGAAAACTTCTCGTGTAGAAATCACCAGTCTAAGAATATCACGTAATGACGTCGGTTTATTGCATAAAACAACTAATCGTTTCTAATAATTAGAAACTTAGTTGTACGTAAATTGAGGATGCAAAGTTTTCTAAAGAATAAACAGTTTTTATAATGCTCATTCAAATGTTATTTGTAACGCAATGCCGGAAATACAATTGCAAAATAAACATTAAAATCAGATCAAATCAGAGAGAAGAAAATAACTCAGTTGAATTAAGAGCTGACTTTTATTTTTCTACGGTTGCAAAGGTTTAGGAAATACAATACGAGTACTAACAGCGTTGCTTTCATCGAGTTTTAATTGAATTAATTATGTGGTTTTGCTACCGTGGAAAGGATCCTCAACATGTATGGTCAGTGAATACGCTCTGACCGCTCGAAGGAAGCGATCGCTACGTCATCCTGTGACGACTCACTGCCTAAACACGTAATCGAATCAATTATAGGGATTCTAGATAGATGCCTTCTGAGATATTCTCTTTCGGCTTCGGTTCTTAATGACCTGAAACGATCTACCCGTGTCCGAACGATCCAATTCATTTTTGGGAAGGAGAAAACAGGCCTGTTCTTTATTTTTTAGTCGGGTTAGTAGTCCACTATGGTTTTTAGTGATGGGAGAACTGGCTGAGATGTTCGCTAATCTGATTTCTGATAACTTTTGTAGGTACCTACGGTTTTGAGTTTTCTAGGTATTTTCAGTAGTTATGAAAGACAGCCTGTCAAATATGTCAGGCTAATACAGGCTCATAATGAATCTGCTTACAAGATATTATGATACTGTGCCTTATCTGAAGCAGAAAATAGAAATGCATGTCTATGTAGAATGATTTATATTCGGGTTCACTTTCGGCCCATCGGAGCGCGACCCTAGCCGGAATCGGAAGGCGCGGGTGGCTAGTTAGCCTGCGACGATCGTACGACTGAAATGCCAATTAAGACGACGCCTGTGGTTTCCGATGGCGGTGCTGTCCAGAGTGAATTGCTCTGCAGGTTTACAACCTCTTTAGTGAACCCACCTCCTTCTGAGGAAGCTATATTAATATGAGGTTAAATGACCATGTCGATAAGAAGATTCTAAGCTAAGCTATGCTAAGAATTGAATGTATATTAAAAAAAGTTAATATTTTAAAGTTAGCAATAGCAGTTATAACTAGCTAAGCTATATTATTTCGATCTATGATTTACAATCTTACACACTGATTATGACATCCCTGTTCCATCCAATCTCCTTTACATGTTGCTAAGACTCATGTTGATTCTAAATCACGAGGCAATTTCTTTTTCTTAGTCACGTGAGACGTTTGCTGGTCTCTTCATAAGACGTATAGGTGCGTCTCTCGCGAGAAATTGGGAACAAATCTACCCTACTAACTCTAATGGCGACTGTTTGCACAGAAATTTTGCATAGATAGGTACCTTAGTACCTGAAATACTTTTACGCTTTTTGTCCTGGTTTACAAACGTGGACAAAAAGCGTAAATGTTGGCTTGAATTTTAATGTATAAATAATTAGGAGCTTCTTTTAGTTTTACGGAACAAATAAAAAATTTCAAGAATAAAAATTTTGTAAGAGGACGTAAATAACAATGACGAAAATATTGCGTGTAATGAAAATACTTACAAAAAAAAACATTGAACTGAATCGAGAAACTCCTCCTTTTGTTTTTTCTTTAGTAAATCATTAATGGAAAATACCTGCCAAACGAAACAGATTTAACAGAATATCTATGAGATTAACTCCACTGTTCTATTAGAATAACCAAGCTGACAGTCCACTTATCATAATCATAAATCATAAATCATTTATTTGCAGGAATGTCGGTACAATAGGTCTTAATGATAATAATAGGTAGTTCCAATACATTCTGCCTCGTCAAGGCGTGCAAAATTTTAACATATTATTAATTGAAGGTTAAATAAAATTAAATAATTGATGTCATACCGTAATTAATTGACGAAAAATAATAATAATTGATAATAATTTGAAAAATAATAATAATTTGTGACTTTTTTACTTATGGGTTGTAACTAAAATAATCCTTCATGTCATAAAAGCATCTATCCATCAACCACTTCTTTAATTTAATTTTAAATAAATTAGATGACAGGTTTTTAAAATCAGAGGGTAAGTTATTATAAATGCGTATTGCCTGATGATAAACATTACGATTAACAAGTTCTAGTCTAAATTTTGGTACATAAAGCCTGTTTTTATGCCTTGTTTGTCTCACCATCATCTCTGCATGAGTTTTGAAGTAGTGAGGATTTTGTTTCACAAACAAGCAAATATCTCTTATGTACATACAAGGCAAAGGAAGTATATTAAATTTCTTGAATAGGGGCTTACAGCTATCCGTACTCCATACGCCACAGATGGCCCGCACGCACTTTTTTTGAGTAATAAATGCCTTTTGTATATCGGTTGAGTTTCCCCACAAGATCAGTCCGTACGCCAGGGTTGACGAAACATAACCGTGGTATGCTTTAAGCGCGGCGTCTGTAGATACACGTAGTCTAAGACTCTTTATAGCAAAAACGAATCTATCCAGTTTATCACATATATGATCAACGTGTGCTTTCCAATTGCAGTGCTGATCAAGCCAAATGCCTAAAAACTTTGCTGACCCTACTTCGGCAATCTCAGTATTGTTGTATTTAATCGCAAGATTCATCTTTTCTCTTTTGTGTGTTCTAAATTGTATTATGTTCGTCTTTGTCAAATTTATTTTTAAATTATTTTTATTCAGCCATTCAATTGTATTAGATAATGTCAAATTAATTTCATTTTCAAATGTCACATCTTTTTCTCCCCTTATAATAATTGTGGTATCGTCGGCAAATAAAATTGTTTTATGTCTAGTTATATTAGGAATGTCATTAATATATATAAGAAATAAGAACGGTCCTAAAATACTACCCTGTGGTACTCCAAATCTATTGTACTTGAAGCTAGACCGCACCATATTCTTGTTTCCTTTGTACACTTTCGCTACTTCAACACATTGCTGACGATCATTTAGGTAGCTTTGAAGCCAATCATTAGCTCTACCTCTAATTCCATAGTGATTCAGTTTATAAAGCAATAGTTTATGATCAACAAAATCGAAGGCTTTAGACATGTCTAGTAGCAGAGCAATCACCGGGACATTGTCATTTATAGCATCCATTATCAGTTTGATGACGTTGAAACATGCTAGAGAGGTAGAGCTGTTTTTCCGAAAACCAAACTGCTCGGGTTTTAGTATATTATGTTTGGTGACAAAGTTCTGAAGACGCCTCAAAATAACTTTTTCAAAAATTTTGGATAATATTGGTATTAGAGTAACCGGTCGATAATTATCCATGTTAAGTTTATCACCTTTTTTATAAAGTGGCTTTACAATGGATACCTTTAAATTACTAGGAAATTCACCTTCTTCAAATGATCTATTTATCAAATAACTAAGATGCTCACAAATATAGTGAGCACATAGTTTAATAATTCTAGTATTCAGTCCATCTACGCCTACAGAATTAGTATTTCTCAGACCCCTAATTACTTTAAAGACCTCTACTGGGTCTGTTGGAGAGAGAAAAATAGAAGATAAGTTAGAATTGTCCATGGAATTAGCTATGTCAGATGATTTAAAATTAAATTGATTCGAATTCGTGATGTCTATAAAATATTTATTAAATAATTCACTAATGTCATGCGGGTTATTATATGTCAACTCATTGCTGATAATATTATCAATTTGTTTTAAAGGTTCCGTATCACCTATATTGTCTGTAATTATTTCCCATGCTGCTTTGCATACATTGCTGCTATTATTAATAAATTTCATGTTTTGCAGCTGTTGTGATTTGTAAATACACTTTTTTAATACTTTGCAATAGCCATAGTAAGTACTCCCGTGAATTTTTTTATTCGAGCAAGATTTAATTAGTTTTAAGTATAGGTTCCTTTTTCTTAAACTTGACCTCTTTAGTCCTTTAGTCAGCCATCTACATTTTTTGCCCTTGTTTGACTTTTTTATGCGGTATACGGGGAAACAGAGATTATAAAATAGCACAAAAAGATCATGGAAATATTCAAAAGCCTCATTAAGTGATAGTTTTTCCCTCATCTCAGAGAAAGAGAGGGCAGAAATACATTTGGAGAACTTATCAATATTCTCCTCACAAAAATCTCTTTTATACTCAAACCATTGACATGTTTCGAACTTTCTTTTAATGGGTACTTCCAATGTTTGGGCTGTTTCATGGTCAGACAAAGCTAAGTAATGAGTTTTGCCAATAGATTTCCTAATGTTACTAGCAAAGAGGTCCAGACATGCGTTTCTGCGAGTAGGAGTATTAATGTAAATTTCCAAATTATAATTTTTTAAGATACTTGAGAGTTTATAGCTATATCTGTTATCTTTCAAAGTATTAATATTCCAATCTCCACACAATATTATACTTTTATACTTTATTGTAAGTTTGTTTAGTAGTTTAGTCAACTTTTCAAAAAATACATCTGCCGAACTATCGGGGGTCCTATAAATACAAATTAAAATTATATTAAATGTCAAAATATGAATTCCTGTACATTCGAAACAGTAATTACATGCTAATTCATTTAAAAAGTCAAGAATTTTATAATTAATATTTGTCTTCACCAAAATACAGGCACCACCGCGTTTTTGGTTGGTACGTGAATATGCTGAAGCTATTCTAAACCCTGGTATTTTCAGGAATCTTTCGAAGCCCTTCAAAATAAAACTCTCAGTAAAGCAGATAATATCAATCGTTGTGCCATCTTGTTTAAGCTTAGCTAGTGCTGCATATATTTCTTCCATTTTGTTAACAGCTCCACAAATATTTTGGTGCAAAACTGTTAACTTCATAGAATTATTTACGAAAAAACGTCTCGCGGTTTTGTGAAGACTGCATAATGTTACTTGAACTGTTCCTTGGAGCCACTGGACGGAAGTAGTACGGAATAGTGCCCTTTTTTGCTAGTACTTTGCTCGTTGAAGATGAGTGTACTGTACATAAAGACTTAAGCCTGTTCGCGTTCAAAAAATCCTCCTTATATGTTATGCTGTCAATTTCAATGTTAATTTTAAAACTTAAATTACGTGTATAGCTTTTCGTATTTGTTGAAAGTAGTTCAATAAACTTACAGCAATCGTAGTTTTTAGTAAGAAGTTTTAATTTATTATTTAGTTTTTGCAAGTTCAGAAAACGATTTTGTCTTACACTTATAATAATGACCCTCTGTCCGTTCAAGCTACATAGAAAGTTGCATATGTTACTGTACATAGAGTAAGGATTATAATCATTAGAACCCAGAACTAAAATAAATATATCTTTGTCGTTACTTGACAGCGTCGTAACATTGCAATTTCCCAGGATCTCACCAGATGTCGCCGAGGGCTTTATCAACCCAAACACATCATACTTATCATTCCATTTTCCTATTCTGTCTTTGGTGACCTGCTGGGACAAGTTTCTTGCTTGTTGGTCGCCTAGTATAATAATTTTGGGTTTTCCGAAAGTGGCGCCCTCTGGTGCTACCTTATTGTCATTAATGACTTGGTCCGATTTAAGCTCCGTTGATTGTTGCGATGAGGTTGCGTCAGGTTCCGCGAAAGTTATTCTTGAAGTTACTGTAGAGATCTTGTTTGGCCGGCCTGGGGGTTCTGGTCTAATCGGAGTTTCACCTATACTGCAATTTTTGCTATTGTTGTGTATAGGAGAAATTCGTTGTATCCTCATACGAATACTCGTGAGTTTCTTCATCATTGGTGTCGTGTTAATATTTCGAGGGGACGATCTTGAAGAAACAAAAGCAGGGTCAGTTGTTATTTTCTTCAGTAAATCACAATGCGTTTCTATTTACGCTTAATTTAGTACACCCATTGGCTGTCGAAGCGTGCCATTCTATGCACTGTGTATTCCACTACTGGGTTAAATGTGTTGGTTGAACTTGTGGTAAAGTTCAAATTATTTGAAATGTATCTACATAAATATCAGTCAATGGTATCTGAATATCTAAATGTTTACAATATATATTCAAAAAAAATTCTTGTGGTTGTTACGTATAGGACATGGGTGTCCCGGTGCTCCTACCAGTAGGAGAATTTAGTAGGAGCACGAGGAAGAAGCGATTTCTACGCTCTTTCACTCATTCTTTTATGATTTACCATCAAAAAATTTTAGGGTTATTATAAGATAAAAAGATATAGGGAAATAGTAATATAAAATTTTTATATTATCTAGGACGTAAAGGTGATATTGATAATTGATATAGCTAATCTAGGAGTTTTCTCTTTCTAATACATGATATACATCTATTCTTTCGAATTCTAAACTGTTATGTAGAAAACAATTCCCGAGAAATGTACTTATACCGTTACCGTTAACATTATCTGTTACAACTTTGTATTGTTCATTGTAACTTAATTTTACAGAATTTATGCACAACCGATGGAGAAAAAATTGTTATAACAATGTTAGTATTTGAGACGATGCAATGGTACATATATGTAGTTAGTCTAATGATAGTAACGGAAGTAGGCCATAGGACCTCCTTAACAAAACGACGAACGATTTTCCTTCCCAAGCACTTAGGAATTTTTGAAAAAAAAAACTAGCTGTCAAAAAATTATATTTAATGAATGGTATTAACCAATATAATTATTATGTTCGTCCTGCTAAAGGGTCCCTAGATACATGTCTACTTAACTAATTGCTTTGAGAACTCTCTAGAAGACAAACCACGGGACAAGAAATCAAAAAAAAAAAAACCAAAACACATACAAACAAAATATATCCATTTATTAAAATTTATGCTTGTATCAGCCAATATCAGTAGAACGGTCTCAACAGTCCATGGTGTGGTTGCTGACCGAATACTCGTCCTGGGCATATCTCACCAATTTAATTCAATAGATCATATTCCAGCTGCATCCCAAAGATTGTTCCAAATCTATACAACTACAAATAGTAATAATCCAATAACTAATACTATCAACTAATTTTATCAGCAGAGGTACTATATCAAAAGAATTCGCGGTAGATTTTTGTGTCATTTTTTTTAATTCAGACGAATATTTTTGTCTAAAGTGCCAATAAACATAATTACAGAGTCTAGTGGTAAAATGTCCAAGTTTATTCTTATTGAATTATCTACCCTTTGAAAAATATACTCTGCGCACAGATTTATTTTTAACAAAAACTATAGTAAAAGTCCAATAACTAACACTATCGAATATATGTAGTTAACAGGAGAGTTACTAAAAGAATTCGCGGTTTCTCCCGTCCGTCATTATAAGTTCTAGTTATTTTTATTACTCTTACACAATATACAACAATGTAGCGTGCGTTCAAGCGTCTGCAATTTACGATGTGTGTGTCTGCTCATGTTTAATATATTATTTCGCGGTAACGGTCCTGCAATAACATTTTGCTACACATACACGGGTAATGCGTCTTAGGCGTGTTTCACATGGCAATTTCAACCACTACTATCTTGTTATTGGTCCCGATCCTAATAAGGTTTCACTTCTCTCAACCTACTTTCTTACCAATACCAAAACAAATAGCAAGTATTTTTTATTAGACCAAAATAATTGGAAAATTCAAAGTATTTAAACCTCAAAAAGAGATACGAAATTATCTTCAACTCAATATTTTTAAGAATAACACAATTGAAAAAGAAACCGATCAGAACAGTAAGGCATCTGATTCGGTCGGGTCTGGTCGGGTTAACCTTGTGGCCGATGCACATCTTGTGAAACCCTTACTCTTACTAGAAATATGCGAGGAAACTAAATAACGATCATATATTATTATATTATGTCTTTATATTACGGTAATCCGCACATTTGATCGCATAGTTAGACTTAGCAAAATGTTTTTGTCGTTCTAACCAAACCCTTTTCGTTTTCAGGTAAGCGTTAAAATTTTGACTTATCCTGCTGGTCCACATCAACGATTAAAGGTAAGTAAGTGTAGGTAATAAAATAAAAAACAACAGCCCTACTTAAGTCGGTATTTGTGCCCTTTTTAATAATGATTTTCATATAGAAATACAAACCAATTAGTGATATAATTATTATTTTATAGTTTATCGACCGTTAGTATTCTTTTGACTATTTCATAAGGTTTTTCTATCTCTTGCAATAAACTGCCATAAAGTTGTACACTAAGGCAAATATTTATTCAGCATCCCGAAATGTCATTCTCGAAATGCAAAGTTTTTATTCGTTTCAGCGCCCTACATATAAATACCCATTCATTGTTCGAATTTTAAAATGTACTTAATTTACTTAATCTTACTTTAAGGTACAAACAAAAATAGTTTATGGATATAAAAAGTTCCTATAAAATGAAACGTCAGACAGAAAAGGCCAATAAATGAAATAAGCTAATCTCAGAAACATCAATAAAACAATAATTGTAAAATTTTTTTAGACAAAATCTTTTAAGGCACACGCATTCGGATGCTGACCTTTATTTAACACGGGATCAACGAGCACAGGGGCTGGGCCTCCGCAAAATCTCCTCACCTACAGTTTATTCTATTTTTCCATTGCGCTTCGCAGCGTCCCCCAATTAGTACCCCACGCCACGTGTGAAGTAAGAGCACGGATGCAGGACAGATAAAAACTCACTCCTTTACCGAAACGATCGATGGTGGACATAAAACGAACAATTCGAAGTGCATCGCCTTTTTTCGATGGGGTTGCGGACGGGCGCGGGGCCGCCCCCCTTGAGTGGCTAACGCATCGGAAAGTGCTTTCGCCCGTGGTGATGGAAGCTTCTGGAATTAGCTCTGAGACAGGCTTTGAGAGGCCTTCTAGTCGCGCAAGTTATCCTTTGTTCGCCTCCGTAAAAAGTGTCAGCAACAACAGAAGACGGCTTCTGTGGTAGCTGACACTTTTTTCTTTACGAAAAAATTATTACAAAAGCTTTTTGTATGACGAGTTTATAATGTCCAAGTTTTTTAATTGTATGTCATTTAGCCCATTTTAACTCTCATTTGTTGAGATGATAAACTTTTTCATGCTAAATACAACTTTCAATATTTCTATAGAAATGAATGTAGAAACATATTTTGCTTTTGTATGTCTTCTTATAAACAAATTATATTTAAAATTATTTTACGTCAGTAGGTAAATGTGTAATAATCACGTTAACTTAAATGTGAATTAGGGCCGACTATAACTTTCAAAATTTATATAACAAGAAGGTAAAATTGATGACGTGTGACGTGTGACGTTGCCGTGTGGTGCCGGCATAGAATTTCACCACCCCAACTCTTCCCGTGGGTGTCGTAAGAGGCGACTAAGGGTGACACCGGGGGGCGGGCAGCAGCGCCTTCTGCAGAACAACTACACCGAACTGCGATCCCCAACCCGCATGCCCAGCGTGGGGATTATGGGCAATAACCCCCAAATAATGATGCCATCTATGGCGCTCATTAGGGGAGGCCTATGTCCAGCAGTGGACTATTATAGGCTGGTGATGATGATGAAAATTGATGACGTGCATGGGACGAAGTCAAAGTTTAAAAACTTCACGTTTACGTCCACGAGTTTTTATATTTCCCGAGATAATTAACAGTTGGTAAAAGGTAACTAGCAGGGCTCTAAAACTGACAGAGCACCTTAAACAAAGTAATTATATTTGATGATAGAAACGGACTTTCGGATGGGGAGACCGCAAATACGGACAACAAAGGTTAGTTAGGGGCTGTAACTTAAAGTAATCTGTGATATGCAACTTAAGCTTTGTGTATGCTGAGTCAATACTAATAAATAAGCCTACCCACCATGAGCAGGAATATCGCTGCCAACAGTTTTGTCGGCATTACATTGAACTAAGAGATTAAAGATCAGCCATACAAGCGTAATCATCGCGGCGATACTGAATAACGTCCAGTAATACCAGCCTGTGGAGATTAATGAATACCACAACTATCGTATCGGCCGGTATTATGGGGGCAGTGTCTCGACAAGCCGAGCCTTGTTTGAATAATATGCAAATATTAGTTCCCAAACTGTTTGTATTCGTGTAACTGCGGTCTCTAATAAAGCACTAAGTGCTGTTGTACAATATATACATAATATATTATCCTTTCTTGAAAATACTTTTTGAAACTAGAACTAGCATTTGTTACCCCAGTGTCTTATCTTCCTGATAAAAGTTTCGAATCAATCATCAATCTTCAAAAAACTACAATATTACTCGATACACACAATGCGATGTCATCCAAATATTATGCACCATTTTATAATAAATGTTAAAGAGTTGTTCTGATCCTGTTGTAATCATCTGATGGCACGTCAGTTTCACCGGATGGTTTCATCGTGACTTTCGCGCACTTTTCATTCAGTATAGTCCAGAAATGAGTCAAGTTAAATAAAACAAGAAAAAATATTAGGGACGTAGGATCTTTTTACAATCATAATAAAAGAAGTACCAACTGTGTACCAACATTGTGACATTATCGCCTACTCTGCATCTTAATTCACAAAATCCCCGATTATCGTAGGGATGCGGATGAGCGGAATTCCGAAGTGGAAAACTCCACCGCCCCTCGCGTCTGTCTCAAGGTGAACGACCGTTCCTTGCCGCCCGCCCGAGCACGTGACCCGCCCAACACTTGAGCTAGGTCACGGTCGCGACGACATCTCACCCGGCTTACACTGACCCTCCTCACCAAGCCGCTGTGAGCGGATGGCGGATCAGACTTGACTAGAGACACGTATCGCCCGATTTTTCCGTTCGAATAGTTTCTGATATTCGACGGGCCAGGTCGATGACCTGTGGGTCAAGGATGTATGGATTCACGTCCTACGACTTTCCCAAGACAGGTACTTCTGGTTTTGTAATTTTGTTTTGCCATACTTTCTTAGTTTTACAATACGTAAATATAATATGTACCTACGCAAATTATGTATTTCAAAATTATTAAAACAATTGGAATGTCAAATTTTATTGAAAATTAAAAATATTTGAAAAGCTTCTATTCTTGAATATAATATTACACACAAATACTAATGCATTGATATTCGAAGAAAAAAGACAAAGAATACGTACTTTTTAAAAATCGTTAAAAACATAAGCGTCCTTTATTTTGCCAAACACGCACGGGGGGTTAAAACCTATACTTATGTGCATTCGATGTTATGAAATGGAATTTCACAATTTTCATAGGGGTTCTTAGTACGAATGCCCTGAAAATGCAGATTACGCTTTAAGGTTTCTTTAATCATGTGTCAAAGTCCATTAGGGTAATTGGTCAGATAATGGGACAAATGCATGGACATGAACATTTCAATTTACCTTCCAATTAGTAGCATATTCTATGATAGCTTACCGAAAGTATTGGTAAGCTTGAACTATCTTTTTATTTTATGGCAACCACTAATTTGTCTACTCATTGCAACGAAATCAGAAATAAACAAAAATATAATTCACAAAAGTCGAGCTACAAAGTCCAAATACCCACAAAATTAAACAAAATTGTTCTACCGCTAAATAATTTTTGCGGAAAACAATGAATACGTAGA
Source organism: Eupithecia pulchellata (assembly GCA_963931895.1). Classification (NCBI taxonomy): domain Eukaryota; kingdom Metazoa; phylum Arthropoda; class Insecta; order Lepidoptera; family Geometridae; genus Eupithecia; species Eupithecia pulchellata. Next base: position 8,416,454 of record OZ007520.1, on the reverse strand, counting down.
CTATAGATAGGTACTCGTAGATATAAACTCAGCCTCATATTTGCATAATTCAAACAAAAGATATTGCCTCCCCATCTAATTACAATAGAAATAGGCTTGTACCGCGGTACAGGCACGCACAAATTTATGTATTATATCATTTTATATTATTAATTTATTTATACAGTTCCATCGTGCTGAGTATGCCGGGCCAATTTCATTATTATTTCAATCAACTGAATGTAAATTTATTCAACAATCTCACGAGGTAATTGCGATGTTGCCGTCTCGCTCCACGCGTTCCTTTCGCTCTACCGTGTTATAATATTCGCAGCGCCGCATTCTTACGCGTTCAATCAAACCTAGGCGTGCTTGAGTACGGATAGCAACGAAATTTCTCAATTATATGAAATACCCATTTCTGAATATAATATTATGTACCACAGGTATTCTATGCAGAGGTACGCTGAAAATTAATATTTCACGCACATTTTCAAGCTAGATAATTACTTATTTAAGTAATCGGTATCCTTCATCATAACGGCAAGTTTAAATAAACATTGCAACCATATTTTATTTAAGACTTAAATATTTTGTCTTATTTAGGTTATGCAAAAATACTTATTAGTCAAGTTTTTTTTTATGTATATCTATAGTTATAGAGTTGCGAACGAACATCAATGTTACGTTATTATCCCAAAATTTAGAACACACATCTGTTCATTAAATTATAAATGGTTGAAATTCGCACAGCAAGTTTATATGTGCACGGTTCTAATGTTGATTTGCTTTGGTTTGTTCTGAATAATAAGCCAGTGTTGTGATTTTGTGATGAATATGGGCTGGAGTGGGTTAGATGAGATGCCACTTTCACAGACTGTTTCTAGAAAATATTTCTAAGGGGCACAAGAACGAAGACAGTAATTGCCGCCATCTTTTCTAAAATACTAATCGGAAACCTTTTGTTTCCACTTGTCTTTTTTGTGTTATATGTTTGGTTTTTGTGTCAATAATAAATACTTATCTCTGTTAGCTAATATAATATGTTATTAAAAGATAGAAAATTTGTTCGGAGTGTCTGTCCGAAAATATCGAACTCGAGGGCTCATTTGGCTCAAACGAATATCAAGTTGAGCACTTTAACTTAATTCAAAGGAATATATTATAATAATTAAATGGCGCGTTTCGCATATTGTCATGCATTCATGCGAATCTCTCTCATTCACGCAGAGGTCTTGCAACGTTAAGTACGATTGTGGAAATAATGAGCTTGATTAATGCGTGTGAATTGTCCAGCATTATATATTATACACCGGGGGGTGGGCAGCAGCGCCCTCTGCAGAACAACTCCACCGTACTGCGATCCCCAACCCGCATGCCCAGTGCGGGGATTATGGGCAATAACCCCCAAATGATGAATAATGCCATCTATGGCGCTCATTTGGAGAGGCCTAGAGGTCCAGCAGTGGACTATTGTAGGCTGATGATGATGATGATATATTTTACTGTGGACTAAAATATACAATGTTCTAATTTGGTTATTTAATTGTAATTTTCTATAATAAAGGTAAACCCTTAAAAACTTATTAAAAAATATTATTCAGTTTTTATTTATTTTTCTGATTATTGTAATAGAAGATTGCATTGAAAGATTTCACGACCACATCGAACTTAAACTGGTCCTAAGTACGTCTATTTGTTATTTATTCCTAAAACTTACCATAGCATAATAGTAATAATAATAATAATATACATAATAGCCGCCTTTTGATTGATTTGCACAACGAAGTACTATAGTTGATACTGGATTTGCACCATTTTTCGTGTTTATGTAAAGGAGATATTAATCTCTGATGTTGATCGATATCTGAAATATTACTGACTAGCTAATACTTGCGGCTTCACACTCACTTTTTTAACTTTTCTCGCTCGATTAACAATTTTATTTACATATTTATAAAGTGTTCAGCAAATTTACAGCCGCAGCAGATTTACAACCTTAATTAATTATTATGAAAAAATTAAGGTTTGAAACCCAACGTTTGTCTTTACTAATAATATAAAGAGGAAAGATTTGATTGTGTGTTTGTTTGAATTGAATAGATTCCGTAATTACTAGACCAATTTGGAAAGTTCTTTCACCATTATAGAGAAACATGGACTATAAGATGTTTTTAAAAAGTTAGGGATCCGTATGGAAACTTCAATTATGTAACTCAATGTGTAAGTATGTACAGAAACTTTTAAAATTCTGTTAAACCCGGGTCGGATTGCTACTGTGTTAAATATCCACATTATCACGAGAATTTTGTGAATATCTGTTCCCTTATTCGTTTGCATCGTTAATTATTCACTTTTCATTCGCTCACGGCTCAGGGTATATATTTTAAAAACGTTGCTATAAAAACACCCCGTTTTATTAAAGTGTTTAATAAAAACTGTTTCTGCAACGGAATTTTTAATTATTCCTCTTATTTGCGTTTATTTTCGACATCATTTATTGGGGGAAACGTAACTTTGTAGGCTGTTGAAGAAAAACTCGCATCAGAGAAAAAAAGTATTACTTTTATTTCTGATGCAAATTCAAGAACAAACGGCACTATTATAAAATAGTGTGCCTACTCGGAAAAGGTTAGCTTTTGCACGAAAACGAATCAGAAACTTCAATTTAGTTTTTACGAGTACGGCCCCTGGTTCTCAATTCTCGATATTATTTTGACTTCAAATTTTCTGGCGTTGCAACATGCTTACAAGCTGGAGGTCAATATCTAAGATGAGACAGAATATATTCAATATTCTGATTGCAAAAAATTAGAATATCGTATGGGAAGATTTAGGAAATTGAATCTGTTTTCATGGTAAATCATAAAGCTTTTGACCACAATCATGTGAGGGATGAAGAAAAGATGTGGATGGAGCACACTTTCCCAGAAGGAACTAGTTCACACAACTTTTTTTTATTATTTTAGGCCATACGTTTCACGTACATTAAAGAGTAGAGTAGAATTTTGTTGTGGTTTACAATATTTTCCTAACAACCAAAAATGTTTTGCAAATAAATATTTTTGCTTTGTTCGTTGAATTCACACATTTTCACCTTATGCGGTAGTCAGCCCGGGATTGGATTCTATTCATTGCAACTTATACGGTAGTCAGCCCGGGATTGGATTTTTTACATTGAAACTTATACGGTAGTCAGTCCGGGATTGGATTCTAAACATTGCAACTTATACGGTAGTCAGTCCGGGATTGGATATTTTACATTGTGTTATGTTATGTAAATAAAGATTAATGTATTTGTTTCACTTTTGAACTGTAGGCTCCAACCAAGCGAACGACAGTGGATTACCGAGCCTAAGTGCCAAGATCAACCGACCAAGGTCAGAATAAACTCATGCATATTGCAACTGAAAGTGTCAATCGTACCCATGCCTTGAATACTAAGGAAGCTAATAAAAATAAATAAATAATGTTGGATAATCTACACAGCATCATATAGTCCCAAGGTATACAGAGCTTTATATGGGTAATAGACGACTGATATACATACGACAATATATTAAACAGATAAATATTTTTTATTCAATGTAGAAAACAACCAGAACACCTTGAACAAATATTTGCAGATAGAAAAAGCATTCGTCCCAAGGCAAGTATCGAACCCGCAACCTCCTGCGTCGCAGGCAGATCGCCCGCCGCGGCACAGAGGTCGTCGAATATAACACTAGATGAGCCCGTGAACTTCGTTTCACCTAAAATTAGTTATTTCTTTTAATTCACCGCTGTATTAGGGGAAACCAACCAAGACAAATTATTGAAAGCGGTCAAGCCGTTTTTACGTTTTACCGAGAATAAAATGTATATAAAAATCGATTGCTCCAACAGCAATTAAATATTAAGGGTTATAGGAACTTAATCAATAACCTCTTTTTTATGAAAAAAATAACTTTTCAGAAAAAGTCATACAACATTATGTTTGTAGTCTCGATCCTGTATACAGAAGATAGCCCTTACAACTTTGTATTACCTCGGTTTCAATTCAGTTTCAGTTCTTTGGTGTACTATAAGATTATAAAATAGTTAAATCCTAATGGTACTACATAATTGTACGTAAATTACGTATGAAGTGGTCTTTGAAAGAGGTATTGGGTAGGTATTGGAGAAGTTTTTGCTGATTATCTCCATGTAAGAAACTCATCGTTATTATGTATAGGATAGAAGACGGCTCTTCAGGCTTCGTCATTAGCTCAATCAATGAAGCTGATGAGGCAATTGTAAGTAATGTTTCCATAAGTACTGCTGTCAAACTTGGAGTAAAATACAGAGTGGTCTAGCTCTTCTACCATAGTTAGCTGTTCTACGTTGAACTAAGCTTTGGCACAGAATAACTATACGGTACTAACGTCTTGGTAGATTTCTACCAAATCCAATCACAATACAATGTTGACTTCTTAGCCAATGTCGTATTGCGAGTTAGGCGCGGCATAAATAATGTCCTTCTCTCGGTTGGTTCCAATCCAAACAACTACTAGAAAGAGCTCAATTTGGCAATTAATTACTTAAAACAATGGGGAACAAACTCAGTTGCACAAAAGAGAAACCCCGTTGCGTAACTGTTCGCAAAGTGGGAAAAATGAGTTGTGTAAAAGGGAATCTCAATTGCATAAGAGGGAACTCGCGGGTGAATGGTTGACGTTGACGCTACGAAGGTAGTTGGACCTCACGAAAACATTAGTAATCGCCAGCCTTTGTTATCCGTAAAATAAATTTTTATTAATTTATTATTGTAAAATAAATAGTCTATAATCTAAACTAATATTATAAAGAGGAAAGATTTGATTGTTTGTTTGTTTGTTTGAAATGAATAGGCTCCGAAACTACTGGACCAATTTGAAAAATTCTTTCACCATAAGAATCTTATATTTTCCGTGATGAACATAGGCTATATAATATTTTCTAAAAAGTTAGGGACCCGCATGAAAAATTCAATAATTGAACCGTGCGCTGTATATTCAACCTCTTTTTCTATTATGGTGCGTCATAATAGAAAAAGAGGTTGAATTTATAGCGCACGGTGCTTGCTTTTTCTCTACGGCCAGTGTCAGTTATGGAGTGTCGAGTCAATGGCAAAAACCCCAATGCTATTAAAAAAAGTAAGGGATCCGTATGAAAACTGTGAAACCCATCGTATTAGTGTGTATAATTTCTGAAATTTTTATTTAACACCCGTGCGAAGCCGGGGCGGACCGCTAGTATGATTATAAAGTTATTTTATTTCGCTTTATTCAACTTTAATTTGAGTTGAAAACTTTCCTTTGAAATACCAAAAAGAATGAATGGAGGCACACAACATTTTCATAACATCAACTCTCAAAGCCGTAGTCGTTAACGTAAGTGCATTTCGGTGGACGAAAATTTCACTTTCACCAGCAAAATCAAATTTTACCAAACAAGACCTTGTTCCAATAACGTCGGAAATCAAATCAAAGTCCACTTTGGTGAAAAAGTAATAGAGCGATAAAAGCCGCATTTTAAGATTGTTCTTGGCTAAACGTTCCGTTTGTCCGAAAAATTTACCAATTCCGTATGGAATATTGAAAGCGGAGTGTGGGCTATGCCGCCGCCGCCAGAGTCATCCAGCATACGCGGGCGCGGGGCCGCCACCCCTCGCGCACCGCCTTTCCTAAACCTCCACGCAAACACTACCTACAAGTTTGTTTGGCAACATTTCATGCTTAGCGTATACAAATCATGAACGGCGCGGCGGGCGGCCCGCAGCCGGCCGCACAAAGGGATTGTGCTCGTGAGCAGCGACGAATTAAGGACCCGGAGCCATCATCCGATCAGGCGAGAGCGAGGCTGATGATCATTCATATCTCATTATAGTCCGCGGTCGATATGGCGTGCCCGTATCGTCCACCGTTGTTAGTATACTTAAAGAAATTAACAAAGGAGTCTTCCTTAATGAAGGCGGGTCCGTGAAAGTCTTCAAGATGCTAAAAAATTATCCATTACGCATGTAGTGGAAATCTCTCAATGCAAATGTACCTAGATAATAAAAATCACTTCAATAGACATAGGTAATAGCGGAGAGAGTTTGGGTAATGCCTGTGGGATGGGGAAGTCCGTATTTTACGCACTGCCTAGCCTGGAGCGGGTACTAGCTCTGCATAAATTAGGTAATTTAGATGGTAATGCCTCGACCAGCTGTTTAGAAGTGTTACCATGCATATTCTAAAAGCATAGATGCGTAGCTTTCATGAGTTCAATTTCACCATAATCTGTGGGTACACATTGGGTTTCGGGTAATTGAAGAATTGCTTTGTTTTAAGAAATATTTACCTGGTGCCGCCTGGTGGACGTTGGGAAACCTAGATAAAAATATGCGCAATTGTAAAATGGCATGACAGTCGAGACGGACAGCACGCGTTCGCAAAGTCATTCAGCTTTGATTAGAGAACAGCATGAGAACAGCAAGAGATGAGCATTGTGGTCGATATTGACGTACAATGGCTATTGGTGTGTCTTCTGGCACACCGTTCCGCACAGCCACGGTACGGAGAACTTTACGGAAATCGTTCGGACTGGACTCCAGAGTGAAAGAGCTATCAATGGCAGTTGATTAGATTGTATTCTGCAGGCTTGAACGGTAACTTTGAACAGAGGACTGCCTCGCATAAAAGACTTTTGTTCTACAAGTCAACGTTCATGGCACTTGGCTGATATTCGGTCCACACTGAAACCTGTGGCCGGATATTAGAACTTCATCAGACAGTTGATGCGAGTTCAATTGCATATCGTTGATAATTGGAATAGTCAGCTGAATGTAAAGGTATACAATACATTGTAGGTATTATCGAGTATTTACTGAATAGACTGGAAAAAAAATTACGTGGATACTATGTGGATTTGTTGTATGAGATTATTAATTTTTGAATATATTGAGCGCATAACTCTTAGTAATTCAGAAGCAGATTCCAGAAAACACAACGTTTGATAAACTCCAATCAGCGTGTGATTTAATCACTGGCGATCGCAATCAATCCGAACCAAGCGGTCCAAATTAGGCGCGCCCGGCGCTGCCCGCCTGACTGAGTGCCTTCGTTACAACAATTAATTTGGATTAGACGCTACTCGCTAGGCCATCTAGGAATGCATTATTTGCGTAAAAGCACATCCACGATAAAGACTACAAGTTGCAACGTTCATACAACAAAGCAAAAGCACACAATCTACCGGTGACGTGGTCGCATAAACACTGTGTCCCTAGAGTACTGTTCGCACAAAGTCCGTCTGATTCCAAATGCAAAACGCGTAGGAAGCGCACCTATCTAATATTGCTCGATGTATTTTGAATAATTACGAGGCAAAGCCAGTGCTGATTGCGTACACAAAGAGCGACTAGAAACACGGCAAGTGTCTTCTTTGGATTTGGCGCGTCAAATGCCTCTTTGTGGTGACGGGCGTCAGGGGCAAAACTGCAACTTGTTTCCCGAATTCAGGGACATTCGCCAACAGTGTACCTTTTGTTGTGTTTTCTCGTGGGATTAGCTCTCTGTGACATGTATGACTGAAAGCTTCACTGGCTTATTCTCAAGTAAGAACCTTCCTGTAGACTTTTCGAACACTTTTCTGCTCGTTTTTAGGACGTGCGTTTTTTGTTATAGACCTAGGTATGCAAATTATAAATTCTGTCAGAGTGGTTTTGCTCTCGCACAGTAAAAGGTAACTTGATATACTTAGAGATCATGGATTAAGAGATTTGTGATTTAGTGAAAAGCAGTTATTAGAATCGAAACAAAGATTTCTTGAAGACGTTCTGTTCTGCCTAACCTGTGCGGTACGACCCGAATCAAAGATCCGTGTAGCTACGAGGCGCTGCAAAAGGACGTGCTCGTCACGGGCACAGAAACTATTAAAATTTCCTTATCACAAAGACCTTATTAGGCGTTGTGTACTAACAATAGCTGATAAACAACGGCTACATAGGCAAGCTATCCCCAGTTATTTCAAAATTTTACTTCAATATTTGTGCTACAGACAATATAAGACATTTTTTATACAAAAGTCTGACAAAGCCGTGTACTGGTCAAGCATACTCAACACGTCCCGCCTAGGCACGACAGTTTTCTTGTACGGCACATTATAATTTTTAGGGTTCTGTACACGAAGGGTGAAAATGGAACCCTATTACAAAGCCTCCGCTGTCCGTTTCACCGTCTGTTCGTCTGTCAGAGGGCTCTATCTAATGAACCGTAAAAGTAAAACAGTTGAAACTATCACAGAATGTTTTGTTCCTTGCCGGTAATACAACAAATCATAGAAATAAAATAAATTAAATACTAAAGAGAGCTCCCATAAAAATACGTGATGCTTGGCTATTTTTGCTCTACTTTGTGGTGTGTATCTATATCTATACTAATATTATAATGAGGAAAGATTTGATTGTTTCTTTGTTTGTTTAATTGAATAGGCTCCAAAACTACTGGACTGATTTGAAAATTCTTGGTCTCTTCTGGGTTGACTCACACTTGGCGGGTATTCTGATATGGATGTAACATTCAACGAATATTAAAAATAACTATCATTTGTCATTATAACATTTTGATGTCATGATTTCGTTTTGGTAGGCATATAAACATATAGGGTTGGGTTTTATAAACATGATTTCGACTTCAACACGACAGACTAGGTTCGTTGTTAACCCGCTTACTACATATATATCGACTGTGATATCGGATACGGACAATGATAAATAAATATCGATTCCCGGCTTGGTATTAATTATTGTACGATGTGCAAAAATTTGAACACCCACATTCTGAAAAATACGAATTAATGTTTTTTTTTAATTATCTATCTAAGTGTATTAAGTATATCAGTTATTAAGTTACTTACCTACTTACACAAGCTTTGTTTAGCTTGGGGCTAAATGACGAACTGTGTATTTTCCGTGTTATTTATTAATATATTTATTTATTTCCCACGATGATGCCATGTAGTTCCAGAGTAGGGTAATTAATGACAATAGAACTACTTTGTTGCCAGTAATTATTACCTGGCATAATAGAGCAGCCATGTTGGTGGCACAGCTAGCGTGGCTCTGACGAATGCTTTATTAAATCAATTATCATTTAGGCGACAAACGTCAAATCAATGACGATGACTCAAATACGAGCCTCAGGGATGCCACTAATAGGAAACTTGCCATTTGTATCCAGATTTTAGATCGGAAAGCTACTGGTGAATTGAAATCGTGTTTTTAATGACTTGGGTTTATTATGTACAGCCATGAAGCTGTAGACATTAAGCGTTTTTGAATATGGAAACAGTTAAGTAAAGCCAAAAAAAGTCAGATTTAAAAAAAGGCTTGACTCCTGCGTCCTTAGTGAGGGTTGTGCATGTGCATTAGTTTACTATAGCTTAAAAAGTTTTCGTATTCATATTTTGGACACTCGTACTAAGCCATGTGGGCTGTATTTATGAGCCAGTGGTTAGCGGTTGGCTTTGTTTCGGCGCCTTCATAGATGTTACTGGAATTCTTTCATACTGAAACTTTCTTGAAACTTTATTTAATATTCTCTGATCCTGGTACAAATTATAGCAGGGTATGGGTTTAAGTTGTCCTAAAATTAAAATTAAATTAAATTATTTAAACTAAAAAGGTTTCGCTGTGTAAACATACACTTGTTGACACTTTTTCAGGATATAATGAATGCATTGGATAAGAAACAATCATCCTTTGATTAAGTTATTAAGAAATCAAAAGAAAAATACACAAAATGTTTTCTTAGATTCATTTCATAAGGGATTGAAATTACAGTCACATGCGTAAACATTAATAATACGCATCTACCCGCCTTTGCCATTTAGGTCTTTTCTAGCAGTCGCCCACAACCCTGGGCTGAGGGGGTGGGGTCCAGGGTGGTGTCCAGACCGTTGTTAGATCGATTCCTATCGTGGATAATTTTCTGTTGTAATTAGAATGCGCGCTTCTAGGTACACTGAAAGGGCATAATCAAATTTGCAACAAAGATTTCTTTTAAAAAATCCAATAAGGTTTTTATGTTCTAGTTCTTTCGACACTAAAGTCTCGGTGAAGAAAGTTCGAATGAATATTTGTGTATATAATTGGATTCGAAATATAAACGGAATTTTTCATATTCCAAAGGCCTGAGAGGTTTAAGAAAATCAAGAAGATTTGATTTAAAATAAAATTTAGGAAAAAAAAATTTTTCCTACGTAATCGAACTTCTTTTTCGAATCTGTAACGGAGTCCATGTAAATGTCTAGTCGTCCGCCCTAGCTTCGCGAGAGCACCTACTGCAAAAAATTACAAAATTATTATACATTTTTACACACGTCCACGTGTGATAAATTTAATAATTTATACCCCTTTTACAGTTAACGTAACTTTGTTGCAGCAATAATTTAGGATGCTAATGGAGAAAAAATAAAATTCAAACCGGTCCAGTAGTTTCGGAGCCTATTCAATTTAAACAAACAAATTCTCAAATACATCCTCTTTTTAATATTATATTTACAGTTATATGTCATAAAGAGAAATAAAAATAAAATAAAAACGCTTGTATTCAATGCGTTGCGATTACCTCCACAACGCGTGACAATCTTTCGTTGTATCTTATGAAAATTGTTAGCTCTAGTTTAGCCTCTACCACAGCCTTAAGGAGTTTTTTACAGATACCCTAAAAGCCATACTTGCTTACTTTCCCCCCTTCGTGTAGATTGTTTGTACCAAACAATTTTTGTGCTATGAATTGGCGCGATTTAAACCCCGTAATTGGCACAGGGACGGACAACGCACAGCATATCAAACGAACGCACAACTCCTTGTATTCATTTGTAGCTATTGGGTGGCGCGCGATCCATTTGCCTTTTCAAAAATAGTCACACAGAACGAACAATAAGAATAGTGGAAAGTGCCGGTCGCGTTTACCCCGTCTGGGCGACTTCACACACCCGCTTTGTTCAAACTAACATACGATTGTGGAAAGAAAAGTGTACTTGTATTGGGGAATAGTGACACAAAGTTCATTAAAGGCGGGCTGAGCGTGTTTGAGTGGCTGCCGGCTACCCCCTTGCGGCTCCCTACTACCCAGACCTATAATTTAATAAATGAATATTTACGGGGGCGCCTGTATTTGGTATGTGTATTGTCAAATTTACAAGGAAATATCACTTTTCCACCTCCTTGCCACTAATAATAATTACAATAACATCCAATGTATATTAATAATAAATTTACGTCCCATACATAGATATTTTTTAATATCTCTTCTTAAAGAACAGAATGGTAATAATTAATTATATTTCTACTATATAATATTTGTGATTGTGAACCGATCAGAAGCCAGAGGATTGAGCCCTCGTGTCTAAACACAAGTTAGCTAACTTAGTTAGAGCGAGGTGTCTTCTTTGACCCTGTAAGGTTTACTACATGTAGGTTTGTACGAAACCAATGAGGAAACACCATTATAATAAAATATGTATATACTAAGTCCCTACGTGTAAACCCATTTGTGGAAATAATTATTTTTTTTATTATTTAAAATTTATCTATTAAGACATTAATTGAGTGAAATTTATTCAAAATTTTTCTTTATCGTACATAACATCACGCTGGCTTCCCCTAAAAGCGCCATAGATGGCATTATACATCAACATCATCATCATCACCAGCCTATAATAGTCCACTGCTGGACATAGGCCTCCCCTAATGAGCGCCAAAGATGGCATTATCATTTGGGGGTTAATGCCCATAATCCCCACGCTGGGCATGCGGGTTGGGGATCGCAGTTCGGTGGAGTTGTTCTGCAGCGGGCGCTGCTGCCCACCCACCGGTGTGTTTCCCTTAGTCGCCTCTTACGACACCCACGGGAATAGTTGGGGTGGTGAAATTCTATGCCGGCACCACACGGCAGAATCGTGTCAATTAACATAAAACGTAGGCATAACTGGTCCCCGCGGAAAAAAATCCACAAAGATCAGTTGTCAAACTTGTCTGTCCGGGTGGGTATTGTTTCTTGGAGAAAACCATCCTCGGTTTTCTAAATGATACTAACTCCGGATATTTTAAATTAGTTTTTATTAACCTTTAATTAAGATCGGCGCCCGATCAATTTAAACTGTGGTTACTTTAATTTGATAAATTGAATCGTCTAAATTATAACGGCGACGACGACGGCTGGCGGTCATCTTTAGGACATTACTCGTAAACAAATTATAAATGCAATTTATCGTTCGCTTATGCGGTAAATACGAGGTCTCTATGATAGATAGATACAAAATGAATAAACATTTGTGATGACAACGAACATCAAACAATCAAGAAAGTTATGCATGAACGACCTTAATTTAAAATTTCACCAACGAGGGTCGCATGATTTATGTTATATTTTGGAACACGTTACGATAAAAGAAATATATTTAAATCTGGAGGGTAGATTTGTCAATCTGTACTACCTATTATATACGCCTGATAAGTCATATACGTATATTTAGTGACTAGTGAGGTGCCAACATGCCAACGCATTAACTGGGTTTATGTTTGGTACTTTACTTTTTTTACCTAAGATCTTTGTAACAACATGAGCAGCAGAATAAATGATTCCAATGATAAGTTCATATTACAATTTGGAATGCGGCATCAAGCCTTTACGTCAGTAACATTCCGCAGCTCAGTTAACTTTACACAGAGGGGGTAGTTAACAAAAAAATCTGTTTACAAAAACAGCTCACGACTGAAAGTCATGCTAAACTGCTGAAAACTCTTTGATCAAAGCTTGTGAGTTCAATTTTCAGTTCATTATTGTTGGCGACTATTTTCCGGAGTTTCAAACCTGCATTTCATTCGCACGCTTTTTCACACCTTTCCACCGGTTTCTGTCTCGACGTTTGATATTGGTACTCGTATTTTGGGAATAAGCTCAACAAAGTTTGAGCTTTGTGAATTACATTGAACTATATTGCTATATTTTTGGTATCAGCAAAATAAGAGACTGTTAAGCACTTTTATTTATTTATGAATAAACGTAGCACGGCCGGTTAGGAGCACGGATTGTTAGTGATATTCAGCTTTAAATCAATGGAAATTTAATATTTTGAAATCCTTGAAATACATAAATTAAATGTTGAAATACACGTACGTAGTGAAAAGTTACAAATTAAAGTTTCAGATTTTAATAATTTTAGTTGTGCTTACAAAATAAGCACTTAGACAAGTTAAGTTTTAAATATACAGCATTGCTCGTAAATATATACTGACTTGAACGATTTGAATATATAATTATTTTATTTTGTTTGCAAGAGAGGTATTTAGGAAAGAGGAAAAAACACGCTTACAAAGTAAGTGATACGATCACGGGGCTATCGAGTGAAATTAAAAATAAGTCATATAAGAAATAATATTTGGATCATCATAATGTGCTGCAAAGAAGGTTCTAATTGATTTAACTACGATGAGCAGTGGGTACCTTACAAGTGCAAGCGTAAGTTTTTGCATGATATCCGAAAAACAATGTTCCAAACCAAGAAAACGCTATGGATTTGGCAAGCAATTTAGAATCCACTTATAGACTACCGCAGGCTAATCGAAAACTTCGTTGAAAGTTTGCAATCCAATGGGAACCTCTAATTGCCTATATTAAAATAACTGGCTTGTGTCAAACATATCTAGGGCGGAGCGCAGGTCCGTATCTAAAGAAGATCAATCGTCCTTTGCCATTTTAATTTTGAATCACTTATCTGCCATTTAAATTGGGACTCATGCATTTCTTTTTTCTTATGTACCCTAGGCTTAAAACACAAGAATCAATTATTAAGTAGAGACAGTAAATAACTTCCGATGAATACTAGATTATGTGGACTGGTTTTTAGTTACATGTTTTAAAAATACTGAATTCAAACAAAATAACGCTTTAGTCAATTCTATGGCTAGATTTTAATGCCAGTTTAAATTATTATCTATATTAAATTGACACATACAAATAGACTTCTGCGAAAACACGAATAAATACTTTCTTGGGCCAATTGGCACGGAATGAAGACTCGACAAAGCATATCATGCAACAAGGCAGATTGGAGGGCAAAGGTACCGCGGTCCTTCACCAACTAGGTGGGGCCTCATCACCTCCATAACACAATCCATTATGACCCGTTGGGAACAAAAGCGGCGCATTGTACATACGAGCAGCCGTTCATCATAGGCACGACCACTCTGCCAAGAGTACACGACTAAGAAGCTAAGCAACAAAAAAGCGCCACGCCATGCCATTGCCGCCGTGTGGTTAGATATGATGTCCAAACTCTGATCTAGAAATGTAATATAGCCATTGAAAAACCTAAAAAATTGTAGGAATTTTATTTTTTTACTGAATCAAATGATCTATCTGCGTTATTTTGAGTTGTATCTGTTTTCGCCCTGTAGTACGGCCCTGGGTGTGGGCACCTCGCGGACTGGCACGGCGCTTCACATGTTAATAATCATTATGATAGCATCTAGTGTGCGATGCGATAGCTGGGTCTTTCCTCGCCTGCCTCCCCCTGAGCTGCCAAAGTAATGTTTTGTGCAGTAACTATTGAAATTACGGTTTCCTATAGGGTTGTTCTGGACTATTTGCTGTAAAAAGGAGGAGACAACGTTTTCCCTAAACAACTGAGGAGACATACTTGTTCAATTGATCCTTTTTATATAGTTGATTAAATTGCTTGTTGGTTACTATTTGTTTTATAAAACTTAAGTCGAGTCGTTGTCCTGACGCCTTTGGAAAACAGGGATTCGTAAGCAGTTGCGGTAGAAGATAAAATCTTTTGTTTTTACGACACTATTAACCAAACAATAGTTTTTTTACACGGTTTCCGCAAAAAGAATTCGTAATTAAATAACGAATAGAAAAACGAGGCGGTACTTTTATTAACGCGTAACCTTTGAATCTACCTTTGATCATCATAATCATAACAGAACCTCTTTATAAATTGACGTGTCATTTTTGTATGGGATTTGGTATACTCTACCACAATTTATTATACATATGGCATTATGTATACTGAGCCTCTACGGTATGGAGACGGAATAACGAAAATCTCGACGACAACGACTGGAAACCAACCATTGACCTTAGGTCGTCGTGTAACAACCCTAATCGAGCCGAGTATGTATTGGTGGTAAAAGCAAACTATTCCACGAATGTTGCATACGGTTCTAAAACACGGAACTGTCACCGTTTGGACGCAAAACGGGCACATTAACAAGCCTAATCAAGATTGATAATATTTAAGTCTGGAATACGTATACTAATCTAAAAGAAGATGTAACTAAAACGTAACAAATTGACGGCCGTATCACTTGAAGTTTCCAGGCAACTTAAAGAGAAGTTTAAAGGAAGACGGTAGAATACCTGCGTATTTAGTATACGCAGGTATTCTACCGTAACGAATGTAAAACATAGATAAACTAAAATAATATCTAAGATTGTTGTTATTATAGTGCGTAAGTTCGCACACGAGGTAATCTATAAGAAATAATATAAAATGATTGAAATTTAAGGTATATTATTAAGTTTCTTACAATACTTAACTTAATACTTAATATAGGTACACTAATACATCAACAAATAGCTAGTGGTGAATTTTAGGGACATACTTTTTTTCCATCAATGGTTAGATCAAGTTTATGAATAACACAAAAATATAAAAATAAAACAAAAATGATCTTTGTGACTCGAGAGCTGTTGAGTATCTGGCGCAGCGCATCGCACGCATTGTCATACAGGGAAGCAATGCACCCAGCGTCTTGGGGAGGCTTCCGACTGGTATTGATATTTAACTGTGGAGCACCTGTTCGGACAATTCTTTAAATTATGAATATTAGTTCTAATATGCTTCTGTAACTATTTTGACTCATTTGACTTTTCGTCAAATATTTATCAACTTGAGCAATGGGACAAAATTAGTTGCAGTAAAGGAAGACCCGCTGATCAACTACGGGCAACATCATCATTATCAGCCCATGTTAGTCCACTGCTGGACATAATCCTCCCCTAATGAGCGCCATAGCATTAATTATTTGGGGTATATTGCCCATAATCCCCACGCTGGGCATGCGGGTTAGGAATCGCAGTTCGGGGAAGTTGTTCTACAGAGGGCGCTACGGCCTGCCCCCCGGCGTGTCTCCCTTAGTGGCCTCTTACGACAACCACGGGAAGTGTTTGGGTGGTGAAATTCTATGCCGGCGGCACCACACGGCAACTTCCAATTCCCAAAAAGGGAACTCGCGTCATATAGATATAGTGGTACTGACCTAGCCCTAAGGTGAATTAATTGTGTAATTTTGATGTCCAGCCTTTATACCTCCGTTATATCGTCTACCTGATGCAGTAAACAATTAGGTATTTATCACGTAAGTTGGAAACGATATGTTGTGATAGCGTTTGAAAAGCTGACTTACATTGAGTCTAGGGCACTCAAATGTTAACACTCTATGGGGGTGCTGATGCTGATATGTTGTTACATGAATAGTCGAAACTTTAATAGGAAATTCAGCGAGCCGTCGTTTTAAATAAATATCATCGTTATTTTTTATACCTATTAGGAATAAAACGAATCTTTTTCCGATTAAGCACTGAGAAATTCAATGTCGTCAAAGTTGTTAGCGTTGTTTTTAAATGCTGTAATATTTATATAATTTATTTAAGAGTTCCTGCCATCGCAGGCGTTCTACGGGATAAGAAGTAGGTACCCATATTAGTGTGTTTTGTGAGGTACTTCATGTATCCTTGTCGTACATGCTTATTAGTGTGTTGTATGAGATACTTCAAGACATCCTTGCACATGCTTATTAGTGTGCTGTGTGAGATACTTCAAGACATGCATATTAGTGTGCTTTATGAGATACTTTAAGCCATCCTTGCACATGCTTATTAGTGTGCTGTGTGAGATACTTCAAGACATGCTTATGCATTTTATTTGTGTACCGTACGTGCAAAATAATTATTCTTATAATCAGCCCGCATAAGTCGTATAAGTCCTCTCCCAAAGGACCCTATAAATAGCCGGTTCGGAAACCATATAATATTTAAAGCTGACAACGAAAGTCAGTCAAATGAGTCAATTAAATCAAATTAGTCAAAAAGTAATTAGAATGCGTCGTCAACGCCCGATTGGATGTCCCGACGCCTTTTAACCGGTGCCAAATGGAACAATTTCCGGATCTCTCATATTTCCCGATTTTCCAACTCGAGCCGAACAGTTTTTAACTCTGTCATTTCCGACCGGTGGATTTTGAGAGTAGATTTAAGGATGTCGCAGATCAGGTCAGAAGCCTTTGTCTGAGTGTGTTAAACTTACGTTATATACGTTTTCGAAAACCATTGACATCGTAAAATAAAAAGGCTTAGAATGTCAGTAGTCGCTCACCAGGTGAATCCTAAAAATTCTACAAGTACATCTCATTTTGTTGTTCTAATTGTGCGCGTATGCACAAAAGCACTGAAATTACCTATTATAGTTTTGTGCTTGTAATGTCAACTCACACATAGCTTCATTTCTGCTTCAAAATAAAGAAATTTGTTGAGTGTCGCTGTCCTCATGCTGTAAAAGCAGCGTATTTTACCTCTATGATTGACATGTGGTAGACTTGGTACGCTCGTAGATCGCAAGAGAAAAACTTTTTGCAAGTACCCATAACGTTTGTATTAAATCTTAAATCGCCAATTGAGGCCCAATTTCTAATGAATGTGTCAGTGCGTTTTATAATTGTTACGATTGGTGATGATTTGTAGAGTAAGATGAGGATGGCGTTCCGTGCAAGTAGGTACTAGGTAAGTAAGTCTATGGACTTAGTTCAGTCAGATCAAGCGCTGTTGTTGATTTAGTATCCACTTACATTATATCATGTTGAATGCAACGAATCACTTAAAATCATTCGAAAACTATCATTATGTTCATAGGATGGTTGTCATATTACGCCAAGCTTTCTCTCGATTTGGTAGGAGCGCTGCAAGGCGCGAAATGTATAATGAACGACTCTAAAACAAGGAATTAAGCTCAACTTGGACTAATCGCACAGCACGAAAATGTGTATTCAAAGTGTATGTGGATTACTAGACCCAAGTTATTTTATTTTTTATAAGTTGAAGACAAAAAACCTTTTAAAGATGTCCTAAGTCTGTTGAATTATTTTAAAGTTTGTACTTAGTTAGGTTCTAAATATTGATAAGGTTCTACGTTGTAAGTAAATACCAATGTTGTTCCAATGCTGGGGCAACAGTGAACGGATAAAACATGGAAGCATTCCTTCAAGGATAATACGCCCGCAACTTGACTCCGATCTCTTATCTAGGTCCAATCCATATTTCATTAAACGAGAAAAAATTCTGGATTTATCATGTTTTTAACTTGGCTCAAATATGACAATATGGCAATATGGCTTAGATATAACAAGTGTTGTGACGAGATCCTGAATTATATTTTACATATTATGTATAGAATAACAGGTTCTTTGTGTTGTGACTAATGTATATTTACCAGTTAGCCTAATGAACTTCCCAGGTACAGTAATGTATAGGTAGTGAAACGTCGCACTTTAATGTAATAACATCTAAACCGTGGACTCGACAAATGCAATTGTATATAATAGCGATAACGCGCGAGTTCAGTTATAATTATAAAAATCCGTACAACGAAATGACAACACATTCAGAAAAAATTCTAAAATTTCTTCTTTTAAATTATATCACATTTAGGTCCCGGGTTTTGGTCGTCATAGGTTGCATATCCTCGGTAGAGTCAATTACCCTCAATATAATCACGGTTGCTGAAATAGTGGTTTTTTACATATACGCAAACATTCATCTTCGTTTGTGAAATACGCTGTGAACTAAGTCTGAAGTAGATACCTTCAGGGAACTTCTACTCTCCCGGTAAGTTGGGACGTTCTGAGAATTGATAAACTGCTTTGTAATGTAATTGCAACCTTAGTATTTAGTTCCTATATCCAAGGAACTTCTGCTCTCTTGGTACTTTGGGACTTTCTAGGAATTGATACGTTTTATTATCTTATTAACGATTCAGACAAATAAGTAACTAATAAGTGAGGCAGCTTCCTACAAGAGAAGTGTGAAGCCTGCCATGAAAAATAGGATGAATCTGGAACGACATCAGGATTAAATTACTAGTTTGTTTCGTAATAACTTCATTCACTAAAAGAATACAACAGGTCATAGGGTGAGTTCTGCATATACTACGAAACTATGAAAGTAAACTAGCAAACTATATAATTATGATAAACGGTAATGAAAGAACCTTTTTCCGTTTTGGTATTGTGCAAACTCATACTAACCGCTATGGTCAAGGTACTTACATAGTTCTCTATACTAAGCAAAACATTTGCTATCTATTGTCTAACAAGCAATTAGCCTAATCAGTATCAAAGACGAGGGGAGGCATTTATAATCTAATACAATGCTTGCTAGTCCAAGCGTGTAGACAAACTAAGACAAACTAAATTAATCACGTATAACGTACTGTATATTAAACCAATTAGACGTTATTATGAAATCATGACGGTATTTGGACAAGGTATCTATTCGAATAAATAATTGAATTTGATATTTGGAATGTCAAGGTTAAAGCTTTTTACTAAATCCATAGGGAAGTGGGTCATGTAGGTAATTATAACAAAACACCTTACCCACCAATATTTTTCGACTAATCTGCGAAACGGCTGGTCTTATTTTGACGGGCTACTCACTAGTAAGCAATGAGCTTAGGCTACATACAATTAGTAAGAAAAAGAGGTAGGTATCGTGTTAAAAAAAATAATATCATGTCGTTATTGATTCTACATGGGCGAAACCGCGGCCACGTCTTATTTGTGATATTGCATGCATAACATGCATGATATCTCAATCAATTACTCATCTTTTTAAAATCACAACAGTCAAAACAAAGTTAATAGTTGCGGCGCCTGTAGCAAAGTTTAAAGTTTTTCAGCCGCACACCGCGCTGGGGCAGGATATTAATGAATTTCCTCAGCGAGCGGCGCGGGCGGCCCATTAGTCCTCTAATGCGATTAGCCCCCATCACCCCACCGCAGGTGACCATTGTCCACGCAGTCTGAGCGGCCCGACCGCTGACGAAGCCGATGGACTCGGGACTCCCATCTAACCATTGTCACGGTAAATAACCCTATTCATAACGAGGGCTATAATCTTCTAACACAGCGATTGGAAATTAAACTTGTCATAGTTATGAAAGAGCCTAGGTACGCGAAGCGGACATAAAATGTGCGTAGGTATCGTAATTGCACATGCTTTGTTGCATACCAGAAACCACTCATTACGCATTGCACTAATTAATTTATCATTGTTAGCGTAATAAGAGCGCATCCGTTCTAAGGTTCTAGCAGGTTCCATACACTGCGAGTATAATTATAGACCTATAGTAGTTGTCCTCCTCAGCAGCTATGTTCCAATGACGATGCGTAATTTGTTTCATAAATTTGCAGCTATATAAGACAGCCGTGCGTTTTGAAGTCGTATAGTGAGCAATTAAGCACAAATGTGTAATGAGCTAGTGTGTCGCGGCCGGCTGGCGATCACAGAATGGCTCCGAGGTGTATGGTGTACTGAGTTACCGAAAGGTTTTTATAGGCCTCCCATGAAGCCAGGCGAACCGTAAAGATATAAATCAACTTCATACTGTGATTTAGCAAGACTCGTTACTCTAACAATACCCCATATTTACATATAAACATTATTTTCGAGACTTTATTTATCGTTTGCAGTAATCCAATATGTTTCTTTTCGTTGTAGCGAGGGTTACTTACTCAGGTTACTTGCGAGTATTAATTTATAACGGGTCTTATTTTCTTATTGTTTTTTCGTGTCGTATTTTTATTGTGCGCCGTTTCCTGTGCTTAAAAATATGCGTGTAGAAATATCTCGGCCGGGATATTTATTGTGCTGTATAAGGGCAAAGTTTGACGGCATATTGGCTCTGCCATGACTCCCGAACCAGGAATAGGTATCGTTTATAATTGAACTGCCTATGGGTTAGTATTAATCACTATACATATTCCCTGTCTCTAGTCTGGCTGTGTTACCAAAAACTGAATAAATATTGTTACGCTTCGCGTTTTATTTTAAGGAAGTTTTATTAGGGTCGACGAGGGGTAGCCGTATTTTATTAAATATCGATGCTTTTATTTTATAGTCTCTTCGTAAACCGCCGCTTATGTTATATTTAGATACGAAACGGCTGAAACATTCTGTATTTTTCATAAAAAACGTAATTAGAAGACTAAAACACTGTTATTCTGACAACAATTACGATCGACTACTTTATCTAACAGTTTTAAAAGTAATTGAGTTGTCCTTACAAGTTAATTGCTTTATTTCTTTAATAATTGGTTTGGACATCCATAAAAGTGTTTTATTGGAATAAAAAGAAAATGATACCTATGGAGTTTTCTACTTAGTTATGAAAGAAAATGTCACCTGATGCCATATTATTATGGCTTTTCACATAAAGACCAAAACAGATACCTACCTTCTTTAGGTAACTTCTACTTTGGGGTTTATTGTGTTGGGTGCATAATCTATACTAATATTATAAAGAGGAAAGATTTGATTCTTTGATCCCTAACTCTTTTGGAAATATTATATCCTATGTTTATCAGGAAAAATTTAAGATTCTAAGGGTGAAAGAATTTTTCTAATCGGTCCTGTAGTTTCGGAGCTCAGTCAATTGAAACAAACTATCAAATCTTTCCTCTTTATAATATTAGTGCACAGTAGTAACATAGAAGTAACATGTACACTCAAACACAAAAGTACCTACAAATGTGTGCGAGTAAGACACGTATGCATGTGTTGCTCACATTTCACAAGCAAGCGAAACAATAAGCTCAGAGAGGCCTGCATTCCACCGACAGATATGCTAAGCTACTATTTGTTAGCAATTAACAAGTATTATACAAACCTCTATAAATAAAATCATAAATTATTTTAAAAATCCGTGTCCGTGTGAAAGAAAGTAGACAGGACGCTATGGTTCTTATTAGGGAGGCCTTTAGGGAGGCCTATGTCCCTATGTGCAGCAACGGAGTAAATAGGAGTGATATAATATAATAATGTGTATGCTAAAGTGTCCTCAAAGACTCATAGATAATATACATCCACAATAGTGTACCTACACAATAGGCCTTGTATGGCCACCGTTACAATAGAGCCACAGACTGAAAATAAAACTTGTGATGGCTTCATTCGTATGCGAGTTCTAGCGAAAACGTTACTTATTTTAGCTAAAGGCCTTTGCAAAACATAATGGAAATAAACTGGTTGGAATGACCACTTTGCCATTTTATTGTGGAATAGTAAATTGTGACAGCTAGAGACAAAATACACTTAGACAGACAACAAATAAACCAATATTTCATCCTGGGATAAATAAATAATAATGATGGACAATTCAAAACAGAATTATCTAACCCCACTAAGCAGAGCTTGTGTTAAGGGTGCTAGATAACTAATATACATAATAATTATACAAGTACAAAGATAGAAATTTTTTACTATACATTGAAAACGACCAGAACACCCTGAACAAATATTTGCAGATTATAAAAATATTTGTCCTCAGGCGGGAATCGAAACCGCAACCTCCTGCGTCGCAGGCGGACTTTTCCCCACCGCGCCACAAAGATCGTCAGTAGATAGTTGGTAGGTTTGGATTAAAAATGGAGATAACGATAGTTGGTAGGTTTGGATTAAAAATGGAGATTACTAATAAACAAACTAGATAGGTTGTCGGTTATGAAAATAATTACTAACTAGGTTAACAGCGTGGTAGGTCGGTGAGTAATAGACGGATTTATTTGCCAGCGGTCCGCCCCGGTTTCGCACGGGTATTTAAAAAATAAATATTTTGCGGATCCCTAACTTTTTTAAAAATATTCTACAGCCTATTTTCACCAGAGAAAATTTAGGGATGATGGTGAAAAAAAAATTCAAGTCGGTCCTGTATTTTCAGAGCCTACTCAATTCAAACAAACAAACGATCAAATCTTTCCTCTTTTTAATATAAGTATATATTATATGGATATAGACTACATAAGTATATATTATATAGATATAGACTACACAAATCTGAATTAATAATTTCAGAATACGTTAGATAGGTATATAATATTCGAACGGTCTATTTATGACCATTTTATGCAACGCTGATACCTAGACCTTCCTCTTGAATCACTCTAAATATAAAAAAACCGCATCAAAACCCGTCACATTGTTTTATACATCGGGACAAACAGACAGACAGAGGGAAGCGACTTTGTTTTATACTGTGTAGTGAATAGTGATATGTATATAAACGAAAAATGTCTATTACACCTAGTAAATTTTTAAGACTCCAATAGCTTTTCAAAAGTGTGTGTATAATTTATTAATTATCGCATAGCACCCAATGTGCTACAGAATTAAACATTAAATTCATGAAATATGCTCTGATTTGAAACAATGGCAAAATATACATATAATAACATCAATGAATAACAATGGAGTATAAATTATCATTTAAACTGTTGTATATTTTATAAAATATAGCCTTGCGTTTCGTGTACGCAGAAATATACATATGATTTGTTGGAATGGATGTATGTATGTTAATTTGAGTAGGTTTGAGTTTTATGCGGGCTTGTGTTACTTAGTTATTTACAACAATTTGTATTCCGATTAGTAAAATGTTAGCCGACGTTACGTTAACTACTGCACAACAGACTAAGTGAAAATAAATGGATACAGAAAAATAACTAAACAATAGTCTTAACTAATTGTGTAAACATTAATTGCAAATAACAAAGTAAAATGTTATTAACTAGTGGTTCACTGCGAACTTGGATCTCGCTCTTTTGTCCTATTTGTATGGTCCTGATATTTCGCGTCTGGAGTATTAAGTTATAAGTCTGTGAAAACGAATAAAAGACAAACCAACGACTATAAACTAATAGATTTTCATTTATGTATCCTAATATAAAATATACGTTAGATGGAAAGGCAAATATTTATAATTATTTTATACTCCAATCGATACTTCTCGGGAATAGATCGTCCATAGATAAGGCTGCCCTCTGTCTTCTATTTAAGTACTTATCGTCTTTCTGTATTGTATTTTGTCTTGGTGGTGTAGACATATTAAGTATTAACCAATTTATCTTTATATATTATTACTAGTAGTACCAGGAATAATGCAACAAATTTTTGATATGAAAGAAGTAGAGAACTGCTTGGAAGGGATCTCTTATAGCGATAGGGCTGCCCATTATCCAATACAATCTATATTTGTATTTTCCTGTACTGTCTTTCTTTTTTATTGGGTGTACAATAAATAATATTTTATTTTATTGTAAGTAGAGAACACAAAATCGCTTTTACTCATGCTTTAATACAACCGAGATCATACTTCTCTCGATCCATTATCATCGCTTGTAATTATCGCAGTAATAGTCCAATAACATTGTTATTTGTTATTACAAAGTAAATGTTCTGTAAATATAACGGAACACATTTGCAAATATTTAGAAACAATGGATTACTCAAAGTTTTGTTATATATTTAATGTTAAATACCTTCAGTTCTTTATTATATTACGGTTATGCTTTTTTCAACTTTTGACACACGTTTAGTAACTTTCCTAATAATTGTTAACAGGCACCGAAGTGACAGTATGCATTATGCATGTTTATTTTAATCGTTGGGTCGCCCATAGTTATGACAAAGAATCTAATGATATAATATTTGACCCGACAGATTATAGGGTAAAACTAGGACAGATGCCCAACTTTTTGAAATTACATTATCTCTTTGTACCAAAAGCAGATTGCAAATATGTAAATGGTGTAGGTGCTTTGGTTTATTATGTAAATATTTATGAAGAATAAACATTATCTTTGGTAATCCCAGAGTTTTGGCGATTTTTGCGGAACTTATAATGCAATCGCACAGAGACATGCAAGATGATCAACTTAGTCTTAATTGCAGAGTTTCTTGATAGATAAAAAAATATCATGTGTTTCATTCGCAAAGCTAGAGTAGGTCCACTTTACCCCCGGGCGGTTATCCGGGGTCCCTATAATGAAGATTATCCAAGTTAAATTCTCCACAGCAACTATACCTCTATTTGTCTGATATCTCTTGACGCCTAAACGGCTGAACTGATTGACTAAATGTATTGTTTATCCAGTAAAAACGTGAGGAAAGAAACAAGTACTAAATAATACAAAAAATTACAGCCACTGTGGTGCAGCAGAAGATCCGGAGTTTTCGAAGCGTTCAGTTCCCGTCCCGGGACAGATTCTTGCATGATCAGATCATACTTGTAGCTATTATGCCATTATATAGCCATATACTATGCTATACAGGGCATCCTAACCCTATGCCACAAGAAAGGAAAGTATCTTACGTATCTACGATATTATGCTGAAAGGAAATTTAATTTAATTTTTAAAACTTAGTACTACTACATTCAAATATTTTCTATATAATTCATCTAAGTATCGAACCGACTCCAATGTGAAACTGTATTTTAATGATGCCATTCGAAATAATTGTCATAAAATCGTATATCATAAAGTCATAAATCAGCAAAATATCCTATCGGTACTTTCCCTCCATCTCACATTGTCTTAAGACAATATGAGATGTATTTATACATATTGTACAGCCTTATAATATGTATTTACAGCCAGCGTCTTGGGGTATGGATCAGTTGAGCTACCTTTACACCTTGCAACAATCTGCAGTTAGCTCTATTATTTCTGCTGTAAATAAAAGTTTGTTTTGTTATTTCATTGTAAATTTCTTTGTAAATAAAGATTTTGTATAAATATCGATCATAAAGCTGTATAGGTATCAGAGGGCAATACGCCCCGGGTACAACACACGACTACCGTGGAACGGGCTCACGACCACCATGTAAGATGATTTTTTCGTGATCAAACTATTCATTGTTCGGTAGCATTTATTCAATTGGATTGAAATTGTTTACATCGTGCGCTTGTATTTCGCTCACGGATGACTGGTAGGTAATGGACAGGGTATACGTGGCTCGGTGGTCATGATTTCGGCCTAACTGTATTGGTTTTGTCACTATGAGGCACCTACATCGAATATGGTTTGCCTTATACCTACTAGTACATATGTATATCTACGAATAGATCCAATTACAACTAGCAACAATTATAACAGTTGAGCTAACTGTTACAAATATACCTCAATTTGAAGATCTCTGTTGTGCGGTGAGCGTAGGTCCGCCTGCGTCGCAAATGTTCGATTCCGGCCTAGGAACAAATAAATATTTGTATACTATCTGCAGAAATTCGTTCGGATTTTTTGGTCGTTCTTATATACTCGTATACTCATAATGAAAAATATCTATTCTAAAAGATTCTATGTATGTTATCTATTGTATTAAATATATCAGGCATCTAGTACCCATAACAAAAGCTCTACTTAGCTTGGGGCTGGATGATGAATGATCCACCATTATTATTATTTTTCATTAATCTTTGCAAATATCTCTGTAATTGTTCAATATTTTGTCGTCCAGCGATTGAAAGATAATCATATTGCCGTATATATTTGGACGATAATTTCAATTTCACATTCGTTTTTATATTACATTTTCCTACTTTAAATGTAGGTTTTTCTCAAAGGCCAGTTTTGGTTGATATCATGACAACGCACGTTGATGTTATTGGGAGAAGTATCTTTTGATGAAAATTATTATCTAAGAATGATTATACTTTTGAAGATATTATTTAATTGCTCAGTGCTTGCTACCCTGAGTGCTTACGCACTAAATAACAAAAATCTGATTGACTGACAATTATTATTTTAATCAAACAACTTATTGATATCCAAAAATTGTGAGTTTTTGCTCTTCAGAGTCCCCTAATGTTTATTTCCCTTTACTATGTTTCAATAAAACTAACCATATCTATTTTCGAACTATACCTTCTACATTCTTAAGCACGAAGCAAAATCATCCGCAGTTAGATTTTACTCACAGCTGGGCAAAGGCCTCCCGAGGTAATCATATTAACAGGGATTAAGAACAAAATATTTAATCTAGGACTCGCTTCTTACCGAGCTTTCCCTCACATAGTACGATTACTTCGATAAAATTCACTCTTGGACAAAGAGCTTTATCCGTGGGAGTAGAAACTGAAATTACTTTCAATGTCAGATCCGCAGGTATTTTCAGATATAACGCCCACATTTATACTAACAAGGTCCTTATAATTAATCCAAATCAAAAGTGACTGCCCGTCAATAAATGTCAATTAAAACGTGAAACAAATCGAACTGCGGTGACAAACCTCAATCAGCGGTTTTCCGCTTTTAAACCTACTTAGTAATTTAATTGATAAGTAATTATAAACCTAAGGGCTATATAAACCTAAAAGCCGTCGGACCGGGCATAACTTAAACTAATTCTGATAAAAATAACCTTCCAAGCAACAAAAATCTCTAATTCCGAGTGTACCAAATAGGTGGTGTACGAATAGCGCCTTTCTTCTACAGGAAACGTTTATGCCGATAATGAAATGACCTCGTGTTGTGGCAAATAGCACACAATACGAACAATTTGCTATCGCTAGAACAATTCTAAGCATCTTCTGGTAGCGAAGTTTTTAACATCAGTTGCAACCACGCATGACTCGAAGAAATTGCACGAAAACAGAATTTTACAGGCAAATGCGTTATTCCGATTTTGTTGACTTTTGTTTGAGGAGCTTCTAAGGCCGCCCTTATTATGAAAGGTTATCAGTCATCGATCTATGTTTCAGTAACGCTTTTCTATTTATCTTTAATTTATTTAATGACCTCTGTGGCGCGGTCGGAGAATATCCGCCTGCGACGCATGTTGCGTGTTCAATTGCCGTATAATAGAAATGGTACGATCTGCAGATATTTGTTGCAGGTGTTCTGGTCGTTTTCTGTTATAAAGTAAGATATAGTTATAGAGTATGTAAGATATACATATATCCATTTAATATATTGTCTAAAGTTTAAGGTATCTAGTACCCATAACCCTGTAATGACCACCTTTTCTAGATTGGGGTTAGAATGATGCTCTGCGCGTTGTCTAGCATTATTTATGTATATTTTATATTGTACGGCTTAAACGTCACTCTAGCGTAGACACTACTCTACGACAGAGAGTTATTTGAAAAGAACTTCAGATTTTTGCGTTTATCTTTCGGACGACAGCGGTAACGGAATTGGGTTTCGATTTGACACTTTTATGCGCGATCATATTCTCACTCCGAGATAAATAAGTAAAGCATCAAAACGGTTAAATCTGTTTTGATTTGATGAATGAGGCATCAATAGACGTCAGAACTCTGGTGTGTTTATTATATTACATTTTGTAACTACAAAAATTTTCAAAAGCGAGGGCAGTGCCAGTATGTTTTTCAATTAATACGTTGTTTTTAAATTTTTATCTTTTTGAGATAGATGTGATTGAAAGCTTGACATGAGGTGCGTAGTTCATACGAGTATTATAGCCCACGAGTGTCCACGTTAACACAGTTGCGCTCTCTATTAATTAATCGGATAGCACTGCATCCCGACTCATCCGGGGAGAGGTTACACGCAGGACCAACCACTTATTTATTTATTTTTATTTTATTTATTTATTGAAAAAAACAGTAGTTAGCTTACAGCCTAAAAACAAAGCACTAACTACGCTAAATACACATTATAAGTAAAATTAATGAAAAAAAACACAAAAATTCTCTTAAAATTATACATAATAATAAAACTAAACAGTAAGCAACATGTAAAAAAATAATAATGGAGAAACAAATATAAGATTAGCAAAAATTAAACATTCAAAACATATTTCATTTAAAAGTAAGATATGATCTAAGGCATAAATAGATATGACTTAGACTATCGTTAAATATGTCGACATGTTGGAACTCCTGTAGAAAACCATTGAGTAGTATGAGAGCTCTAGGTGTGGGTGCGTTATTGGCGTGTCTCGTGCGTGCCGGCGGCTGCGCAAATAGCCGGTGAAACCTGCGTCCGGCTCTGCAGTACTTGTAAGGGACGTATAAGGTAACTGTACTCAGTATCATTAACGTGCTCTTCGAGGCACATGGGTGAAACACCGCCACTTTCTGATCCCAGGCTGACTGGACAGACTGGTAATTTGTCAAAGGTTACCCTGCAGTTTTCAAGTCCAAAGCTATCGTCGCATCAATGGTCGTAGAGTACCTATGCAGTTGTAAACTGGAGAGTGTAGAACCGGGAGTGAGTCATAGGTTTTTGACTATGTGGAAATTCCGATTCATTTTATCTGTATAGAAATCCTACGCAATTTAACTGCGTGAAAATCCTGAAGCTTTTTGGTTTCAAGTCTGTTCGATCACCGTACAAAATTCTGGAACCCACTTCAAACATCGAAATGTTTCGGTAGACTACCTAGGTATTCGTGCAACCTAAAGATGAAGTGAATGCGGAGATATTTCCGTTTATTCAACAGCTCTTTTGTAACAAGGGAAATTCCTATATCTGCGTAATTGTCGGGATAGTTTATTTTGGTGCAAATGAAGCCAAGTACCTTGCGGTATGGAACCGCAAAACTGACATCAACACAAAAATATATACATAAACATATACATATATAAAGAAAATAAAAAAATTATAAATAATAATAAATGTACCTATAGGGAATTACGTTTTAATTCTCTTTAATATTTTCAATTCAGTGAGATGGGCAGACGATATCATCGCAGAATTGGCACAGGAAGGTGTTAAGTGGCACAATATTTTGAAGACCTGAACCTATCAGTGGGTGAAATTGGGTTAAAAATGATTATGATGATTCTCCTCCCAACTAACACACTGACGTAAAACAGCCTGTAAGTATATCATTCTTAGAATTACATTCGAGTATCAGAGGTTTAATAATACCTGTAGGAGCGTTGTTATAGCGTGATCTACTCACTCATAACCACGGAGGCCTACGATTTTTCAGGTAAGGGTTAAAGAAAGTTTATAGTGCAGTGGCGTTAAAAGTACCTGCACGCTCAAATACTCTAACAAGTATTACTGTGGTTATTTCAACTGTAGGTCATGAAAAAACGTCGGCTAAGAATGATATAATATAATTTAAAACTTTATAAGACCTATTAAAAATGGTTTTTAAAACTTAACTAAACTTAACAAAAATCTACACCACGAGATAACAAATGAACATGAATTTTTTTTTCGCATCTGCCAATATTTTCCCATTCCTTCAGACCTACTTTCCATGTATATTTAATGAAAATAATTATTCAAAACTTATTAATTTTGACAATCTCTGTTTTATAACCCATGTCTCTCTCATGTCCTTATAATCAAGTAGCGGTCCGCCCCGGCTTCGCACGGGTATTTAACAAAAACTTAATTTTCATGCGGAACCCTAATTTTTTTATAATATTTTATATTCTGTGTTCATCACAGAATCTAAAATATTTCTAATGATTCTAATGGTGAAAGAATTTTTCAAATTGGTCCAGAAGTTTCGGAGCCTGTTCAATTCAAACAAACAAACAATCAAATCTTTCCTCTTTATAATATTAGTATAGATATAAATATAATACCTAAAGTTCGCGGCAACTAAACAGCAATAGGTATTGCCGAGAGTGAGCTACCACTTGTATAGATTTAGGTGCTACAAGCAGGTTAAAACTATAACATCTTAAATGTAGTTAAAGAATATTTATCGGGTATTTATCGCGTACCTTTTGTTTTTATTTTCCCCTACGTTTCCATCGCGTTGCAGCTCAGTCGCCTTGTGACCACGATCGCTGCAACGCGATGGAAACCTAGGGGAAAATAAAAACAAAAGGTACGCGATAAATACCCGATAAATATTCTTTAATATGTCAACAAATCGTGAAAGTTTAAAAAGTTTTGAATGTAGTTGCTGTAATTAGCACTATTTTAACTCTAAAAGCTTTATAACATCGACCATTAACGTTCTGGAACCACTATCGTAGCCCAATTAATTTTTTAACTGCACACACTTACTCATAACTCAGTTATGTAGATAAATGTTATAACAAAAACTGTAACTGACACCAAAATGTCATTTGGGCTGCGACTACAATACCGACTTAGACCGTCCAGCATTTCATCTAACTGCTGTCGGGCAAGCACGGGGTTTCTTGTCTAAGGTAGAATAGACAAAAATTACGTCACTTTGTCATCGAATGCGTAAATTATTTGAAATTAATTTCTTCAACTTCAATAATGTACGTAATGTATGGCGATGCAATGTCATTATTGTCTATTCTACCCTAGAGAACAATCGCCGTGCTTGGCCTACTGGAGAGTCTGAGTATCATTATCCTGCGACACGGTAGCATTGGTAGAACCTGAAGTACTAGCCAGCTAGACTATAATAACCATATAGCCATAGGCCAGGTGAAACTAATCGTATTCATAATTATGCGATTTGCAATCGTTTTCTGGAACGGCCCTTGTCGGTAGTGCAATAGGATTCGCTTGCTTAGCAAACATCATTGTCCGTTGCTTTTGTATTGTGGAATATTTTACAATTTTCGAACGTTTCTCCGGCAATTTTACGCGCGGTTGACCCCACTTAGTGCTCCTACTGATGGGAAAATAAGTTCTTGCAAGATTCGAAAGTCGCATTATGATGTTGCATACAATTATATTATAGATTTGGAATGTTTGATAATACAGCAAATCGGTTGCGACTTTGTTCCTGCTTCTTTTTGTTCTTTATGAGATAAAATTAAAATTAAAAGTCAAGTAAAGGCTTATTGCTTTAACTGTACGAAAGTAATTATAATTTGTCTTATATAAAAAACTTGAGCGGAATGTGGAGTGGAATGTAGGACGAACGATGGTTTTTTTTAAATAAAATATATCAATGGTCGAATATGGCAAAGTGATACAAAGTGAGACGAAAGGAGATTTGAAGTGGGCCGAACTGACTAGTGACAAAAATGGCATAAATCAAAATTTTTATTTTGGATTTCTTACAAATGTGTTACAGAATAAACAATCGTAGTTTAAGGAATTAATTATGAACATAAACGGGTCAACAAAGAACCTGGATTGTGTTGAAAGAATACCATCGTATCACCGACCGCATAGTCGCGCACGTTCCCAAAAAAAGAGGCTTATAAAATGCAGTTGTTATCAAGCAATTGAGTAAGTAAAGTAAATAAAAGTACCTACTCGTTGCCAAAGAAAAGTTTTGGGAGCTATCATCAAAATAATATAAAAAAATACTTTTTAAACGTCGCATAAACTGAAAGTGTGATCGTTTGATTGAAAGCAGTATATTACAAAATTAGTTGAGCACAATGAACTCCGCGTAAGAGGGGATAGGGGGATCGAGTTATAAATATGGCATAATCGGGGGAACAATAAGTCGTTGGAATTTCGCGCAGCTAGCCGAGCGTAATCAAAAACTTTTTTGCTTTATTAAGTTTAAGATTAATACGTTCTGTTATGAGAGCTGATTGGAATCAAGTTCGTTGTGGTGTGTTGCTGATACATAACACCAGCTTTATGCTTTCATGCTGCTGCTAATCATTGCGCCCCTCGAAATGTTTTGTTTTTAAAAGCATAATTAAGTTTGTGGTAGTACCTTCTTTCATTGAATACATTTTGTGCTTTATTAATTACTAGCGGTCGGCCCGGCTTCGTAGGGGTATTTAACGAAAATTGAATATTTCATGCGGATCCCTAACTTTTTTGAAAATATTCTATAGCCTATGTTCATCAAGGAAAATTACAGATTCTCATGGTGAAAGAATTTTTCAAATCGGTCCAATAGTTTCGGAGCCTATTCAATTCAAACAAACAAATCAAGTCTTTCCGTATAATATTACATTGATGATCAACATCATTGCAGATTGCCTTTTACACATCCATTTTCGGATGTTCACCTCCTTCAATCACATCTACTCTATAGTACTCTACATCCAATCATGGACCGCTTATTGTCGAATTTCGTGGATCTATCTATCTATATATCTCTATCATTCCCGCGGTCTGGTTTTTTGTGTGGTCGGTCGACTCCAGCAGCAGTCTTAGTGTCTATCGATCCCTATCCATTCGCATTGTGACATTATTTATTAAACCGTACAGTCTATTTTAAGGAAACTTAGACCTAACGTTTATGACACCCGTAATAACGTTCGTACGTTCAAGTGGCTACTACATTATGAAACATACTTGATATGTAGGATATGTTAATGGTTATCTTAAACATAAGTCAATTGTCGCTTACCCGTGTATTAATATTTAATAATGCTTACCTAGAAATGGAAGGACCATTTTTTATCATAGAACAGTTCCTTTGAAAATTGTTTTAACAAAACAACCTCAAACGCATCTTTAGGAATACATTGATGCGGAGGTAACGGGTTCAAATCCGTCCTTGTGACAAATGCTAGTACAATATGCAGAAATTTTATTTCTGGGTTTCTTTTTGTGCGTTTATTACAAAATACACTCGAGAGCAATGAATCCGGGTCACTCAAAGAAAAAAAAAATCTCGGAAAGTAAGTTATGTAATATATGAAGTTGGTAATCTAGAACCTTGTTTACATTATCTGCGACACACAACACACAGCATTGTCTAGCCCTAAATTAAAACTTTGGGCTGGATTATGCTGTGTGGATAGATTCAGATTCAATAACTTTATTTCTTTAGGCTTACAAAATAAGCACTGAGACAAGTCAGAGTAGGTTTTTGTCCACTTGTGGAAGAAGTGAAAAAGAAACCACTAGTACATTCATATATAACTTATGTGTCTAATACAATTTTGTTCTGCCTAATCTAAATCTAAGTTTAATGTGATTTAGATACATGTCGATAATTATTTAAATTAGTACCAAAAGCTAAGCACAACATTCAGTTTCTTACATGCTATTGTTGTTACATGATAGTCCAACAATATTTAAATACTTATCTACATTTAGTAATCATAATATTTCTAAACCCACAGTTAAGAAATATTGTGATTACTACATCTGAGAAATAATAAATCTATTGACTAACAATACATAAAACATTATTTTCCAATCCCAGATCAATAACAATAAAATAAAACTAATACTTTGCTTTAATAACAATAATACAATGATAACGCTTTTAATTCAAAAGTTGAGAAAACCGAGGGTGTTAGTAAAAATATTCTTAATTTAGTTTTGTCTTTATTTATAGGAACCTGGACACTTTATACAACTTTTTTATGCTTAGACCTATAGCCGAAATAGCATTTACTTACTCTCTTTGTCATTTTTATGACACTATCTTTTATATAATCGACGTTAGTGCTTGCTAGCTTTTTGCTTGTTTTCTTAATACGGCACATTTCTGCTTATTACCCATTTTTAAATAAATGTTTAACGTTGCGGAGGAACGTTGGATTATTATTATTCCAATCCATCAAAAAGTATTTAGATCGTTTTATTGCTATTCCGATATTTATAAACTCAAGAAAAATCTGACGTTAATTCACATCCGAATTCGGAAAAGTATAAGAGCAATTAAATTCTCTTTAAAAACACTACTATTTTTATATGTTTGAGACATTGCACAGAATACTGGCGCCTCTTGACTAATAATACATTTGTTTAACATTATATCAATGGCGTTGTATGATGATAAATGAATGTCTTTTGTTGTAATTCTTTTATTCGTTCTGGAATTTAGATTGTATTTTATGCGCGTCACTGTTGGAAAACTTACGAGCAATAATTTATTAAACTTTTATTATTTTGGTTAAGCACAATTCCGTTTAAATTCTCACATTTTATGGTTAGAAACTTTTGGCACTGGTTTACTATTCTATATTATTAAGAAAACTGATTTCAATGTTCGGTATTTTTTGATATCTTTATAATACAGGCCACAACACAGCAACCTATTAATACGAGTCAAAGTTAAAAAAAAATCCTGAGTCTATTTAAAAACTATAGGCGTTGCTTCAACTTTTTTATGAAACGTCAAAATATTTCATGTAAAATTGCGAAGATCTGAAAAGCAGCAAGCAACTTAGCAACTTAGGTTAATCCAAGAAGGAAAATTTGGTGACTTTTCTACTTGATCCATATTCGCTTGGATGTGCCCATTCACAATTTTCACCACTTATCGTATTTTGCCCGTTTCTAAAAAAAGGTTCTTTAGTCAAGTGATTGATGATATTTTTTTTATCTATACTAATATTGTAGAGAGTAAAGATTCGATTGTTTGTTTGTTTAAAATGTCTTTCACCATTAGAGTCCTACATAATCCTTGATGAACATAGGCTATGGATATGGATATAACTTAGATAAATACTATTCTTTCACAAATAATAGCAGTACATGAAATACGCTCAAATTACAAATCATTTTGGTTTAACGTTTGTATGGGAAATACACCAGTCACGGGAGCCAAGCAGATTAGCACGCTATCAATTTAGATTTCAGCCTTTACTTTTCAACTAATCAATTTTATCTGTTTTCTTGTATACAAATTATGAAATTTTATTGACCTTTATAATTTTTTTTTCTCATTTACTTAAACGTATTTGACATTATTAATATTTTATTTAATAATTTGACTGTATGCACTTATTAGAGTTAGATTATTTTAGTCTAAAATAACCAGATTATTTGCATGTTAATTTAATTTTGAATTGAATGTATAACGAAATGTTGTGTATGCCCAAGTGGCAGAATCTAGCGATATAAATAAGTCCTAAGAACTGACTATATACTACCTGATTCACAACAATAAATGATTAATTACTTAAAAGTATAAAAGTCCGGTCAAACTGCGTCAGCCCTAGAAGAGGCGCCTTACGGGAGCCGATCGCGCCGCCGTCTGTCGGTACGTACAAATATAACAATACACGGCGCGACTCTAGATCAAAGCCGCTCGTTTGTTTACACCTAACCCACCATCGACTAATCAACTGATTAATTTAATTAAACATTACGAGAAAGTTTTGTTTACAGTACGTTTCCTCGGGCCTACATGCTAGTTCAAAGGAATGGGAATGTAAACAGTGATGTTAGACGACACTCGTGTTGTCGCTGCGATTATGAGCTTTCGATACTTATGTACCTATTATGAAATTGTTTTCTATTGGGGTGGAGGTTCCTTTTGAATTCTTGTTTTTAGTGCATTAGAAACAAAAAACGTTGGTGTACTTCCAACACAAAATAGGTTCGTAGTTAACCCGTTTATATTCATAATAAATTCGTATGTTTCATCCAATAATATAAATGTATTGAAAATTTACTAAAATTCAGGACAGTTACTTTAATTATAATGAACATTTGGCAAGGGAACTCTTAGAAAAGTCGAAAGGTCGTTTCATGTAAACCATTACGCCCTTTGCTGTTATTTTCACATATTATCCGTGAATGAATATCCTTTTATAATATTTATTTTACAAGTGGACTTACAGCTAAACCAAATCATCCAAGAAAAAAAAAGTCCCACTCTGACAGTTGGCATGTCAACGCTGGATTAATATAAACTCTAGAAAGTTATCCATAGTTTGCCTGGAAGAAATCGTTCTAAGTGATAAGGCCGCCCATTGTGCAACTGTTTGTGTTTATGTTTCTTTGTCCTGTTATTATCTATCTTGGTGTGCAATAATGTGTATTTGTATTGTATTGTATTGTAAAGTTAAGCAAGAAGGTCATCTTTGAATCAGCGGATGGGGATCTTTGTAGTAATAGAGAAAAAATTACTTAACTCTGTCATCTTAGGCGTTTAATATTTAAAATTCAGTCCTTCAACTTCAATAATGCACGCAATGTATGACGATGCCAAGTCCTTATGATCTATTTTACCCTGGAGAATAATCCCCGTATGGCGTATGTGTACACATTACGGTGTTTCAAAGATATATATTAATTTGAATATCTTTATAATGATAATATTTTTATTAATACTTCAACGGTTCCTACCAAAAGCTTTTATAAAGATATTAATCTACACAAATACTATAAAAACATGTCTTCTTTCATGCAAAAATGCGATTGCTTCGATTTCATTTCAGAAAAGTATTATGGAAAAAAAATTGGGGTAGAAACCTTTATAAATTTTAATACAAAAAATAACAGAATTTTGTTCAAATTATAAACAATTAAGGTACTACGTTTGTATAGTAAGTTCATCCGTCGCCGGAACCTTAACAGGCAACACCAAAGGTTATAATGAAATATTCGGAACTAGAATTGGATAATAAGCCAACATTTTGCTAACCCACCCGTGAAATTATATTACAAATTGAATGAAAACATCTAATTGTGTGTGATTTCGACAAAATTTCTTGTTTATAATCAATTTAGTACAATCAAGTAAGTAATCTCAGTTATATTTCGATGAGAGAACCTCGTGTTGTTTTCTTAGATAATTTGTAATGTAGTTGGCAGCGTATGCCTGCTTTTCTTGAAATTACATTTTGATTTATTCGTAATTGAGATTTGTGCGTTGCTATTTTATAATAAAGTTATAATGATCTACACGCATGTTCTACAGAAACAGGCTTTCAACAATTATTGCTTAATTTTGACTCAACTTAGTTCAGTGACTCTTGCTACTCCATATTAAAAAGGCGTTTGTTATTATCACCCAAAACATAACACATACCTACACACAAAACAAGACGAGTATATGTCATTAAATTTGCTTTCAATAATAATGCTGGACAATCCATACAGCATCATCTAACCCAAAATGCCGTGTGGTGCCGGCATAGAATTTCACCACCCCAACTCTTCCCGTGGGTGTCGTAAGAGGCGACTAAGGGAAACACAGCGGGGGGCGGGCAGCAGCGCCTTCTGCAGAACAACTACACCGAACTGCGATCCCCAACCCGCATGCCCAGCGTGGGGATTATGGGCAATAACCCCCAAATAATGATGCCATCTATGGCGCTCATTAGGGGAGGCCTATGTCCAGCATTGGACTATTATAGGCTGGTGATGATGATGATCGTCTAACCCAACTACTTGTCTAGATGTACTTATTTAGTCATTTAACGTCTAACCACTCATTTTTCGTGTTGGGTCGCCTCAAGTCTCCTCTTTTCATTATTAGATTGAACAGACATAAGTGTCTTAGCTTACTTGTATGTTCATCTAACAGTTTATGTCTGTTGATGATGACGATGATTTAACCCTCTTATATATACTCATGAATCTTAAATGTAAATCTGAATACAAAGTAACATTATTTATTATTAATTCTCGCACTAAAACTCTAACCCTCTTACAAAATAGCAATAAAACACAGAAATCCATCATTATATTGCTCAGAACACAGTTAAAGTTCTGTGTTATTCATTAAAACTATTCTAATGTTCACAATGCACGAACCTTTGGAGCCATTCCGTGAAATAACATACAAGTAATAAATTATTAATGTATACGAAAACCGGCGGTACTACCCCCCGTGTAGAGCTGCCTGCGGAATAACAGAATATAACCGGGTATTTTCTATGCTACGTTTGTGTACACATAGATGAATGCTTAAGTTTAAAACAAACTAGCGGTCCGCCCCGGCTTCGCACGGGTATTAAACAAAAATTTTAGAAATTATACACATTAACACGATGCGTTTCACAGTTTTCATACGGATCCCTTACTTTTTTTAACAGCATTGGGATTTTTGACTTTGACCCGCCACTCCATAACTGACACTGGCCGTAGAGAAAAAGCAAGCACCGTGCGCTATATATTCAACCTCTTTTTCTATTCTGACGCGCCATAATAGAAAAAGAGGTTGAATATACAACGCACGGTTCAATTATTAAATTTTCCATGCGTATCTCTAACTTTTTTGAAAATATTATATAGCCTATGTTCATCACGGAAAATTTAGGATTCTAATGGTGAAAGAATTTTTCAAATCGGTCCAGTAGTTTTGGAGCCTATTCAATTCAAACAAACAAACATACAAACAAACAAACAATCAAATCTTTCTTCGTTATAATATTAGTAAAGATGAAGGTTAGACCTATACACTACCTATAATTTTTTGTAAAGTTACCGAGGTTAAGCAGTATCCTTTAGCAAAAAATAAGTTGCAACTATAAGACAGTCTCTAGAAGTATCAACTTTTTTTCGATAGTTTTCAGTGCGGACCGTAGCTGCTTCCGTGATTAGACAGAACTTTACTGTATGACGTAAGACGGTGAACCTTACCTTTATTATGGTTATTGCCCTTTGCATCTAGCAAAGAGCAATCTCAAAAGTATAAAAAAAGCAAATAAAAATCATGACAGGTTCAGGAAGGATGTATTTAACATAATA
Organism: Eupithecia pulchellata; assembly: GCA_963931895.1. Lineage (NCBI taxonomy): Eukaryota > Metazoa > Arthropoda > Insecta > Lepidoptera > Geometridae > Eupithecia > Eupithecia pulchellata. The sequence continues at coordinate 8,377,095 of OZ007520.1, read as the reverse complement.
ATAATAATAAAACATTTCAAAAGGTCTTAGTGGAAACAGTACGCACAGTGTATAAGACCTAAGTTGTTTGTTTTTTAACATGCCAAAGTTCAAAGTTGCACAGTGGTAGATTGATAATTATTTTACTTCTACCTAATTCAACTTAATAGGGGTTATATATTTGACTTGAAAACAGACCAAAAACATGTAATTTTTTGCAATACTGCTAATATCACTCCTTCGCCCTGTTTTTAGAAAATTTTCGTATTTTTAGTGTAACATTCAATATTAATAATACAAAAGTTGGTTTTTCAGTTCTTTCTCGAAACTTATAAAACAGACCTTGACGTCACAGTCTATGACGTATTCGAACTCAAAAATATTGATATATTGTGAAAGAATGAAAACTTTTACAATGATGTGAATGAGTAAAAAAAAATCGGAAAAACCGGATAAAACGCTGTTGTCTCTACGGAAAGTCCCGAAAAACCGAAAAGCATCCGGAAAATATCAAGGTCGAGCCCAACTCTACCAACTAACCCTCGAGCTATGAATTAGTAATAGTATTCTTATAATATGCCATCGGTTAATATTTAATTTTCATCGTAGTTAGCGTGTTTTGTTTACGAGTTACCGTAGCTAACTTCTGGTAGGTAATCCTTGAATAATACAGTGCCCTAAATATTATATCGTGTACCGTTAAGCATTCATTGGAATTGTAACTGAGTTTGTCTTATGAAACTACTCTTATTAATAACTTGAGTACTACCCAAATCTAAGTAACGAGTATAGTAAATTAAAAAAAGTCGGAATTAGATAGATGGCACGCTACAATGCAAACGTTAGATAGTTCGTATTAGAAACTGATTATTTTTGAAGAAAACAAAGTATTAGGTTGTTTACGTAAGAGCAGCAATAGAACCAGCAATGGATCGAATATAGTTAGGTACCTGAAAGAATTCTCAGCATTTTTCCATAATGCCGCGAAAACCAAAAAATTCTTTGTGAATTTCATTAATTTGCAGATTGCAATTGAACGGAAATAAAATGAATGAAAAAGTTACGTCGGGTGTTCTTGTCAAAAACAAACACCAGCCCCCACCCGCTCCGCAGAAAAAGTACAATTGCACTGCAAACCGCACTTTTACCGCTTTTTTGAGACAGACTGGACAAAGGTGTTAGCATTTCACGCAGAACGACGAACGCGGTAGGCTTAATATGCGATATTTCTGCTCCCAACGACACGCGTTTAAAAATAACAAAATGCCTGAAACAGAACAATCTCCTTAACCCTAATTAGCCGGACGAAAGCGAAAACGTGTGAAAAAGACGAGTTATTTTAATTTTTGTAGCCAGTTTTTTTTTTTGAGTGTTTTTAGCTCGTTTTCGTTGTTGAGCTTCTATAGGTTTTGTTGTTTGTTTTGTAATCATTTAAATTAGAGAGATAGAGAGAGAGAGCCCGGAGTATCTTTTACAAAAGTCGACGAAAACCTGCCGCTCTTGACTCTTGTGTAGAAGAGGGCTTCACTGCATAGTATAAGACGAAGTCGCTGCCCGCTGTCTGTCCGTATGTCCCTATGTATGCTTAGTTATTTAAAACTACGTAACGGTTTTTTTATAGATATAGGTTCATGAAGAAGGTTTTTGTACCATCATTGCGCCCGTGCGAAGCTGAGGCGGGTTATTAGGGGTCGCTAGTTATATACATATATATAATATCAACTACATATCTGTAAATAACAAACAGCAATGTAGAAACGCAATTTAAAAACGAATAATACATAGGTATACCTAACTTAAGTTTAAATTATAAAATCCATGATATGATTTCGTTATACTACAAATGTTATTCATATTGTATTTACATAAATATAGGGTTTAAAATCGCGAATGCCTCGTGTATAAATTGGACGAGGAAATGCTCATTTTAAACGGTCAAGTTAGGACGCTGCCGTTTTGCTTAAACAATCTTGAATAAAGTTAGTGCAAAATGCTCTAAATTGTAAGTGCTTCTGAGTTCATTTATTGTTTGTCGTCACACCGCATAGTAATCACATAATATGAAATTGGCAAATTGAAATTTATATATACCTCTATAATAATTGAAATTTCACTATTGCGTTGGAAAAGTGTAGAAAATTTCCGAGTTTAAAAATCCGAGTTACAATTAACTGCATCGCTTTTTTATAGTAATGGCTATGAAAACCACTTAATCTGTGTAACGAATCTTGCTGAATAAATGCTATTTCCATGATATTTTTCCCGGAGTTAAAAGCCTAAATAAGAGTTAGCATTGTCTGCCCCTCTCGAAACACCGGGATCATAACAAAAACGTTCAAAACGTGAGAGCTTTCCCGTTTATCTATAATATATCTATACTAATATTGTAAAGAGGAAAGATTTGATTGTTTGTTTGTTAGTATGTTTGTTTGAATTGAATAGGCTCCGAAACTACTGGACTAATTTGAAAAATTCTTTCACCATTAGAATCCTAAATTTTCCGTGATGAACATAGGCTATATAATATTTTCAAAAATGTTAGGGAGCCGCATGAAAAATTAAATAATTGAACCGTGCGCTGTATATTCAACCTTTGTTTCTATTATGGCGCGTCTTAATAGAAAAAGAGGTTGAATATTAGCTCTCTACGGCCAGTGTCAGATAAGGAGTGTCGAGTCAATGTCAAAAACCCCAATGCTGTTAAAAACAGTAAGGGATTCGTATGAAAACTGTGAAACCCATCGTGTTAGTGTGTATAATTTCTGAAATTTTTGTTTAATACCCGTGCGAAGCCGGGGCGCGCTAGTCTTTATTATTCATATTGAGAAATGGATTAACAGGTGCGAATTACAACTTTAAAATTTTTATTAGTTTTTCACACGCATAACGTCATAATTTACGGTTAATTTACGGTCCTAATTTTATAAATATAAAGTATTTTATAGAACCCACGATTGGGTAGGGAAATAAATAGATAATGTTGGATAATCCACATTGCATCATCTAGCCCCAGGCTAAGCAGAGCTTTTGTTATGGGTACTAGATGATTGATATGAATATTACATTACAATAGATTACATAGATAGATATTTTTTATTATACATAGAGAACGACCATAACACCCTGAACAAATATCTGCATATCGTAAAAATATTTGACCCGAGGCGGGAATCGAACCCGCAACCTTCAGCGTCGCAGGCGGACCTTCGCCTGCGACACATATAATTCAACCTTATTCCTTTAATATTAAATCAGCGTGCAGATAAAATAACTACAAAATTATATACTGTTTAGCACATAATTTTGTTCGATATCTCAGAAACCCTACGAACAATTGAAATGACTTATGTTTTGTTTTGTAGGTTATTACTTATTATTTGCTTCATCTTAACTAAACCAACTGATATATTAGTTTTCTTGGAATAAATCATTTCATTTTTCCTTAAAGGTATGCTCCGTTCCGCTCCTACGAGTACGAACGGAAAATCCTATTTTTATCCCATTCGCACAAATAGCTGTAACTCGCCCTCTTAAGCAAAACTTAATTTGTGTTGCTATACAGGGTGTCGTTCTCCTTAAGAATTTCTCACCAGCAAGCGTACCCCACCTCCAGCTAGAGTAATTTGCAGTCGCGGGGGCGCGGGGGGTGGAAATTAACATGTTTGTCTTGCTCATGTCGCAGCTAGCACTGAAACTACGCGAAAGTCAAATAAATTCCGTCGTATTTTACATAAGTACCCGCTTACTGGTGTTTAACTTAAGGCGTTTGTTTTACTTCCAAAATGTTAACTATAAACATTGCTAAGAAATTTGGCAAATATTAATTTATTTTAATGATTTCTAGGCACTAAATTGTCGCGTTTTAAATTGTAAACGATGCTGATAGTATTTCAAGGAACAAATTGATGATTATTGCATTATTTTTAGAGTAAAATCTGTTTTTAAAATGTTATGCAAATACGAATATTTCTCGAATGCTAATTCTGCATTCGAGAAACATTTAAAAGGCTGCAGTTATTTACGTTTTCTGTATCAACCGTTCAGTTTTAGTGCTCTATTTTGCTTTGCGATGTCAGGGATTTAACTGAGTAATCCTTTCGGACACGATTAATCTTCGATTTTATTTCAATCTTGCGGCAAAGAGTAGTTAACGTTTCGTTAAATATAATATTATACATAGACGAATATTTTTATTTCCTGCTATTTTAAAATTCATCACTCCAAAGGTTGCCTGGAAGAAATCACTTCTAAATGATAAGGCTGTCCATTACACTTCTGTATTTCATAGGCGAGACTTTTATAAATATGTAAAAGAATGAAGCCAAAATTAATGAAAAAGGAAGCCTTTTAGAATTCGATAATGTAATACATGTACTCCAAACTTCATTTTGAGAAGTTCTCTTTTGGTGACCACATTAAGTAACAAATTTTCCTCTTTTAATACATTAATATAAATAAATAATGCTGGACAATCTACACAATATATTCATTCAAATAGTATCCGACATTAGATCAGAATGACTTGGTGACATTCAAGTCTATTGGATTCTCAGTAACCCTGTATATTATAGGGGCAAACTATCCCCCCCTTAAGCCCGCGTGGTAATGTGTAAGTCAAACACGCTTGCGACATGGCTTGTTTCCGGTTATAAATGCTAAGAATTAAAACTTTTGTTTGAATGCCTCCTGACTTTCTATTTTAACGCGTAATTACTCGAGAACGCGAAGAATACGTTAAAAAGAAAATTATTTGGTGACTATTTTATTTGTCTTCTATACTAATATTATAAAGAGGAAAGATTTGATTGTTTGTTTGTTTGTTTGTTTGTTTGTTTGTTTGTTTGTTTGAATTGAATAGGCTCCGAAACTACTGGACCAATTTCAAAAATTCTTCCACCATAAGAATCCTAAAATTTCCGTGATGAACATAGGCTATAAAATATTTTCAAAAAGGTTAGAGATCCGTATAAAAACTTCAATAATAAAACTATAGCGATATACATCAACTTCTTTTTTTTTCTTTTTTTGCGCTGCTCGCTTTTGCTCAGTTTTGCTGTGACTCAACTTCAACTTCTTTTTTTATGGCACCGCTTTTGCTACGACGACTCCGCCGCCGCCAGTGTCAGTTATGGATTGTCATAGACATCACAATTCGTTACTGGGGTGCGAGGGGTGCGAGAGGAAACTCAATGTCAAAAAATATAAAAACTTCAAGATTGGAACCATGCGATGTAGGCTGATGTAGGCGATATAGCGGTGCGAGAGAAAAGTCAATGCCAAAAAATAAAGTTCTCCCTGTTTTTCTTTATCTATGTAAAGAAGGTAAAGGTACAATTTTAAAAAGGAAAGGTTTTATTGTTTGTTTGTGGTCTGAATTAAATAGGATCTGAAACTGCTAGACCTTTTTGGAAAAAAAATCATCATTAGAATAATAATCATAGGCTATAAAATATTTTTAAAGTTAGTGATCCCTATGAAAACTTCAATAATAAACTACCTTATCTAACGTGTGTATGTTAGAACTTAAAATTCTTTAAAATACCCGTGCGAAGCCGGGGCGGGCTGCTAGTTTTTAATATAATCAGTTTCTGAGTGACAACGTAACTAATCGGGCTTACTAACTTGTTATAAGTTATAACTGATGGTCAATTGTACATCTGAAAAACCAAACACCTCTACAAAACTACTACAAAAACGGCACTGGTTTTCAAACAATGCGTCCAATAGCCCTAATGAAAAATAATATCCCATGATAGAATGAAAAGCCATGCGGTAAGAATTTCATATCTGCGAACACTAGAGCGGCTTGTAAGCGTACGTTATTGTTCTTCAACAATAAGAGATTTTTCCACAATTGACTGGGAGCACAGAGGAAATAATAACTGGATACCACATAGACGCCCGTTTAAACAATCGTGGAACAAAAAGACACTAATGTGAAAATGGATATGCGGTGGTGAGCGGGCGTGTCTGGACTGCAAGAGTAGCGGCCTTTGTGTGCTAGTACCGTCCACCTGTGCGAATAGCCGTGATTATACTTTGCTAGTTATTGTTAGCTCCATAGGTTGTTACTTGCAGTGGATACCTCGATAGATCTCCGTTATTAAGCAGCCTTTTCATTAGTTCTCATTAATGAGAATTGGAAACAATGCCAGCACATGGTCAACATAGCGCGTCTCATCGTAGATTAGATCTCAGAAAATAAAGACGTTTCAAATTCATTCATAATTTATTATTATATTAAAATTTTAGAGACGCTGTCAACTTTATGGCTTTCCTTTTTCTTAAGCGTGGGTAAAACTTTTATTAACAATCAAATAACCGAAAAGAAACTAGTATTTACAATTGAAACAATTAAGCTAAAATCTAATAATTGCCATAAAAGCCATTAAAAGCCATATTTTTTTTGAGAAGTAAGTTCGAGGTCTTGTAGAAAAGACTTACCGAGAATTGGTGAACTAAGAAGTCGAAGTGAATATTTTGGTACAACAGTAATGTTGGGGGCCAAAATATAGAATTATCTAATTATATTGTTCTTGTCTACAAGATAGAAGTCGAAGTGAATATTTTGGTACAACAGTAATGTTGGGGGCCAAAATATAGAATTATCTAATTATATTGTTCTTGTCTACAAGATAGAAGTCGAAGTGAATATTTTGGTACAACAGTAATGTTGGAGGCCAAAATATAGAATTATGTAATTATATTGTTCTTGTCTACAAGAGAGAAGTTGTTATCTTATTTATGTAACAGAAGATTTTTTTTATACTCTTGACCGATTATTTCCAACGTCCAAGCATCGTCGCCATATCTCAAACTGAGCCCGACTCTACACGGGTATAAAAAATGTATGATTAGTTTTATTTTTCCCCTACTCGGCCATTCTTTGCAATTCCATCGGAACAAATGAATCGTTATCTTTACTCTCAGATTACTGAGTTCAATATTACAATATTGAGGCTAAAGATACAAAAGCGGATGTTGAGGACCATCATTTATTGTTCACAATTGGGAATTTATTAAGAACTAATTGATGTAATATATGAATACCTAGTTATTCCAAGTCCGCACAATAGAGATACTGTTTTAAGTCTCAGATAAAATGCTCAGGGCTCATTAAGCCATACAAAGCGCTGGTCTTCCGCGGTGACCGTGGTAGGAACTTTGCAAAGTTTATTACCCTACGCATCTGGAATTCAATTATAAAGTTCATCTTACAATTTTTGAATGGTATTCCCGCTGTAATTGCTAATGCGGAAGCTTATTACCCTCATATGCAGTTTCGATTAGAGGGCGCCACCGCCAGGCAATGCAAATAATGACCAACTAACGTGTAAAATTACACCCATTTGCCCAGGAATGAGGATTTCTAATTCTAATAAAATAATGAGTAATATACACAGACAGGTTTTCAGATTTATGGGCATAACATGGTTCAGATCAGACCATAAAAGGAAGAAAATTGATAAAATTGTTGGTCTTTGATTGTTTTCAAATTCAAAATGAGTTTTTGTTAACTATATAGTGCTTACAAATTATGCTAAATATTTTTTTTACAAAATAGTTACTGCAAGACGCTATTTTTTATTTTGAAACCGTATTATACAGACACCTTATTCATTTAACTTAAAATAGTTATTTCTCACTCCTTGAAGAGTGATAAATAACAATGTTTTAAGTTAGCAGAATAATATAAATAAGGGGGTTATTATTTATAGATAGATATTTATATGTAGGTTTATCAGAAACTCATTTAAATTTAAATCATTTAATTGTACCTAATGTATTTTTCTTTGTTAATAACCTTTAACAATTGAGCGAACTGCAAACAATCTACGGGTAGCTTAACTTATCCATATCAATACCAGTCGGAAGCGTCCGTCCTTAGGACGCTGGCTACATTCCTCGCTGTATGACAAGACTGACGCGTTGCGCCAGATGATACCAGCTCTTGGGTCATGCGTCGCTTCGACCAGTCGGTCAGGTTATTTTTATAAAACCATTGACCCCTTTGATCTAGGGTCTCGAGTCCTAGAGGAGCAAATGAGTAGGTTCTATCGAGACCTGCATATATGCGCCCCTTGAGATCAAATCTGCCGCCGCACCAGCCCTCACGGATTACCTCTGAAGATGGGAGGGCGCAAGTGTATCGACGCATGTAGCATCCCACACAATCGACCTCCCTAGCAACAGTGACAACGACCCATGAGACAACAGTGTCATAACGTCGGGCCTTTTGCCATCGTCACGCAACAGACCATTCGAAATTTTTGCGAATATGGATACCCAATTTGAAAGGAGAGGCCTAAAATACCTTAATGTTGATATGTTTCATCGTTATTATAAGGCCTAATAAGATTATTGTATTCCCTCCAATGTGCCTTCTATTGCATTACGATATGTTACGATGAAACAAATAATTTTGCATAACGAAATGATTACCTATGGGTGATAAATGCAGAAATTGAAGTAAATCATCAATTACCGGGCTGGTAGCAATAATTACCTGAAGCACATAGCATAAATGGTTTAGGTAGCAGTATCAGGTAATTCACATAATGAAATAGAGAGGTTAAAAATAGTCAATGCTAATGCTGTCTGCATTGACTTTTTTTAACCTCGACGCAACAAGTCTACTGCCGCCGATACAAGATAATACCGGATTAACGGACCCGGCTCAGTCTCCGCTTTTTTACTTTTTTTCGGAAAGAGCGGGACAAATCCTTGTGAAATGTAGGTAAGAATCTAATATGAGTCGAGAAGAGTGTTTCCACATATTTCTGAGAATATTTCATTTTAAGATTAAAATCTGATCTAAACAGACTTAAAACTTAGTTGTCTAAGTCGTTCCTAAACATTATTATACTTGTTACTTGTGTATGACCATTCATGACCTTGACCTGACCTTTCTGACAACTTACATACCTTGATTATATGTATGAGAACTCTGTATTATAAATGAACACAACTCCCCACACCGCAATAGTGTAGTTCTAGCTTAACTGTATCAGACGGACAAACTAGTCGAATGTGTGAGTAATCGGAGCTACTGTTTACTTTTAAGAGTGGTTGTTGTTTAGATGCCAGGGTATCCTTGTTTCTGATTTAGCCATAAGTATCATCTACTCATCTAGCATTGAGAGTTGTAGTAATTGAAGATCTTTTTCCATATTTTAGGAATTAAAACACAATAAATAGCTTTTATATTGGAATGAGTAATAGATTTAGAATCCTTGTTATGTGCCGCGAAAATGTTGTCAGAACTAGTTACGTACGATCAAGGCTTATTATTTTATCAACGTGAATAGAATATAAAAATTGTACCGCCGAGCCGGTCATAGAATAATAATGTTCGGTTCTGAATAACAAGAATGTTATTACATTCCTTTTTAATAGATTAACAGAAATATACCGACCGTGGGGTGTAAGGTTTAGTTAGTTGTTAATGGTGAAGAAGGGTAGGGTGGTATGGTTTTGTGCCGCTTGTGCAAACCCCATAAAGAATTCATACATTATCAATATTGGGCACGTTCTGAGGTAATCAATAAATGTTGCTAAGAAACGTGATAAAACTTTTAGTTTTTGTGGTAGTTTCCAAGGCGACTTTTTTTAGGATAGTGAAAAGACACTAGTAAGAATGCGGACTAATTTAGGAGGAAATGCAATTGAACTTAATGAACCTTAATCCTTCACTTTAAGAAGACAGATACATTTTTTGTTTAAAATATTGCAAGACCCAAAAATTTAGTAATAGTACATAAATATTGTACAATTTTAAGGCGCGAAATTGCACCGAGGCCCTTAAATTGAACCACACAGGTTAGGAATTGCACTTTCTCCTGAATTATGGATAGTTTTATACTAAACCTACGAGTAACACCTTTTTAGAATCTTCAAAATACTGATGAGATTTAATTTAGATACAAATTGAAACATCCCGTATAACATAATAGATTTTTTTCCAACTGATAAAAACTAAATGTAATTAAAATCCTTTACATAACGCCGGAATATGAACTAAGAGGGAGTCTTGTTATTTACTGTAATTGACAGTCAGTGCTAATAGTTAACCACTATATGTATCCGATGTTTCATCAGTTGTCTTATTAATTTCCTTAGTGTGGGTGACGGCCCGTTCACACATGTCTCCGTTTTACCGTTCCGTTTTATCGTGTACGTATTTTGTTCGTCGATCTGTATACAGAATACTGTACCATATGTGAAGTCGCTTATACAACCACATACGCCATCGACGAAAAAACTACGTACACGATAAAACGGAACAGTAAAACGGAGACATGTGTGAACCGGCGGTGATCAGTGTAATCATTTAAATTATTAGCTTCTTACCGCTGTTTTGCTCAGGGATTTCTTAAATAAAATATAGCATAAGGCTGAGGCTTAGCTAAATCAGCTTGATCTATACCTTTTTAAATGGAGTAACAGCATTGAGGATACAGGACATTTTGCCGCCCGACGCCCGCTCACAGTCCAGGGCAGTTCTATTTCATAGAGAAACATAAAATAGTCTTTGTAGTCGTATAAATAAATTGATTTATTCTTCAATCGTTGAATTTGTGTACGATGCTTTAAATAATATTTAAGTTGAATAAAAATACTTAAATTCAATGCCGTTTAGACCTTGTATCAAAATTTAAAGGAATAATGCTTTTGTTAAAATAAAAAAGTACCTATTTAAAAAATCCATTCACATGGATTTTTTATACTGTTATTATTAAGATTCAATCTTTTTACACGTCCAATAAATAACTTAATGTCTATTTTACGACATATTGTATATTTTTTCATACACTTATAAAGGCGTACTATCGTTTTGAAAACATCACGTTAGCGCATACGCCGGCCTAAGTATTAAAAAAAAATAAGCTAAAAAAACCCAAGAAACAATACAAACTATATAGAAAAGCAAGGGTTTCTTTCAATGAGGACCAACCGTGACGTGACAACACCATTTAGATTAACATGTAGATTGTGTCTCTGAGATGTCGAAGGAAATAACTTTATTCACGTAAAAATTAATACAACGAACAAAACTTGACGTATATGTTTCACAGAAGTTGAAGAAAAGAAGTTATTACGAAACAAAACCTTACCAAATATCCTAGCAATATTATAATTTGGAATGTTTCAGGATGAAAATATAACAACTTGATAAGTAGGTATCTATAGTTTTAAACAGATCAATGTGAAATTGGGCGCACATAAAGACAATAAAGTAAATAAACCTTTAGTGCTGATTTCTTTACAGTTTGTTGTTTCAATCCTTAAAGCTATTATCAATACTACTGGAACTGCACTACTGCTGTCACTTATTCTATTACAAATTATTATTTATTTCATTTAGATACACTTTATACCTATCCCGGCTTGTCTTTCGGCAGATACCTATTATTTTTTAACAAAACGGGGAATCCGTTTTTTCTGCGTTTCTTGTACTATATCAACAAATCATCAAGAAAAGTATAATTTGGAAAATAATGTGGCTTTTTTATCCGGGGATAGGGCGTGCGAAGCCGCTTGCGGAAGCTAGTCCATACTATGTTGGCACCAACTTCTATTTGCAATAAACGTACCTAGGTAACGTTTTCCGTTTTTGTAAGCTCATTATTTCTCCAATTAAATACAATAACAGCCTCTAAAGTTTAAGAACAGAATGTAATTCAGTTGACCGGGCAGGGACCTAAGAATATTACGAGTATTTAGAGTGGGCAGCTAACGAAAATATGCCGGACTTTTTGTTAAACTACGTAGTTAGAGGTGACTTTCAGTCCTAAACAAAATCAGATAGAAACCCTATATATTTTTTAATTCATGCGGTAGGGCATCTTTCGTCTAAATTACTTTACACAATGCTATAATAGATAATAACACAATAGATAACCGAAATGTTAGCACCCCAGTGTCTAAATTTTAATTCGGCCAAATAAATACATATAAACCGTATAATCTACGAGAATAATAGGAAGATGAAGTTTTTGGTAGTACCTAAAAAACAGATTAAACATTATAATGCAGTTAATTTTTAAGTTTTATTTCTTAAATTATATAATTCACTTCCTGTGATCTAAAGAATGTAAGTGATATAAGTATTGTTGCATTTTGGACGACATGTAGGAGGGTAAATAAGATATTAAACCTGGAAAAAGTAGATAGAGTGCTTGTATCCAACCAATTGCACCTCTGAGGAGTAGCTCCGGCCAGCTCCGGCCCACGTGTCCAGCAAGTTCTCGTATCCGGCAAGATCTCGTGTCCGGCAAGTTCTCGTGTCCGGCCAGTTGCATTGCCGAGGAGTAGGGTGGGCCCACTCCGGCGCGGGCCGGGGCCGCGCCGACATAAATCTATTTTATCGTACTCCAGCAATAAATTTTATTTCGGGATCTTTAATTCTTTGTTATTGAATTGGATTTTAGTGTTTTATTCGAGTAAACAAACAATACATCGGAACGTTTCAACCGGTACTTAGGGCACGTGCGCGCATACTAATAGCAACACCCGACGTCGCTTCGTTATAAATTTTATTTGTATTTTACTATGCCCTTGTTCTGTGCCGTGGATGTTTTTGTCTGCGTTCACAATTAAAAGTTGGATAATGTTTAGTTAGAACAAAGAAATGCCGCCGTTTGCTTCGTCAATACGGTGCGACGTAAATAAACGCGCACGCATGAGCTTGTACAATGAAATACAGTAGCGATCGATCGATAAAATGTGCAACCGTAAACTTCCTGCTTGAGATGGGGAAATTGTAAATTAACCGACGAATTGTTCTTTTTCATCTGACCGTTATTATTATTGGACGGCGATTATGGCTAATTTTAATGAGGCCCATCCTGCCTGACCTGCGCAGGAGTCTGCTGCTCATTACTGCGCATTGTTTCATTTGCGAATTATTGTATGTGGTTTTGAATTTCCTTTACATTTTATGACGGCTTAAAATTCAAGGGCCACTTTAAATATTTAAATTACGATATCTTTTTATTGTCCTTGAAAACAGCTTAGTTGTATAACTACACCAGAGAAAAATAAAAAACTAGAGACAATTCAACGATATCTCTATGTCTCTTACATTTTTAACAAAAAAGTAATAAAATAGAAAGAAATAAAACAGAGGAATCTGTTCTTTTCTTACATTAGAGTCCAGTTTTCCCTTTACATCAAAATATCAAGAAGGAAACCGGAAAAGGCCATAAAATTGCAACTAAAACTTGCGGCGATGTTACTTAGGATCATAAAAAGAGACGAGATTCTCATCATCAGCCTAACCACTGCTCGACATAGATCTCCCCTAATGAGCGCCATACATGGCATTATTTATCATTAGGGATTTATTGCCCATAATACCCACGCTGGGCATGCGGTTTGGGGATCGCAATTCGGTTGAGTAGTGCTGCCCGCCCCCGGTGTGTTAAGAAGATTTGGGCTAATGATATTCTATGCCGGCACCACATGACCGTGATTCTTAATAGAGTGTCTTTGTTGACAACCACTGTGGCGCGGTGGGCGAAGGTCCGCCTGCGACGCAGGAGGTTGTGGGTTCGATTCCCGCCTCGGGACAAATATTTGTACGATCTGCAGATATTTATTCAGGGGTTCTGGTCGTTTTCTATGTATAATAAAAAAATATCTATCTATTTAATAATATTGTATTATGTATACCAGTCATCTAGTACCCATAACACAAGCTCTGCTTAGCTTGGGGCTAGATGATGCTGTGTGGATTGTTCAGCATTATATTTATATATATTTATTTGTTGCAGGCACGCATGCTGGAGAACACTCAGGCCTGGATGGGAGCTGCGTCTACGTCGACCGCGCTCGCAGGTCAGTTGGGTTAGTCAATTCACATACTTTTGGATGTTGCTTGTAAGAAAGTTATGGTCTTTGGGAGAAGGGATAATATTTTACTAAGTCCGAACTGTGGAAAATTGTCATGCGTTATCTTACCATGCGGGTTGTAGCTAAGGAGAAAATAAAATATTTCAAGAATCACACAAATTATGACGACCTCTGTGGCACGGTGGGCGAAGGTCCATTTGCGACGCCGGAGGTTGCGACTTCGATTTCCGCCTCGGAACAAATGTTTGTATGATCTGCAGTTCAGGGTGTTCTGGTCGTCTGGTCTTCTTTTTGTCTATAAAAATATATATCTATGTTATCTATTTATTTATGTTTATCAGTCATCTAGTGCCCATAACACAAAAGGCATTCCTTTTGCGGTTAAAGGACTTGTTATTGAAAGATTGATAATATTATGTATATTAACATTTTTTAAGAATACATAATGATAAAAGTTTTTGATCATCGAGCTCTTCTTGAAAGACGACTTAAGATTTTATGAATTACTTTTAAGAATATTGTCTACAATGATTTTTTTTACATATCCCTTCTCACAAAGACCTTATAATAACATAAATTGCATGTGTATTGTCTATTATGTAACCCGAACGAATAATGCATTTAAGTTACTTAATACATCAAATAACTGTTTATGTCGTTAAGTGACCCACATAATACAAAGTACCAATTTCATACTGTCATAGCAACGTGGGAAAAGGGAAAATTACTTATCATTATTGTCTGTACCTAAGGATAAAGCTGGATGCACACTTCGCTAGAGCAGGGCTGTTTGTTATTCAAAAGAATTTATTTGCTTTATTTCCTTCTGTAATTGTAATCATTGCAATAATTTATTCTGTTAAAATACCTATGTACAAAAGACATGTCTACTTTGATGTAAAAATACGATTTGGTTTAATAACATTTGGGAAAAGTATTTTGAAAATATATTGTGGCAGAAACTTTTTTAATACAAATAATACCAGAACATGTTGAAAATATGCTCAAATCACAAATCCTTTTGTTCTATGTTTGTATGAGAAATTCATCCAATGATTGGGGATTATAATTATTATGCGGCACTCAGCTCGCAAATGCCAAATGCCTAGTTTGTGGTGATGACATCTGAAAAAATATAAAAAAGGTTAGGCTTTTAGCTGTCTTAAAATTGAGAAAGAAAGAATATAGTTAATTGGTGTTCACAAATCAAATAGACACCATTAGGTACAATACAGTTAATATATCATAATTAATACTGACTTTGGCCGGAGTTGTGTAAATACATTTAACTGATTTGCAAGCATTGCTTTGCTACAAGCAGACTACTAGCTTTCCCTTTGATACAAAAGGGTATGATGTACCTTTTTGTAAAATTTTCTCATGTTCCACGTGTGAACGGATCGTTATATGTTCGGATTGCATAAGCTATGTATGTGTTTGCACCTTATTACCCTGTCTGCACTTCCTATACTTATCTTTATTTTTGCATAAGTCTGACAAAGTTGAATGTATATTATAAATGCAAAATGAGTTGCAAGTGGACTCTTATCTTCGCGAAAAAGAAGTTGGACATTGAACTATGTCGCATAAAAGCCGTGTAGATTATTGTATATTAGAACGGACATAACCGGCACGACATACCCTAGCTTAAAGTAGGTACGTCGAAATATAGACGACATTGAAGATGTCATCTCGCAAGGTATGCGTTTCGCGGAGGCCTCATATACTCCATAATGAAAAGCACATAATACACTAGGATAAGTATTGGCAGCAGCAGAGGAAGAGTAGTCAATATGAGAGTTCTATTGTTCGAAAAACGTTACGCCCCAACAGGAGAACAAACAATCCAGGATAGAGATCATGGCATATGTAACGGAAATCAAAAGGGTCAGAGGCCTGATGAATATGGTGCACTTTACTGGACGCTTTCAGATGGTGGTGGAGAAACATTCTATTGTATTTCTGTACAACAACCGTCCTGCTAAGGCCTAGCGTTAAGGCAGCGAGATTGCTGAAACGAAAACAAGAAGAATCGATTGAAGCAGGATAAAAAATGCCTAGTGATTATAATATCTTTGAAAAGGCGTAGGAAAGAAAGGAAAGTATATAGTACAAAAAACTAAAACATACAATTACGTATAACATTTTTACAATTGATAAAAAGACTGATCACATGCTTATCTTGCTTTGTTTTGTGATCAATTAATTATGAATATTATTTCGATTTAGAGATTTCCTTATTATGAGAACTGTTTAATTTTAGAGTTCTATGTATACATAGAGCTATCGAAAATATTTATTGAATAACTCCGTTACAGAACAGTATTGTAATAATTATACAGACCAACAAATTCAGTTTAAATAAATAGAATATATGATAAAAGCTACTAAAACAACCAAATAATATCTGCATAATTATTACTATGTAGGCTTTACTTGTTCATGATATTTTTTTCATGCGTTTCATATTAAATTACATATCAATACACTTTTATGGCATGTAAATGTAGTTAGTTTCGCAAATTGGTTAGATTTTAAAATATATGGCATAGGCTTAAACATGTTATTCATGTTTATAAATTTTCATCTTTTCCATCATAAATACCTCTAAAGTAATATAAGGAATACAGAAAACATCGCAGTTTACTTTACGGTTTCAATGGCAAGAGCTTAGATTGAATGTTTAATTAAAATTAATATTGTTGCTTTTATCATCTAGTCATCTAGTACCCATACATAACACAAGCTCTGCTTAGCTTGGGGCTAGATGATGCTGTGTGGATTGTCCATCATTATTTATTTATCATAATTTTAATTTTTCTTTGTTCGAATACCGTTAGAACTTATGTAGATTAGTAGTTAGTAGTACAGATTTACGAATGAAAAGATATGATTGAAACTAATTGTATTTGAAATGACTAACCTTATTCGTTATTGTTTCTTTTTTAGCTACCAATAAAACATAAATGATTTTTTAATTGCAAGTCCCTCTAATATAAATTGCAGTGTTTTTGTGTCATTGTCAATATTATTGTTTGTACTTTGAATTTGATTTAATAATTTTAATTAATTGCGTCTAGTGCTTTTCATGAGTTTTTGTTCTATTTAGACATTTTTATCATGTCATCATCAAATATACGATGTAAATAAATGTTTAGCCTGATTTATTAAATCACACACACCACATACATTTTGTGTTTACTAATTCATAATACGCATTCTTCGCAGATACTTCTGGAGGTACCTAATCATTTCATTATATATAAATTTGATGTTTTTGCATGTGTGTTATGGTCGTCA
This sequence comes from Eupithecia pulchellata, assembly GCA_963931895.1. Lineage (NCBI taxonomy): Eukaryota > Metazoa > Arthropoda > Insecta > Lepidoptera > Geometridae > Eupithecia > Eupithecia pulchellata. The sequence continues at coordinate 8,359,962 of OZ007520.1, read as the reverse complement.
TTAAAGATTATTTTTTATGATCGTCATTATTCGTAATTTAAAGCTGAGTACTTACAATTTTCTAAAATTAAACAAATCTCACACTGAAATTGTCATGCCTACCATGTAGAAGGGAAAGTGGAAGGTAAGGGGGAGGTTTGTAACTTTTTAAAATAATTTCGTCGTAACTAGTTTTCCTTTTGAAAATCGAATGTTGATTAGTAAAGGCAACACTATATAGTTTTTTTACCCATTCATTAATCTATGACATATTTTTTGTTCATGTTTTCAAGGTATCAAAAAGCAAGTCAGTTCGGTATTTTAAACAAACAAATTTTCTAAAATAGAACGTTACATTGAAGTCTATATTTTTAAGTTATAAAATCAGAGAAAAACCTATGGAGACTCCATAATAGTGAAATTGATACTAACTCTCTCTCCGTCTCTCTCCAGCAGAGACTTACCAATACCGGATGCAGTCCCTCTGGCAACAGTGCTGGAGCACCAATCAGAACATGGTGCATAATCTGCGCCTGCGAGAGCGCGGGCCTCTCAAGTCCTGGAGGCCAGAAACCATGGCCGAGGCCATCTTCTCCGTACTCAAGGAAGGCCTATCGCTGTCCCAAGCCGCTAGAAAATACGACATACCATACCCTACGTTCGTACTGTACGCTAACCGGGTCCATAACATGTTGGGCCCGAGCGCTGACGGGGGAGCAGGTACGTGCATCACATGTAAGTGACATTTGAAAATATTTTCGAATGTCATTTGTACTGCCGATCTAACGGATGAAACTCACTCTAAATTCACTGCGATGTTCGCTCATCGTGAGTCGGCCCTGCCTTAAGTTGAAGATTTACGTAAAGTTGCCAACTCTCGTTGAATGAACTATTTATAGTACTTGTTGGCTGTCTTGGTGTTTGTAGTTTTCAGCTTCAAAGATTACGCAAAGAAGATGAAGCTCTAGCTTGAGCGGCATTGAAAGTTTGTTCCGTCTTTATGAAGTGTTTTGTTATCTGTGGTGGACTGTACAACTAGCTCCGTAGTTAGGCTACAGAACATTTTACGGTATACACTATATTGATAATGTTAAAATAAAATATATTGAAATACAAGCATACAATTAAATTATATACTTAAATCATACGAGCAAACAAAACGAACCGGTGCTTGGTTTATTAATATACAAACCAAGATAACATAAAACGAATACATTTTACTTGGTAAATATATATTTAACATTAACTTATTTACTTACATATTATACGTTACCAACTTGGTTTGTGACCTCGCCAATAACTAAAGACTTTAATGCAGTATGATGAACTAACTGTTAACTAACGGTCGTTGGGTAATGTTAGTGAATGCTAAATGCGAGTAGTGGGTTAATATCGTGGTTCCCTTTTATTCCATTACAACCTCTTTGCAATTCGTAATTCTGAATAATATTCTACAAGCACCTGACAGACTTTTAGAAGCGTGAAGTAAGACTGAGTTTTTGAATAGATTTGTTCAGTCATATTCAGCTTATGTTTACCAAAACTTAGCTTGAGCACATTGCCACAGTATGACGTAAAGTTTTTGAACATTTTTTGTGCCACTGGTAAACATAACTTTATATGACAGGGTTGTTAATGTAAATACTAACAAAAATCACCAAAAGATACTTATTTCGTACGTCATTACGAGACGGCCCTATAAGTATTTTTAATGACACTTTATTGTAAGACTAACCTTTGGAACGGCATTCAGCTGACATTTTAGATGTTATTATAAGTTTATTTAACCGTCTCACATAGTTTAATGGACATTATATTTTTTATTTATATTAAGGTTCAGAGAGTAACGAAACCAGCACCTCCGCCTATTTAGTCTAACCTTAACCTGAACAAAGATATTATCAAAAATCCTTGCTTCCAGTTAGACCTAGCCCTATACTATAAACTTTTTTTAATGTCTCCGTTTTCTTTTAATTGTATTCTTCATTGCTGCAGACTAAAAGCAGTGGTCATAGGGAGTCCCGTGGTCCCCTGCACTATGTCAGACCAGCGGCTTGGTGTTAGGTCTCGTGGTCTTTTCCTGTCCATACTGCTCATAAGCTCAGCTTCTCCAGGATTATCTTGGTTCCCGTGATGATTGGCGGATTCAAGTCCCGTCGTTGATATGTCATTTAAAGTGACAGAATTTTCCCTCACTAGCGCACAATAAATACTAATAATTTTGTATGGTTTTCTTCTAGATAACTGATAGATCTGGCAAAGTAGTCTTTGAACATAGCTCTGTAAGTTAAATTGAATTGGAAAAATAAGGTCATTAGCAACATGTCCTGAGATACATTTGACGCGTCGGCAGTCTAGAGTTAGTAGATTGAGTAATACCCACTTTGTTGGTCCTTTAAGCTTTTCGTGCCAGTCACGGCATTTTCCTCTATCCATACGTTTTATATGTGTCGTCATCGTTTCCCTATCCTCTGCTTGGATCATCCAGGACTGTGATCATCATCATCACCAGCCTATAATAGTCCACAGCTGGACATACGCCTCCCCTAATGAGCGCAATAGATGACATTATTAATCATTTAAGGGTTATTGCCCATAATCCCCACGCTGGGCATGCGGGACTGCGATGCTTAACTTTTTAGAATGTTTTAGTTGGAAACTTTGCTACCCTGCAGCTCTGGCTGTGTTGGTCTATCTTTTTATAGGATTCTCCTGGTCAACAATACAATACATTCTAGGTGTTTATAAACCTGGGAACGAACCTTTTGAATTGTAGGTCTGAGGATATTCCGTTGTTCTGGAGTAACCCAGTTCGATTTATGCTCATGTTTTTGGATTCCGCCTTGTGTACCAAAATCCCTATCTATCCGTTATTTATTTCCATCTTCCGTTCAGCTAATTCTTGTTCATATTATGTTCATACAAAGAGGTGTCAGTCCCCTATCTCAGTTGTTCAAAGTCCTTCTCATGATTAACTTTCCATATAATGTTTAAAATAGAGGGGTATAATGCATGGTGTCCCCTTTGAAATATTTATTTTTTGTTAGCTACCAAAACCTATTTCGCGCCAGCGAAACTATAAAGGTGTGTCAGAATTAAACAGAACATGCTGTACAACATACCTAATTATTCAACTTATTTTGTAATATGGACGTATTTTCACCTAGCATTTTAATAATATGGCCGTGTTTAAAAAAACAAGTGTTTATATTTTACATAATCAATTATATTTTTTTGACGCACACAGAGGCGTAAAAAATATATTTATTATTTATACGAAGGATTTTTATCGTTTCTTTGTTTTATGGAAAAAATAGGTGATGGTGCAAGTTCATCTACTCTCTTCGCTTTATGTAATTTTGTACTAATGGAGGCAGAAATGCGAATTTTACGTACCTATTTATGACGCAAAGATTTTTGCAAGGCGACTTTTCTTTCTACTGTGTTCACGGGTTTAAATGTGCTGTTTATTAGTTTAGCTACTCTGCTCCATCTTCCATGATGATACTCTGTTCAAGTTTAATGTAATAAGGAATGAAATAACAGATGAGTAACTTCCTATGGGGTACGTTTCCACCAGGCTTTCTACGTTGCGTGGTGAAATCATACCATGGATTGGTTTGACTTCAAAGCATTGTGGGAAATGTTTATTTTGAAAGTGTGATGTGGCTACCCCACGTAGCGTATTTCTCGTGGAACCACACTCCTACACCCATATTTTCAGTCACAACCTGGACATTAACTTCGACTACGTCACTCTGAAGATATCTCGACCACCTGGGAGGTTGCTTCGAGTGGAGTATGAAGAGTCGAGGCTATAATATGACTAAACAAATGGGGCTTTGTATCAAAGTAGAATGACAGAGCAGAGCCAATCTTCTGGAAATATTGCAAGGAGGAGCAGAATACGCAGTTATGATAAAAGTTACCTTTGCGATATGTTCAGAACAGAAGCTTTTAATTTGCATGCGTTATTCTTACCAAACTGTATTGTAGACACCACCTAGGTTTATAAATTAATTTGTTTGTCGATGTTGTTGATTTTTTTTTTGCTGGCAGTATTAATAAGTTTGCTTGTATGGTTCAATGCAAGAATTAATCACAATATAATAACTATAGGTAAATACTTTTTTGTATAAATATACCTACAGGATAGAAAAAATCAAAGGCCACAGAAGGGAAACGGTTTTGAATCCTTAAGATTATTGTACATAAACGAAACAGTCCATTATTTTTAGAATGAAACATAAATGTTCTAAGTTTTTCTAAATTTTTCTTGGCTGGGCCTGGGAATCGAACTAGCTAAACATACAGAAAATAAACACTCGCTATTCAACTATTGTTCAGGATAAAAACTGTACAATAAAAATTTGGTCGAAGAAGTAAGAAATTTAACATGAATTATATTTTATAATTAATTTTCGTACGAAGAACTCGTAAACATTATTACTTAGCAAGACTTAACCCATTTGAAATTGCAGTTCTGTAACACATACATATATAAATTTAAATGAAATGAGACCCCTCGTTCCCGTTAGACAGTATTTTGCTTTTCTGAAATTCACTTTGCAGAAGGCTACATGTGTAGTGTTGCGTAGAATGCTCCTGATAACATTTTCTACTATTATGGGTTGCGCCTTATATGTTCTACAGTCCCATTAAAAATTGTCCAGCATTATTTATCTAAACGATTGTTTTTATTGCTAAAACCAACTTTTATCCGAAATATCCTCTGGATTGAATAGAATGAAATAGTGATTGTTTGATTTCATTTGATTTGTTTATTCCCATGGGAGGCAAGCTTATTTTAGAAAATCTATGAATCCAGTTTTGTTCTTTTTATAAATAAAGGAAAGATTTGTTTTAGACTAAGGATTTTATTGGTTTTCCTTCAAGGACCATTGATTTTTACCACCTATACTGATATTCATTGCATTGACCCAGTTACGTCGCCCAACCTATGCACTCCTAATTCGGCGATCACTTGTCGAATTTATGTGATTTCAAATTAAGTTTATCCTTGCTCAAAGATTTAGCCTAATTTTTATATTTAAAGACTCCTTTAACGCGTATTTTGCGACATCAAAACTACTACAAACCAACGCACGTGGAATTCGCATAGCGTTTACGCAAGTCTGTTTAAATATTCAAACGAAACTGTCAAAATGCGCGTTGAAAACAAGGTCTTTCATAGTTCGAACAGCGCATGAAGGCTTATTATGTGAAATAAGCAGAATCACGTTCTTCTTCTATTCTTGTAGGGGTGGGCCGAGCGTCCGGCCATCTCCGGGTAGCGATACTTTGGAACAGAACCGCCAAATTCTCTACTCAATCTGAATCTACCTGTAATATCTCGTGAAATAAGAAAACCCACACAAACAACAAAAATAACAAAATCGGAGAAAGTCTTAAATGTCTTTTTTTGCTTCGGTAGGTTTTATAACAGTTTTAGTGACAAAATGCGGCTGGACGTACCATAACAGTTTTCACAACATCCCGCCTGCAATAAAGATTCATCACGGCTTGCTTTGTTCCGTGTTACCGAACCTTCAGCTTCTATATTTTTGAGGAACTAAAACTTTAAATAAGCTTTAAACAACAACTTACCTCCCCCCTCAACATCCGTTATTGGTTTACTCCTGGCATCCTTGTCACCCCAGAATATTTCATATGTAATATTTTTGCCCCAGATTAAATTAGTTGACCCTTCCCAGCTATGAAAATAATAAATAAATAAATAATGAGAGTTCCTGATAAACCGAGTGTAGGGTTGTATTCAGCTGTTTTCGCATCGGTCATCATTCGTTGTTCGAGTTATATGTATCTGTAGGCGGTCATCAGCTAGAAAATCCGGCCCGTTCACGTTTTACTATTATGCGACATTACAGATTTGAGACCGAAAGGACGCGGGCGCCCGCAGAGAATATTGCTGGGCGTGTGGCCGGACGACCACATCCGGGGCGTGATCCGCGCCGTGGTGTTCCGCGAGACGCAAGGGCCGCACAACGCGCACGCGCACATGCGCGAAGTCGAGATGCCGCCCTACCCTGCCATCACGGTCAGTACCGCGCGACTGTTGCTGTCCGCGCCGAGCGGCCCGGCTGCGGTCTGGCCGTTCGCTGCGACCCAAGGGATCCTGGACTCGTGCAGTAGGCGAGCCTCTTCTCTCTCACTTCCTAGAGAAGACGAGCTCGCTCACCGAACGAAACCAGTGGAACCTATGGAAATGCTAGCCGTTAAGATTGTCGCTTATGTTAGCAGAGCGAAAACGCGTTTGCGATTTTAAAAGCGCGCACATTCTGTTGGGTCAGGTGGTAGAAGTAAGTCTCGTCCACCGGAGACAAACATTGTAGGGTGTCGTGGCTGTTTCAGGACGGTGCGGGTGGGCCGAGCGCTGTACCCGTAGGGGGTAACGGCTGCGGAAACGGTCGCGAGGGACGCGTGTCCCCGAACGCTGCGGCTGCTGCCGCCGTTGCCGCAGTGGCGCATGGGCTGCGGCGCCAGATGTGCAACATGGTAGTAGCGGCCCAGCGGCCGCCCGACCATCCGCCACACCTGGGTCTGCCACCCCTGCCGCTGCACTCGCCGCGTCTACCCTCACCGTTGACCGCCGGCCTGGAATCACCGCTATGCTCACCGCCGCCTCCGGGCCACGCACTAGAGCCGGCGCGCCCTACTGAGCCTTTCCGCCCGTTCGCCTCCCCCCGCCCCGACAGCCGCTATGGCGAGCGCGACTCCGCCGAGATGGGTCCACCGAAGACCCCCGTCTCCCGCAACGGACAGGGTGCCTCGCCCGCCTCAGTGGACACCGACCCGTCAGCGACCGACGCACGTATGGACATATGAAGTGCGGCCGCGGGCGCGGCGCCCGCTGCTCCGCCGCCTGGTCCGATGCGCACCTCACCCCGCGCTCGCACCTCGCCCACCGCGCAAGGAGCACCCGCTCGCATCTCGCCCCGCGCCCGCTACTCGCCCACCACTCAAGGTGCGGCCGCGCGCGTCTCGCCGCGCTCTCGCTCCTCGCCCAAATCCCAGAGAGCGACGCGCACTTCGCCCAATACGAACAACCCTAGCACTTCACCCAACATGTACCCGACCGGCTCGCCCAACATGTATTCGCCCGGCATGTACCAGCCCGGTGTATCGCCCGGCATGTACCAACCTGGTACCTTCCCCGGTATGTACCAGCCCGGCACGTCACCCGGCATGCCGGGGGCGCGCACGTCGCCGGCGCGCGTGTCTGCGGCGGTGCAGGCGCGCACCTGGCCCAGTGCCATGCCGCACCTGGGAGCGCTGCCCACCATGATGCACGCGCGCACCTCGCCCAACATGCCACAGGCGCACAACATCTCCCCAGGGATCCTGGCCCAGGCGCGCACCTCCCCGGGCTCACTGGCCACCGCCGGACTACTGCAGTCGCCGCTGCCCCCGAGTGCTACGCCCACCCTGCCTCTGGGAATGCCGCAGATGCCCGCTTACTACTATATGCAGAACCCGAATGGCCCGGTCAGCTACTATTGAACCCTGTAGACCACACCACTATACGCCATGCACGTGTAGAAATGGCAACGACAGCGAACCTTGCACCAGCCAGTGAGATTAAAGTTCTGTCAGATTCGCTGGTAAAAGTATATTAATTGCCTTTGCCGTGCTCCTCGATTGTAGTTTCTGAGTTAATTTATAAATTTCGAACAAAAAGTTGTTAATTCTAAATATTCTAATATATCAATTTGAAATTTTTTCATTGTACCGTGGTGTATGAAATATAAATTTTCTGATCCAACTTTGTGAAAAAGAAGACATATAAATTCACTATTAACGTTTGTATAGTCTCTTCAAATTTTTGAAGTTGAACTCTATTTCATATTAAAACAACAAAATGTTCTTCAACATATCCAAACGACCTCAAAAGGGTGAGTTTTATATCTCTTCAACAGGGAGAGTTTATCTAAAGGCGTTCACAAAACGCCACACCGCTCTTTGGCTACGGTATTAGAGTAATAAATAATTCTTCGTAAAGATGAGGCTCCAGCATTCGTCCATGGGGTAGATAATTACCTACGGCACCGCGCATTCACCGAGGTACTTTATGCGCAGTTCCAGGTAGCCCTCTGGCTAGTTCTCTAGCCGTTTGACTCGTTGATGTATGTCTCTTCTATGCCATTTTACTTATTACTCTAAGAAAGTTTATCATTTTTTGTAATATCCATTAATTCGTCATAATATTTTCTGTTGGATCCGTAGCCGTTTCACTTTGGTAATCTGTATTATTTTGCAATGGGTTGTCGGGCTGAGCTAGTTTGAGGTTTTAGAGGTTACAATCTTGATCTGAGAAATAATGAGGCTCTGATTTGGCAACGTTTATAATTGCATTACTATAATTGTTTACTGCTAATTAATTTTATAAATCGACATTATTTTTTTCATAATTTAATAAATTATTGTGAATTTGCTGTGCAATACGATGCTTGTTATTTAGTTACGAATTATGATTTGTTATTTTGAAGTATTCAATGTGAATGTGTGTTCCAGTGAAATGGATCTTTTGTTGATATGGTATCGAGAGGCTGGACAAGGATCCAAGCTATTCCGCGATGCCTCCCGATATATCATTTTAGTATCTACTCTAAGTGTAATATCGATATTGTATGTGTACGCTTCAACATTACTTAGTACATCTTAGACCCATTTGTGACTGTAGGGATGACAAAATTTTAAAAATATTTGGCCCGATTCAAAAGACTGTTCCGTATACCTTAATCATTGTAATTCAGGAGCATTCGTGTTTAAGATGAAATCATAGTATTAGCTTTAGATGTTACCTTGTCATGGATCCTTTCCTTCGGTCAGATGGATGTTAGTTGGTGTTTAGTACGTAGATGTGGGGAGTCCCCCGCGCGACTCACGTACGTAGATTAGTGGTCGCCAAATGTATAGATGTATCGTTAGGCAGTAGTGATCGTTCCAAATGTTAGGTTAAATAGTGACCGCGGCGTCTCCGACCCTCGACTTTTATTTCATGTTGGGGACATTGCACTTTTGTTCTTTGATTGATCGACCGCAGATTAAAATCAAACAAAGCCTTGATTGCTTTTGTTATCGGGGTTTCGGTTTATATGAATTGTTAAACTTCTATTATTTAAAATTGTGATCACTGTTCGGCAATGTTTGGGGCTGGTCGGGGCGCCGCTTAGATGTAGAAGCACTACCGCCCGGGGCTTCATCCCGGCGTTTGTTTGCGTCACTCTACGCATAGTTAGGATAACGTTTCAATGTATTTGTAGCTGTAACTGGTCTTGTTTGTAGGCTGCCCCCGCGCAGGTGAGCCGCGCTCGTGGCCGTTCGACCGCTCGCGAGGCGCGAATCTACAAATTGATTTCAATGACTTCCTCGAACCCATAGCGATTACTTTATTTAATTTAATAGTTTCGGTGAGAAATTTCTAGTGCGTATTGTTCTTGCCGCAAGGGTATACCATGATTTAAAATTGTTGGCGATCTCGTTGGCGTCCTATTATAAAATATGTATGTAGGAGGGTGCTAGTGCACCCGGGCAAGGTCTCGTCGCTACAATAATATGCTACCGCATGATTTTAAGTCCTAAAGTGGCCTTGATACTTCAACTATTGTTTGGTGTTTGGAATTTTTGATTTGGTTCAAGTTTGGAAATTAGAATATAAAATAAAAAGACCAAATTATTAAATGAAAATTTAACTGCGATTCCTGAATTAAAGTTGACTATTTGGCTGTCCTATTGGAAAGAAAGTTTTAATCTAGGTGAAAAAAATTATATGGCCTATACGTTTCGGATGAATTGCGTAATTTTGGTAAAAGTTACTACGCATATTTTCTATTGTGTAAGTTTAGGCTAATGTGTTCAAAAAGAAATGTAAAATTTAAAATTTTTGAAAAGTAGAAAGTGCCTTCCAAGTTTTTGACCACAGTAAGTGTTGGGATGGGTGCGGCGATGAGAGGAGGAGGCGTCGCAGCGCACGCGACGCGTCATGGCGGCGTCGTCGCGCGGCGCCGCGTCGCCAGCGAACGTGCTTAAAATATATATAAAGGTAGAATAAAAATTCAAAATTATTATATTAAATTAAATACATATGACTATTATATAGTAAAAATATACTATATTATATATACGGCCGATGTGGTATTACCCTGAGAGGCAAGCATTAGGCGATTCGACGTCAAAATTGATTCTTATATTTTTGTTGTCTCGATCCCATTGTAAACAATGCAATCTTTGCAAAGTGCCATTTTGTTCGAACTGACTAATTAGTTCAATATTATTTTTTGTATCACAACGTGGATTTTGTAGTTGTAATTATATTATACATTAATTTATTATTATAAAAAAAATATTCGGATTAATTAAATAAGTACTAATTATGTATTACCTTCGTGATAGTTAATTTAAATACCTACTGTAGTATTGATATACATCTTCAGAGATGGTTTCAGTTCGTAATTTATATTATACAGTTAGGTATAAATACTAAAAACACGCACGATTCGACTTCATGACAAGTAATTTCTGGTTTCTCCCAATTACATATATGTGATAAGTTAAATATACATTACATATAAGTAGTCAAGTCCTTAACTTCGTAGATTTATTAGCCCTCATTGTTGTTTCCCCTAATTCCGTGAAGCGATACCCACCTATATAGCTCCAACCTGGTCCACGTTCAATATCTACTTAGGCATTCAGTGTTTCTGTGACCATTGGTCCTTTAATCCCTTCGTTATTCCTAACGCTCTCTCTCACCTATAGATATATTTTTATCTCTTTCGAGTCGTCAAATAATCTCATTGATGAGATCAAACATTTCGGTGGGTATAATTTTTCTGTTAATTCAGTGCAATAAAGCATTTTGTGTATCGTTCCTCTAGCTGATTTCACGATATTGAAGCTATTGCCCTGTTTCTGTCACCCCTGTGACAATCATTGACTGTCATTACAATATTTACCATTCCAGAATTTAGATCATGTAATCAGCTTGTTTAGACTACAGAATAATATGATAATCAATAAGTGTTAGAACCATGCTTGTTGTGCAACGTTTCCCATATTACTATAATCAGATATACATAGATCTACAGTAAATTATTATGTAGGCATCTCCTTAATAAAATTCATACTTCGCACATTTAGGCTGTAAAATGAAAAATAAATCCTAAACTATAATACCAAAAAAATTCTACATTTTGGAACCTGGATGTGCGATTATCTAAACGCTATGCTATATTGAATGTCAGCTTCTATGTGTTACTTTAAGACATACTTGTAAGTGTGACGTGCATATACGATATAATAACATGTATACGAGCAAATGGATATATCAATTATATTTTTTATTAGGAGGGAAGACGTTATGTTCTTGCTTATGCGATGGATTTATGGCGATCTATCCAGTGTAGGCATTGTAATTTATTGATTTATCGTATTTGATTATTTTTTTTGTTATTATGTGAAGCATGGATGAAGCGACGAGTGCATTCGTTTACAAAGTTTCGTTTTTATGGACATAATTTCTTACAAAGCCGTTTTATTTACACTCGCAACGCATAAGTATTAAGATTCTGAATGTGTGTATGAATAATTTAATAAGTATATCATAGTTTTCGTTGAAATTAATCGATGTCTTACTTATACTACTGTAATCATGCTGTTGATGATTTCAATATGCTAACAAACATTTGTAGATGTAATTTAATGTTATAGGGGTCACAAAAACATACTGATAACTTATAATTATTTCAATGTAAGAATTATGTTATATTATTTTGTTTATTTTTCAATTGTAATATATTCCGAAATATGTTTCTATGATGTTTAAATGGTATTAAATTAACTATTTGACTACAAAAACTTTTTAGAAATATGTTTTACGAATATAAGTTATTATGTCTAAGTATATTGTTATTTATTTCTCATTATCGATTGTGTTCCTAATAAAACATTATTTTCATTGTTTTAATACAGATTTGTTGAAATTAAAATTTGTTTTTCAAAGTTTCGTGCTGCTATGGGCTGAACATTTTCTTCCCATTATTATATCAAAATCCGCTAGGTACCGAGAATAGGGATAGAGGAGAAAATCTGTGTAGAGTTTACCTTATGATATAATGTTTAGTAAGTGTGTTTGATTTATTCTAGTATTTTCAGTATTAAGTGGCTACTAGGTACCTAGGTGTAAATTTTTGCGACTATATTGCGACACTTACCCGGTAAATACCATGTCATGTTCAATTTACGATCAATGTTTGTTACTCATCATCTGTTAGATTCATTTTCTATTCTGTGGCTATAAAAAATTGTATTTTTTCCACAGTAGGTATTAACGTGATAGCCTTGATGTCCGTCATCAAAACCATTTCTAGACGTTACGTCCAAGTTAAAACTGTCTGCAAACAAAAAGGATGGAAAGTTTATGTTCAGTCCGTAAAACAGCAACCATCTTTTTTACTCAAGTACAATTTTATTCACAAATCAGTGTACTCAATGAATGTTGTAAAACGTGTAGATTACAATCTGTCTTAAATATAATATGTATTGAATTCTCGTATAGTTCAGTCGATCTGGTATTATTGTCGTAGGTATCTGTGTCTCAATAATTCAATATTATTTAAGTTTGTTATTACCGTGACTATGTTGTCAATGAATATATGAAAATAGAGCATATTCTGGTTTTATTTATCTTCCGTTTATACCTATTAATAATTTATTGTTGAAAAATTGTGAGTTTTGCTATACCAAAGTTAACGCCAAACTACTGAATGGATCGGGGTGAATTAATATGTAGGTACTTACAAAAGGTCTGGAGATGGATAAACTTAGGTTTAAACTGATTTATCCCAAAAACACGAGCGAAGCCGCGGCCATAAGCCATAAGCTAGTAATATTTCATAACTGTCCGACATCTTGATCCTGATTTGACTGCCTCTATACCGCATACTCGTAGAGGCAGTCAAATCTGGATAAAAAGGGAAAATACCTCAGAGTTTAGGTACGACCTATTCAGCTGTAATGTAAGAGTTAGAATATCTGCTGTTAGTCAGGTAGGTCCAGTGAACATGTGAGCTCACAAATCGGAAGGCACCCCGTGAGAACAGTTGCGGGAAAATAGTAGATAATGGTAGTAATTTTATAGTCCCAACGTGTTCGTCCCGGTTAAAACAGCTAGCGCCATCTGCACGAGGAATAGGGAACTACAACAGTGATGTGGTGCATGACCAGAGACATCTAGTTGGTATCAGTGGTACTTCTGTAAAAGCTAGCTTTCAGTCCCGCCAAAACATGGGTATTTTTAATAAAATGTTCCCTTACCTGAAGAAATATTTAGAAAGTAGTTTGTTTCATATCGTGTTTTGACACTGGCACCGAAATAGTAAGGCTGAGCGCTGACCTGAGTCACAACAGTTTTGAGATTGAGACAGACTTGCCTCACATAGACAAGTCTGCCTTAAAGCGACACCTGTTACATTGTTCAGAAACTAAGTTGTGCACGGCGGCGTTTGCATTGCTGCGTCGTTTATTCATACCTATCCATAGTTCAACCCAATATCACTAGATGGCAGTTGATTATGTTTATGTAGGTACAATAAATAATCGATTTTTGATTGAAATCTGTCATGCGCGTCGGGTATCAAATTATTACAGCATCGCCTTAGCGGAAGTCAATGTGAGTTGCCTTTTTAAATGTCGTGTTTGGTCTCTAACAAAATTTTATAGCCTTTTATTTGGCCTTTTACATTTAGCCTATTTTCATCCGATGTGTGACTGTTATTAGTATAGCGCCATCTGCACGAGGGACAGGGAACTACGACAGTGATGTGCATGAGCAGAGACATCTAGTTATCTATGCAAGATTTCGTGTGGGAAAGGATATGATAATATCACCATCACCGCATTTTTATAAATAAACAAAATTAGAACTCGTTATCTACTATTATCATACAATATTACTATGCAATTAGACTGCAGTGAAACTAGAAACTATCGCTGCAAGAAATGCGATAGAAACTATCGGAAAACACCTAATTAGTACTGGAACTAGTCTTTTTATATAGGTCAAAGCCCTCAATAAACGGTAGGCAGTTACCTAAACACTTCCGAGGAAGACACCAACCAAATCTTAGAACCAAGCAGAACCTTGGCAATAAATCAATAAAAAAGGCAATGAATAATATTTATTTCCAAAAAGATAGGTTTACAGAGTCAATTGTAAGAACTAAGTAGGTAGGTACTTAAAATTATTTATATCTTATGTATGACACAAATACTTAGAAATTCACTCTCAGCAACTTGTGCTGAAGGTTTCCAATTATGAACATCATTATCTACATCAAAACTAAAAGAACTGCGTTTTAAAAATTGTTATGGAAGAAGACAGTCTTGGAGAAAAACTATCACAGATTAACGATAGGTTACCTACTTACTGGAGCCTAGCTACCTAGAGCTTCGAACGCCTTGAAGAATACAGTTCCAGTTGTTAGAATCTACATTTATTAAGTTGAAAGTTCATTCTAGTCACAAAATTAATAAATAAAAATATTTTATTTCGAATAACAATATTTATATTTTGTTAGTAAAAATAACATAGAAAATACTTAAAATTAAGGTTAGTAAGAATAATAATTAATTAATTAATAATAATTAATGCAAGATTAATTTATTTTATGAAATATTTCAGTAATTTTATACAGGGTTATCTATTGGTAAAACGCTAAGACCTGGCTTCTTCACAAACGTTAGGGCAGAACTACACCTAACATAATAAAACTATGCTTAGGTACAATCTTACAACAACAAACAACATCATCATAAATGTACCTCACGACCTGCCTGAGATCTGTCGCGCCTAGTACTTTCAAAAAATAGCTATGGTCTGTCTGTTTATAACCTATCCGACAGCGGCAAATCATTATACCTACATTAAACTAGGTAATATTTTTGGTATTAAGCAATAGTAGATTACACACAGAGGGCACAAAGCAAGACTTAAAGACTGAATATAGCTTTTGGCACGACATGAATACCCTACTTTTAACACTTTCTGCGCGTAAACAGTAAAGGTTTGCGTCATAAATTCTTAATTCCCGAGTCCATACAATGACTAAATGTATAAAATATAATAACAAGGATAAAATAAATAAATAATGCTCGACAATCTTCACCGCATCACCTAGCCCCAAGCTAAGCAGAGCTTGTTATGGGTACTAGATAACTGATATACATAACACAAAATATAAAATAGATATTTTTTATTTTGAAAATAAAAACCACCAGAACACACTGAACCAATATCTGCAGATCATACAAACATTTGTTCCGGGGCAGGAATCGAACCCGCAATTTCTGCGTCGGCGGATCCCTGCACCTTGCATGGATTTCCAAAAATCGCATTCTGAGCAAGTGGATATTTAATTTAATTTATTTGACAGATAAACAGTAACCTAAAGTTTACAAATAATTTCTAACACTAATACACCCATTGTATGTAGGTCTTTTTTTTAGATTAAATATTTATGTTCCTAACAAATACAGGGCATAGCATAAATACAACACAGAGGTGTTTTCCTAAAATTAATTAGTTTAACTAGTATATTGAGATCGATCAGTTGAGCTTACAGCAGATTGTTTGCAAGTCTGCAGTTACCTCAATTGCTTCAATTATAGGAAGATAGGTTCATATTTTGGTTGTGATCAGTGACTAAAGATTATGATCCTTCAAATTGTTTTTCATAATTTGATTGTAATTTCTTAGTTACTAAAGATTATAAATAAATAAATAAATAATGCCGGACAATCCACACAGCATCATCTAGCCCCAAGCTAAGCAGAGCTTGTGTTATGGGTACTAGATGACTGATATACATAATACAATATTATTAAATAGATAGATATTTTTTTTTATTATACATAGAAAAACGACCAGAACCCCTGAACAAATATCTGCAGATCGTACAAATATTTGTCCCGAGGCGGGAATCGAACCCGCAACCTCCTGCGTCGCAGGCAGACCTTCGCCCACCGCGCCACAGTGGTCGTCAAATTCGGATGACATCGTCGGATTCTACTATTCCTCATTTTTTTTATATCATTTGTTTGTAAATTTCTTATTTACTAAAAATTACTGTTCTTACAATTTTTTTTCATAATTTGATTGTTTTGCTTCCATAATTTAATCATAATTTTCTTAGTAACTTATGATTACTGTTTTTTCACTATTTCCTCCTCTGTTGTAGACTTCTTCAAAAGTTTGGCTTCTCCCATAAGCGATGATGCATCGTCTCCCTAAAATTATACAGAACGTTAGAGAAGCGGCTTTGAATGCATTTTATATTGATTAAAATAGTAGATCATCTTTGACGACCACTGTGGCGCGGAGGGCAAAGCTCCTGCGAAGGAGGTTGCGGGTTCGATTCCCACAATTTTTGTAGGATCTGCATATTTTTTCCGGGCGTTCTGATCGTTCTCAATGTATAATATTGTATAATTCATTAATTTATTTTACCGGGTATATCCGACATCTATGTAGTACCGATAAATCACAATGCCTCTGCCACAAATCACATAATGCCTCTGCTTAACTTTGGCATACAATATATTACTGGGGTTAGATGATGCTGTGTGGATTGTCTAGCATTACCTATTAATTTTTATCAAGATATTTTTTATTTTTGACAAACAAAGATCAGGTTGTCTATGTGTTATTCCAAAGTCTGGGGAGCTACACCTTTGCAAAATCTCAGCCCAATCGTTTCTGCAATTTTGGGGTGAAGAAGTAAAAAACATACCTACATACATCCATAAATCATCTATAGATGCCTCCCAAGCTTATTTACAAAATTAGTATTTTCCCAAATGCACATTTCTATTCAAATGATATTCTGAATTTATTTATTTTAAATAATTCCGGACAATCCACACAGCATGATCTAACCCCAAGCTAAGCAGAGCTTGTGTTTTGGGTAATAGATGAATATACTTAATATACGTAATACAATATTATTAAATAGATAGATATTTTTTATTATACATAGGAAACGACCAGAACCCCTGAAGAAATATCTGCAGATCGTACAAATATTTGTCCCGAGGCGGGAATCGAACCCGCAACCTCCTGCGTCGCAGGCGAACCTTCGCCCACCGCGCCACAGTGGTCGTCATAGTGAAAATATTGTGCCGTGCCGTGTAAATAATTACTTAATTAGATATTAAATAATTAGGGTTCGATTCCCGTCTCGGGACAAGTAAATATACGATCTGCAGATTCATGGTGTTCTGGTCGTTTTCTATGTACCTATAATAAAAAATATAATAATATACTGTATCGTCTACTAATTATGGTCGGTCGTAGCCATTTCAGAGTGCCCAAACAAAGAACTGGCCTGCATTTCAGTTTGTCATTTCAAACCTAGCCTGGACTTCGATTGTCACTTTTGTATTGTGTAAATAGCTGAAACCGAAGACCAGTTGAATACCTTAGACAATACCGACAACATTCTGACTGGGTCTACAACTGGTAATTGGTTTGAAGTTCACTGGTAATGGATTTCAAGTTAGACAATAAGGCTGCTGATCCTATGAAATTTACTAAGTGCTTATTTTGTAAGCCTAAAGAATAAAAGTTATTGAAATCGGAAAATCTGAAATCATCTGCATCCAACCTCAATGCCGTTCTCTAGAACTGGATTGTGGACGATGTCATTTGTTACACCGTCCCGCTTGTAGCGAATTTGATCCAAACATTTTTGACGTGTAATAACTGTATTAAATAAAGAGCATAGTATTTACTAAGTATTACTATATACCATGAGGGACGCAAATGTGTATGTATAGATAGAGGAAGTCAGCGCCACTGGTAAATGTATAAAACTTTAGCCTATAGCTAATAAATAATAAATGCTGGACAATCTAGCGCGAAGCTAAGCAGAGCTTGTGTTATGGATGATGATTATTAATAAGTTTAACAATCATCATCCATACAAAACACAAGATCATTAAATACAACATACTACACATATTTAAATTTCTAATGGTACATAAACACCTAAAAAACTTACACAAATAACTATTTAAACATTTGTCAGGATTGTCAAGGCGGGAATCGAACCCGAAAACTCCTGCTTTGCAGGCGGACCTTCGCCCGCCGCGCCATATCGGTTGTCGGTCGTATTGACATTATGTTGATTTCATACAATTCTTTTGAATGTCAATGAATAAAGGCTCCGGCGACACTGATGAATCTCTCGAATATATACCAACGTAATACCAAAATTATTTGTAATTTGAGCATATTGTCAGCATGATATAATCCTGCTATTATTGGTATTAAAATTGTTTTATCTCATTACGTTAGTATATATTTGGGGAATTCATGCGTGTCGCCGGAGCCTTAACACCATTGATTAGAAGCTTGTTTCAAATTAGTTCGGATCTAATGCCTTACAATTTTACATAACTCACTAGCTTTAATACTACAACAAAAGACCAGGGCCCGATTTCGTCACTATGACAATACTATCGTCGCGTGATCGTCATTTTAATAAATTCAGAACAAAGATACTCCAGATATTCATCACTCTCCAAGCAAGCACCGCACTTAGTGCTAAAATAGAGTGCCAGGTTTCAAACTTGATACGTTAGACAGGAGTCCGACTCTATCCGTAGTTCTTTTTTTCATGGTGTGTACAGACCAAGCAATCGAGAGCGAGCGAACGCTACGAGTGGGATTCGACGATCGGCACCGAACGTTCACTCGCTTTCTTTGCTGTGTCCACATCAAACGAACGGATGTAAAAACGCGGGCGTAGCACGGCCGAACGCGAACGAAGGCCCTCGTTCGCTCGCTTGCTTTCGCTAACGTTCACACTGGTTCGTTCGCGTTCGATTGTTAGACTTCGCTCGCTCTCGTTCGCTTAGTCTGAACCCACCATAAGGTTTCAAAATACCTATATAACAATAGTGTCATTCTGTGATGATAGCATTGTCAATGAAGTAATTAGTTTCGCAGAATAGGGTGCTAGAAAACTATGAATTTCCTCGCGGTTAATTCAAAAGAACGTGAATTCGGCGTACATCGCCACTCGAGCGGAAGACGGAGATGTTTCGTGGACATTGAAAGCGGTAATGAATAACGACACTGACACCGCCGAAGCAGAGGTAGATACGTTGCAACGTACCTGTGCTTCGGCATTATCTGAGTCGTTATTCGTGGTCGCGGCGGCCGCTGCACCATTGTACTGAAATAAAACAAACTCTCGTTAACTTACGGCCCCTTCACACATGTCTCCGTTTTACTGTTCCGTTTTATCGTGTACGTGTTTTGTTCGATTTTGTTCGTCGATCTGTATACAAAATACTGTGCCATGTGTGAAGTCGCTCATACAACCACATACGCCATCGACGAAAAAACTACGTACACGATAAAACGGAACAATAAAACGGAGACATGTGTGAACCGGCTGTTAGGGATACCTATTGAATTGGTTGGTAGTAGATTTTATGATGCAATTGTAAAAATACAATTTTAATTACCAACCATTTTTATATACAAATAGTTCTTCTGGCTGACCAAACATTTAAAATAAATAAAGATTTACTATAACACAAACAAATAAGAACTATTAATTACAATTGAACCAATCGAGCAACAATGTACATCTACAGGTAGATCAACTGATCCATATCAATATCAGTCGGAAGCGTACCCAAGACGCTGGCTGCATTACCATATACAGCGCGCTGATGCGCTGCGTCAGATACTGATCAGCTCCCGTGTCACGGATTTAACTTTATTAAATAAATAAATAATGCCGGACAATCCACACAGCATCATCTAGCCCCAAGCTATGCAGAGCTTGTGTTATGGGTACGGGTACTAGATGACTGATATACAATACATAATACAATATTATTACGACCAGAACACCCTGAACAAATATCTGCAGATCGTACAAATATTTGTCCCGAGGCGGGAATTGAACCCGCAACCTCTTGCGTCGCAGGCGGACCTTCGCCCACCGCGCCACAGAGGTCGTTAATACTTCATTGTGGAAAATAAATAGAAAGAATACATAATCAGTTAGTAGAAATAATGGAAAGACATACCTCTGCTGCATGCGGTAATGTACCAAAATATTTTCGTTGCCTCCTCCTTTTAGAACGCGCCTCAAACTTTTCAATGTAGTCCAAGTAGTTCACATAATTTACAGGTCTTTCACGGCGGTAAACTGTATGTATGTCAAGATCTGTAAAAATAATAATATTATTTTGTAGCGACCTCTAGCCATCGTGAACTGAACTACAAAGCTAACATCAATAGACAGCTAACTCAAGAATGGAACATAATTAAACTGAAGCTACATAAGTTACTAGCTAGATGGCGCTGAGACAAATTCCAAAAATAAAAATCTCAGCTTGCCATTAAAAAACCCTAGATCCTGACCATATAAAACTATCCGACATCAACTGTTGATTGAAAGACCACTGGATATAGGGTTGCAGTGAATCAGATTAGTTGGCCCTGGTTAGAGATCTCTCTATGTAACTAATTGGAGGAAATTCCACGACTTCATTCAATTCTCTATCGGTCTGATACCTTTTCTTGCTCTACGTCCTGCAAACATTTTGTTCCTGGTATTCTGGGTATTTTTTTGTAGATACAATAAAAAAAATCTGTGTAGTGAAGTATATCAGACATCTTGTACCCCTAACACAAAGTCCGCTTGCTTAGCTTGGGGCTAGATGCTTTGTGGGTCTGTCCAGCCTTATTTATTTATAATGATTTGGTAGGGAGGTAAACAATATCCTGGCCAATATTGGCCGGCCGATATTTTTTTTAATAAATAAAATAATGATGCCATCTATGGCGCTCATTAGGGGAGGCCTATGTCCAGCAGTGGACTATTATAGGCTGGTGATGATGATGATGATGATGATATTTTTTTTTTCATTGGTCTTCAGCATTCGACTCTACGTTGTCAAATGCGGGTAAGAAACGAACTAGAGTTCTTTTTTCTGGCTTCAGCGCCGAGAAAATTTTTTCCCGAGTCACGTGTTGTCGCTTCGAGGCTTAAAGGAATTTGTGGTAAAACTGGCGCGCAGAATGTACGATCGAGCAGATAACTCCCACCACGTACATCTTGGACTTCACATCATCACATCACCAGCCTATAATAGTCCACTGCTGGACATAGGCCTCCCCTAATGAGCGCCATAGATGGCATCATTATTTGGGGGTTATTGCCCATAATCAGCACGCTGGGCATGCGGGTTGGGGATCGCAGTTCGGTGTAGTTGTTCTGCAGAAGGCGCTGCTGCCCGTCCCTCGCTGTGTTTCCCTTAGTCGCCTCTTACGACACCCACGGGAAGAGTTGGGGTGGTGAAATTCTATGCCGGCACCACACGGCAAACGGACTTGCCCCTCTGCAAACAAGACCACCGGACGCAAAAACTTGCTGGCGAACCCTGCCCCGGGAGCTTTTGGAGCCTCCCGATTCTATCGCTCAAGAAGTACCAGCACAGACGGCCGATATTGCCATAATCAAAACAACTGTCAGGATTGCTGATCGCAGTGTTAGTGGCAATATCGGTGTATATTAACACTAACAGGAAACAGCTGCTTTCCTCTGATATGTACCCTTAGTTAGATCTTACGAGATCCGATTGGAGGGGTATCTTGCTCCTCAAATCAATTACTATATTATTCGATAATTGTGCATAATCTAACAGCAAATATTGGATCTTATGAGATCCTCCATCTGGATTGGAGGGGTATCTTGCTCCTCAAATCAATTAATAACCGCAAGTATTGGATCATTCTAATTCTGAGTGGGGGATCTGAGATCTACACTGACATCTCGCATGGGAGTGTATTGTGCATTGTCCCCCTGCCTAAACAAGCAAACCTAACCTAACCAGCCCAGTTCCTTAAGTTTCAGGATATTATTAGATCATTATCAGAATAATAAAAATTTATCTCACCTTCGCCCAACAGTTCTGGCAACATGTAAGGACACAGCCAACCGACTAATGGCGTATCACCGGAGAAGTACGGCGCTCTGGAGTGGTAGAACAACAGACCATCCACACGGGGCAGATTTCGACTGAAGTAGGGGAATCTTGACAGGAATCTGTAACATATTCAATTTATTTACAAGTGACTTTCGTTTAGCGGCTTTATTATACCTTTATGTTTTTGTAACTAGAAATTGTTACCAAAATTAAAAAAGAATATCTAAATCAAAGCAGAATGTGTGTGATTAATCCACTGGTACAACGAAGCATACTTATTTTACATCAATTGCTAAGGCATTTCGATGGCAATGACCTGCTTCACTGTAAGCAATTTGGGTTTACTCGCGGCAGGTCAACTACTGATGCCGGTGTAGAGTTAGTATCGCATATTTTTGATGCTTGGGAGAAGTCGCAAGATGCTTTAGGCGTTTTTTGCGACTTGTCAAAAGCATTTGATTGTGTACACCATGAAACATTAATCAGGAAACTGCATCATTATGGAATAAAAGACAACTCTTTGGATCTTCTTACTTCATACTTGTGTGACAGGATACAAAGAGTTGACATTAATGGGGAACGGTCTTCGGGATCTGTAGTTACAATGGGTGTACCGCAGGGGTCTATCCTCGGTCCTTTCCTATTTCTTGTTTATATTAACGACCTCCCTCATCTCGTTAAGAATAATCACGAGATTGTATTGTTTGCTGATGATACTTCACTAATTTTTAAAATTAAACGTCAAAACACAAATTTCGACGATGTGAATAATGCAATCTCAAAAGTAGTCAATTGGTTTAGTGTCAATAATCTTCTGCTTAATGAAACCAAAACGAAATGTATTAGATTTATTCTACCCAATGTAAAACAAGTTAAGGCCGATGTAAAGGTAAAAGAGGAATCTTTAGAAATAGTAGAAAGTACTGTATTTTTAGGAATAACTTTAGATAGTAAACTTCAATGGGGCTCACACATAGATAAGCTATCGAAGAGACTTAGTTCTGCAGCGTATGCAGTCAAAAAAATCCGTCATCTTACAGACGTTGATACTTCTAGACTAGTCTATTTCAGCTACTTCCATAGTATTATGTCTTATGGCATACTGCTGTGGGGGAACGCTGCAGATATTAACACCATATTTGTGCTGCAGAAGAGGGCTATTCGTGGAATCTATAATATGGGTCCCAGAGAATCCTTGCGTGAAAAATTCAAAGAAATAAACATAATGACAGTAACATGTCAATATATTTATGAAAATTTGTTGTACACTCATAAAAATATCAATAAGTTCATTAAAAATAGCGATATACATAATTTAAATACTAGAAATAAGAACAAACTGGCTTTGCCTACTACTAGGCTACGAAAGATTAATGTATCTTTTAAAGGGCAATGTATACGCTTCTACAACAAAATTCCAAGTGAGTTGCAAAAATTATCTATAAATAAATTCAAACGGATTGTCAAAAATATACTTTGCAAAAAAGCTTACTATAAAATATCAGATTATCTAGACGACAAAAAAGTTTGGGACGAGTTATGCTCCAACTCTAAAACTAACAATCTAACAAGGTAAAGGTTTCTTGTTCGCTTCTTTACTTTACCTAAAAAAGATTGAAGTGAACAATTAATCAAAGTGATCACTTTATTTTCCATTTTTATTTCTTATTTAACTTGTATTTTGTGACGTGTCCAAGAGTCCTGTAAGGTCTAAAGGAAATAAAGCACTTTGATTTTGATTTTGATTTTGACTCGACCCTACCGACTGGGCGTCGAGTTTCAGATAGATCAAGCAATATTCGATAATTTCACTTATCACTTAAACAAGTAATCTAAATTGGTTATTAAAAGCGACATGTGAGTACATTTTCGGGTAAGTATTGTGGTTTATTTACAAACATTGTACATGCAATTTGGCTGGAGTACCTACAGTCCTCTTTTTAAATTGTTCAGCTGTTTAGTCTCTTTGTTTAGATTTCCTGGACAAATGTAAGTAATTAATAATGACAAATGGACAAAAGACAAACTTCAATGGGCCACTCTGGGATCTTTCACGTTTCTATATGAAAGAGCTTTATCGATAATATCCTTTAACTTTTATTTAGTTAGTGTAACATTACTATAAGTTATATTCAATAGTTTTGATGTTGTCTTTACCCATTAAATTACTAAGAGTGGACCAGCTCAGTAGATACTGCTATAGAGGAGATCTCCCTCTGTTCCTACATCTTTACACACCAAATAGAATACCTTACCCTACTAGACAGTATGTTAAATTTCTTTACTTACTCATTCAGGGATTCTGTGGTACATTTTATTTTAGGGATGACTTTCATGATAAGATTATTCCCCTTTGTGTAGAGCTTCAGATCAGCAATGGTATCAATAGAATTCTCCAACCAGTATTGACGGAATGAAGCCTGGAAAATAAACCAAAAACAAAATATAAGTAAAATAAAACAACTTGGTGTATATACACCACCATTACATGTGTAAATCAGGTTATCATGAAAATCACTGAAAAAGCTTTTCAGCGATTTTCACGATTTAACCGCTGACTAATAATAATAACTTAGGAAAAACATAAGCAATTTCAAATCCTATCCAGGAGAGTAAATAACTCTACTAATATCATTTTAAGTGTTTTCTCTTCTTACCTCAGCATATGACATCATATGATTGTTGAAAGCTAAGATGTCTAGAACAAACATAATTTTAGTTTCGTTAGAATAAATGCAATCTAACACGCATGACTTTGCCTTTACTAGGTCATCACATGGGTTCCCGCCAGGCAGTGCAGTGCGACGTTCAAATCTGTAGTTGCCATATTTGTCGAAGCACTTCGTTGTACCCTGGAAAGATATATTTTTGGCTCCATTAAATAGGTATGCTTTATGGGTTGAGGCCTGATATCCCGAGGAATGGCACAAATAAAAAGACGTAGCGCTGCTTTGGGTGAGCAATGGCTCGTATTTCATAAATCAATATAGAAATACAGGACTTCAAAAGAAAAATTCCAGTAAGCCTTACATTATGGGCAATGACCAGCATGCGTATGCCCTTTGGACAAGCGGCCACAAGCCAGTCCTCAGCGAAGTTGACAGGCTTTTCTAACAGCCACTCAGAACCCGATAACACATTGCAGTAATTGACAGTCTGACCGAATCTTTCCAAATAAACTGATGGTCTTCCATGAACCTGAAAAAGTAAATGACCTATGTTCCAAATATTTTCCTTTACATAACAGGAAATCAAGCTCATATTTTATAAGTTTTAATGTTTTCAGTGAACAGGTAATAACAGATCTTACTCTGGGATTGCGTAACATTTCTTCTTCCATTGCATACATCAATTCAAGTATGGCTCCGCTTTTACCCATCCTGTTTAGAAAAGAATTTTTACTATTCATTTTGTTCTGTTGTGAAACTACTATGTATTAAAAACAGTTTATTTAGGTTTTATGCATATTTCAGTAAGCAGTTCAGCTCAGTTTTTTTATCGGTTATTTATTAGCTATGATCAATTACTTTCGACACGGTGATAATTATTGAGACTTTTACTTAATGTGTTCATTAAACAGACTTAAGAGTTTCTTTGTTCAAATGTTGGCCTGTTTGTTTATCTATATTCACAAACAGGTATTTTCTTCAACTGTGAACCGATTTTGGATCTTTTGCTTGTATTGGGCATGATCCCAAGATATAAATTTTATATCCATGGAAGGATTCATATTTATCTCGAACAACTAAAACATTGTAAATGAAGTTAGGCACTTTTTTAAGTTATATTATTTAATGGATATGTAGCTCATAAAAGTTGGTACATAAGGGCATCGAAAAATCCTTACATTCTCTTGGACCCCAATAATTCAGTTCTCCTTGCATTTTCATTCCCTGTCCTTCCTGTGTTTTCGTGGTTGTTCACTAAATTACTTTCTTCCCTCGCAGTCCCCTCACTGAGAGCCGCAGCCTTCAGTTGTTCTACCAACTCCTCCATTTTTGAAGATATTCTACAAGATTTGGCCAAATTTTGGTTTATATTTTGTTATACCTGTACATGTACCTGTAATATAATTTAATAGTGGTATTAGGTACAAACCTTTCCTGTATTTGAGATTTTGCTATGTTTTGATATATAGATATGCAATGCACCCATTGAAGTACTATTAATGCACCTCAAATTCTTTGTGAAAAACTCAACCCTCAATCCCCTTCGTAATACTAACATTCTTCTTGAATTCAGTGCTTTTCCATCTTTAGATATTAGGTAGGTAGGTATTTTGTCCACATCCATCAAGTCGACCAACAACAGTTTATTAAGTTTTCATTACATTAAATAAAATATGTTTTCTACACAAATTATAAATAAATAATAAAATAACTGATCAATGAAACTAACTTGAATTGAAAGCTTTGTTGATTTGATTGATTGATTGAAGAGAAGTTAAGGCGCTGCCCAAACACAGAAACCGTAAAACGTCCACATTTTCGTCGCACAGTTAGGCGTACTGCGACATAACATAAGCCCAAAAAAAATACAGTATATTGTCAAGTTTGTGGAAAAAAGACTTAAACAAAAATATTTCATAAACCATCTAGGAACTTGAAAAAAATATCGCAAGAAAGAACACGAAAATACTTTTCGTCTCGAAATGCTCAATATATTGAGTGATAACATTTTATAATTTTGATACTGTAAGAAAGGTAATTTTATCATCTAGAGAAATATGTATAAAGATTTTAACTTACTGGTGTATTTATTTATAAAATAAATTAAAACCGATAAATAATGTTGACACTGTCGAACAAGAGATTCAACTAAATCAAACGCATCACCATTTTCAACTTTATTTGTCAAGCGCTACGAACTACGAAATAATACTAAAATACCTAAATGTTGTCTTTAGACAGCGCCCAAATAATAGAACGTAACCACAGTGTACATATAGAGTGTACATATAGACAGTGTGGAAACTACCTACAAACGCTCGAAACGGCTCACTCACACAAGCATGCGCATCTACGAGAGCTCTAAGGGGTTTTCGCAGTGCCGTCAGTAGCGGTTGCAGCGGTTGGCGCGTCGAGACGAGCGGTCACGCGCAATTCAATTTTTGAAAAATGCCCCGTTCTTTTTGTTTTGCATACGGCTGTATGAACTCGGCTTCATCAAAACCGGAGCTTTCATATTTTACACTCCCTGGTAATATTGAAAGGTAAGAATAATTTATAATTTAATTTGTTATCGAATAATGTGAGTGAACGAATTAACTTATTTGTAAATCCAAAATGGCGACGGTTTTGAGGATGTGTATGAAAATAAAACTCATGATGTCATGAGTAGGTATATTATATTTTCATGCTGTCAAAATGTTAATCCAAGATGGCGGCTGCTATAAATTATCAACTTCTCCGTCATGGGTGTCGTTTTTATGGTTTTTGAGGGTGCTGAAAGCGATACTGATGTCGAAATGTGAAACCAAGATGACGGCTACTATAAATTATCAACTTTTCCGTCATGGGTGTCGTTTTCATGGTTTTCGAGGGTTGCAAAACCGATGCTGCTGTCAAAATATGAATCCAAGATGGCGGCTGCTATAAATTGTAAATTTATCCGTCATGGGTGTCGTTTTCATGGTTTTTGAGGGTGCAGAAACCGAAAATGATGTCAAAATGTGAATCCAAGATGGCGGCCGCTATAAATTATCAACTTTTCCGTCATGGGTGTTGTTTTCATTGTTCTGGAGGGTGGCAAAACCGTTGCTGCTGTCAAAATGTGAATCCAAGATGGCGGCTGCTATAAATTATAAATTTTTCCGTCATGGGTGTCGTTTTCATGGTTTTCGGGAGTGGTAAAACCGATACTGATGTCAAAATGTGAAACCAAGATGGCGGCCGCTTTTAATTATTAACTTTTCCTTCATGTGTGTCTTTTTGTTATTTATATATATAAATATAATATATACATATCGTCAATGGAAAGGAAGAAATGCTAAACCGCCAAAAGGCTACTTGTGGGAAATCAAGTTTAAAGATTTTTTTTTTGAAAAAAAAATCGTCTCTCTTTTGTTTTTTATTTTTATTCGTGTATCGAAATGTAATTTAATATTTTAAAATTGTATCTATTTTTAGAAAACATTTTCAATTCTACAGCTCTTCTATATCATGAAATAAATGTCGCTTAAGCAAAAGTGTTCTAAAACTTTGTCAGGAAAAAACTGCTTATCGGCCGAAAATATAAGAAATTCAATAATTTAAAAATGCTTATGAATAGCATTCACATTTGATACAGAAAACATAAAATGCTGAGTTACGTTAATTTATTGAAGTTTAGTAAAGAAAATTTGCTAACATATGCTGAATGAGGTGATATGCCGTAAAGATTAGATGCTTAAGACCTAACACGTTGATAAATAAAATTCTTAAAATTGGCTAAAATACAAATTTCTATTAATTTAATGTAAATTAAACTCACTTATGGTATTGGTTAACCATTCTTTTGTGGTCAATGTACACTGATCTACTATGTGTCATTAAACAAAATAGGATGAGATGTACTAATCAACCAGTTTTATTTATTTATCAAATAATCACGGCTTAGTAATCCGGTTATATTGCTATAGCTCTCCTTAATACAACGAATAATCACTCGAAAAAACAAACAAAGATCACTTATGTTAAAAGTATTCAATATAACTATTTCGGCTATAACTATTATTTATCCAAAATCACAATTTAGAAGTGTCACTAAACTGACAATGTTATATCAATAAAGGTAAGCACCCACCGAATTAACTATGAATAAGAAAATAGTTTCGTATTTTAAATCAGTATAATTCATACTAAGTTTGAGATCAGTTTTCAGTACCAGAATCAGTCTTCCTCAATGTCTGTATCTGCTAGAACGTCTTGAACATTTGCTGCATGAGGTAACGATTTATATTCGCTTTTATCGATTTTATTTTTATAGTACGCCATTATCATGTTTGCAGAGGTCTTGATGTGTTTGAAACCTTGTGTATGTTTCTACTTTATCTGTCAAGTGTTTTTCATTTTCTTCTTGGTATTCTCCTGGGTATTTTCGTATTTAATGCATTTTATATATTTGTCTTTTCGGGGTACATTAAAATAAACGTTAAATTCTGTTAAAAATGTGTTCCTAAGAACTTTTTCGCCCATATAACTTTTCCCTTCATTCGTGTTCCTTTGTTTATACATTTAGTATAAATTCGATAAATTTTTAAACTCTTGTGGCATGTAACACTTCTTAGAGTGTTTAATGTGCATTAGGCAATAATGTGAGGGAACAGCTCTTGAATATAGTCCCTCACAGATTGCATCAAGGTTGGAGGCGTTTTATTCGCTGGAACTGCTCTACCTCTCTTATCTGGATTAGAGCTCCCTTTTTCTGCAGTGCTGATCACATCAGATCAGATGTAAAAATCTTTGTCAAATATCCAAAATTTTTATAAATAAGCCTAAACAAATAGGCCTTTGACCTTCTCCTTCATTAATGAAATATGAATGTGAGAATTTTCTTTGACTTTCTATATCTTTGGTTCTTTTTCGTTTCACCTTTTCTCTTTTAGTAAGTATGACTCACAATCCAAACACGCTGTCTTTCAATAGATTATAACGACCTAAATAATTATAATGAACAAAAATACATAATATATTTGTCTTTCTTCCAGTATATCATGACACTTATAAGGGCAAGTTTCTGGCTTGCAATGGTTTTCTTTCATAGATTTAGCTTCAACTAGTTTTCCTGTTTTGTGAAGGATTCTTTGTCAGTTTGTTTTAAGTACGATCTTTCTTTCGCTTTATTGATTCGTTTCTTTATTTTCTGTCATATTAGGGTCTTTAGCCGTAGAATCATTTTCTGTTAAATAAGTGTTTTTTTAGATAGATTCAGCTTCAGTGTTTTCTTCAGGTTCTGTTAGTTGCTTTGTGTCTGTTACTTCATTGCTTGGGTCTATTTGGTCACTTTTGTTGTTTCCGGTTTTTCTACTACGTCTGTCGGACTTTTTATATTTCTTAGTAATTTTGTTTTATTTCTTCGTTTTATTTTGCCTTCTCATTCTTTTACTGTTGTTGGATGTATCTGTATCCGTCTCATCTGATCCCCAAGAAAAAGAGCTTACTATAAATACTTCATCATTAGAGAGGATCAACATGCTTGTAAATTAATTTTTAGCTCTAATCTTAGGGTTCCCATTGCAGCTTATCGGTATTTCTTTATTACCTACTATTAGGTTTTTCTTCAATATTTCAAGTTTCTCTTTACTGCTTCTACTTTCCGAATTTTCTTTTTTGGCAAAATGCTCAACACCAACATAATGTTGTTTATGAGATGCATGAGATGGTTCATTCGTTTCCTTGTCCAAATCTATCGTTATTGTTTGGTAATCAATATCCTCATCACCAAACTTTATTTCAATTTCCTTTTCTCGAGATATGGAGAGGCAATGAGAAACATTTAGGTTGTGGAACCTCAGAAGGTGGAGCGCGCTGCGTTGTTATCTCCCAAGAGGCTCCGTCCTCGAAGGTAGGTTGGTGAAGCTCAGGAGCTGAATAGCGTATTCCGATTGGATAAGAGTGTTCGTTGAAGTGTGCGTATGGATGTATGCGAGTTATACGTAAGTGCGTTTTAATACTACACTACATAGTCATTACATCTATTAGAATAAATTATCGCTAAAATAGTTTATACCTTAACAAAAACGCCTTCTTTTTACTTACAATGGGTTAACTATTACATTTAACAAAATTTTACTTTCACTAACGTAACGAAATTTTGTAGCAAACGCTAAACGAAAATTGTTTAAGCGCTATTTTTACTCAAACCATATTTTATTATATTTGCTTAAGCGCCAAACAGTTTTTAACGATCGCTATGAATAATTGCTAAGAAGACGATATACCATAAAATTCAAAAAGTACAAATTGCTTATGAGGCAGTGCCACCTAAACTAAAAAAAAGGTAATACGCTTAAGTGATCCAAAACATAAAAATGTTAAAAGGAAAACATTCTTATGAGTTAAAATACCTGAAAAATGTAATACTTATGTCACCTCTGTCTCAAAAACATCGTTTTGTAGTCGCTTAAGAAAAAGGAAACGCAGGTTTACTTAAATTTTTTGAGATGCTAAAGCGCCAAAATGTGGCCGGATTACCTTAAAACCTAAACAGATCGACGCAGAAAAAAAAATCCAATCCAATGATATATATAACTCATTTTGGCCATATTGGCGCTTAAGCATTTTTTCTTTTCCACTGACGATATATATATATATATATTATTATATATTTCAAGGCTGTTGCAGCTGTACTGCGGTCAAAGAAAATGGATGAAATTTTTCGTAATTGCTTTAAAAGAGAACACATCAACTGCAAAGTAGCTGAACGATTTTACAAAGAAATCAATAAAATCCGTTTTACCATACCCTGTCCCTGTTTCCCAATAGTTTATTTAAAAAAGCTGTTCATTAGAATGAGAATATTTTACACAATAAAATTCAATAATAGAGAATTCAGAACGTGTCGTAGTAGACGAAAGTACTTTTCTGTAAATAATTTGTAATAATTAATAATAAAGATATACAAGTAGGTATTGTTTTTTTAATTAGTAGATATAACACGCACTTTCGGATTGAAACGCTATAAGGCTTGCAGCCGTCATGAAAAGTCATTAGTGGCTGCGCGCGCCCGCTCCGACGAGTACACGAAACATTTTCGTCTAACCACGGCTCGCGTGCGACGCCATGACATTACCTATTTAAATTGAATTTGTAAACTATCTAATTCTTTGTTAAAATTTAAAATTCAAGTAATTTATATTTAATATTTACAATTGAAGCAGTTGACCTAACTGCAGACTGTTGTAAACAATCTACAGGTAGCTCAATTGATCCATCAATAGCTGTTGGAAACGTCCCTAAGGCGCTGGCTTCATTGCCTCGCTGTATCTCAATGGTGATACGCTGCGCAAGATACCTACTCACCAGCTCTCGGATCACTCGTCGCTTCAACCAGACGATTTTTTTTAATATTATATATCGGACAATATTTGTCAGCTGGTTATTTCAATTCCATTGATTTAATAACAACAGAAAAAAATACTAAAGTGGAGTTTAAAAAAAATAATAAAAAAATAAAAAAGTACTAAAGGAAGTGGCTGGACACTGGCAGAAAAATGGCAAATCAGACACTATTGCCATATCGAAGAAGTCAAGTTACGTCAAGTATAACTATATCGGTAAAAAGTTGCAACCGAGCGTTTTCCCTTGAGTATGAAATTGGTAGAGGAACTGATGATTGCCATCGTGCCGGTTTTTAGGGTTTTGACATTGGTTTCAAAACACTTATGAGATCACTTTCATTCTGTTTTGTGTTTTGAATCCTTAATATCTCAGAAACT
Source organism: Eupithecia pulchellata (assembly GCA_963931895.1). Classification (NCBI taxonomy): domain Eukaryota; kingdom Metazoa; phylum Arthropoda; class Insecta; order Lepidoptera; family Geometridae; genus Eupithecia; species Eupithecia pulchellata. The sequence goes on along the minus strand of OZ007520.1, from coordinate 8,327,537 downwards.
ACTGCAGCTATTGACTTGAAATTTGAAATAATAATAAATTTCGTGCACCCGCGCATTTTTATAGAAAAATAAATGAAAAATCATTGCTATGAAGATTTTCAGTACAAATTTTGAAATCAGAATTTTAAATGGGTCCTACAGAGTTGAAAGTGGTATCAAATGAAAGGTATTCGTTAATAGATTCCAAAATAGTTTTTGAAATTTGGGTACATTTTATACTTTTTAAAATATTTTGAAAAAGGTCAAAAAATTACCATTCCCCCCCCCCCCCATATCTCCGAAGATTGCAGATCGATCGATGTGATATGTACCAAGTGTTTGTAGATATGGAAATATATTTTACAGATAAATATAGAGAAGTCTGTAAAAATAATACTTTTTCAAATATGGTTAAAAAAAAGGGCGGGAAAATTTTCTAAAGGTATTGGGTTGTACATTCCAGTACAGTTTTTGAAATTTCGATAGATTTTATACTTTTATATAATTATATATTTTAAAAAAAGTAGAAAATTTGACCATTCCCCCCCCCCCCCTATCTCCGAAGATTGCAGAGTGATTGATGTAAAATGTACTATGCGTTTGTAGATATAGATCTATATTTTACAGGAAAAATATAAGAGAAGTCTGTATATAATACTTTTTGAAATATGGTCAAAAAAACTAATTTTCATACAATGGGGGCTATTTCATTGAGAGCAATATCAAATCAAAGGTATGGATTTCGACAATTCAAAACAGGTTTTGAAAATCGTCTAAGTTTCACACTTATTGAAATACCTACGTTGAAAAAAGTCGAAACAAGAATTGTAGGTACCAACCCACTTACCTACCCACTAATCTCTGTAGTAACTGTAATAGTAGTTCCACAGCGCCCCAAAACCGTTGTTCTCAAAATGTCAAAGTCTATACTCAATGTACCTATTCTACTGCACTCGAAGAATATTTAGGTAATAAGATTATTGAATTAATGAATTCCACCGTGTTCCAAAAAAAATTTAAGAGTAATGTAAGTACCTATCCTGGATAATCCACACAGCATCCCTTTGCTTTGCCACAAGCTAAGCAAAGCTTGAGTTATTGGAACTACTACGATAGCTGTTATACATAATTAAGTATAAGTATCACATTAGATGATTTATTTTTGTGTACATAGAAAAGGACTAGAACACCCGAACAAATATAATCTGCAGATCGTACAAATATTAGTCCCGAGGCGGGAATCAAACCGTTGCGGTTTGATTCCCGCCTCGGGCCTAAAGTTGGCGCGGTGGGCTTAAAACACTCCTGCGTTGTAAGCCCACCACGCCAACTTTAGCCAACAGGTCGTCAATATACGTACCTACCTAAAATAAAAGTTCAAAACCCTCGGCGCGCGAGTTACACTCACACTTTTGTCGTACTTGTTTTAATATTAAGTACTAAAATGTGCGTAACAATAAATTATGCGAAAACATCGCGGATAATGCTGCGAATTGATATATTCAATATCTGCATACACATTAACATAAATTATGTTTAAATTGTTACAGATTTCCCAACTGCAATGTACTTCTGTACGCTTTGGATCAAATCCATAGGTCGAAATTGAGAAACCCTAAAATTTACAGAATTCGCAGCAAACAGTCCATTCTGTTGATGTAACGTAAAGAGGAATCAAACATCCTAGGCACACTTCTTGGTGCAATAAGCGCAGAAGGTCCAACACGAGCTAAATGGTATTTGCGTTAATTTTGAAGCGATGAACGAGGAGGAAACTGACGATAGTTTATTTCAGTGTGTGAAACACCCTATTTTCAATAGTTTCACATGACTTGTGTTTATTCATTTTTATGTGTATGGTTTGAATGGCAAAGTACGAGATTTTGAGCTGCTCAGTGCGAGGAACAAATCCTATGGCTGGCAACCCTGACACCGAGTTCGGTGTTTATTTATGATTATGACACTGACACAGCACTGACAGTGTCAGAACAGAAGACGATCCTTGCTTGCACGTTCGCGCCGCCATCCATGAAATAGGAAAAGAAAAAATGTAAGTCGAACTATACTGTGTCAACTCTCAAAATACATAGGTTAGTGTAATTTATCCCTTTTTCGACAAAAAGCTTGTGATATCCCTTTAGTTCCTATAAGATTTTGTTTTTTCCTGGTTTTTTTAAATGGTTTTCAATTATCTGGAGTTCAATGTAGTACAGGCATTCTCATCTTTCCGATCTCTGTTTCGCTGACTTTTTGTCATATTTTAGATATTTTGTTGAACCTACTATTGATCTCATAGAACTGTGCCTATATACCATGGCTACGTGATGCCTAATCCAAATTAGATTGATTTCATGCATTTAGTGCCGGCAAACGGCCTGGTAATTCAGCCTGGGTTATGTAACATTCACAACAATGCCTTGTTAGCTGCTGTTGCCAAACTCAGAGGAAGCACTGATACTAGCATTATTGTAGGGATCGAACTGACTGGTCTCTGAGCATTCAGCAATCTTATGGTCGGCTAGTAAGTGATTTCAGGTTCAAATTAGACTCCCTCTAATTTGAACTCCCTGGAGTGAATTAAATGAAAAGAGGTTGCATTTCGCCCAGTTATGAATCTAGCGTAGATATAATTACTTTGTTGAATTGAATTTCTCGTTGCAGATTTATGGCTTTGAGAGCTTTCCTGCAACGTAACCTGGTGAGCATATCGTTTCCGACACTCACTGCTACCTGCATTTTCTTTGATTGGTACCACACCAGGAAGTGGAAGACACAGAAACAGGAGCAATAATGGCTATCTTAGGACTCTCACCTCGCATGCTGTGGGTATCTGTACCTCTTGCTGGCTTCTTCATGGGGAAGTTCCTTGATGATCAGGAAACATTGAGGATGACGAAGTTTAGAGACAAGTCTTGTTTATATGGTGGCCGGGTAAAGGAGGGTGAAGAACCTTCCTGGCCCTGAGCTATTACAATTTTTATTGTAATAATGATGTTGGTTTTAATAAATAGTTAATCATGTTCCATGGTTTCATTCAATTTTAACTAATGTAACTAATTTCTTAGATTAGACACTTACTAACAAGCAAGCTTATAACTTAAAAATTCTATTTGCTTTTAAATAGCTTCCTATTAGCTATATATATATTCCAAAGAATCAAACTTGAGTCCCACTCATTTATTGTTTTGTATTTCTGATAAAAGTTATCTAGCCATCTTTGACAGAAGTACAGAGGTGTTTAAATTTCACATAATATAGGAATTATAAATTATGAAAAAATAAATACTTTTCTACATTCATCATCATCATCACCAGCCTATAATAGTCCACTGCTGGACATAGGCCTCCCCTAATGAGCGCCATAGATGGCATCATTATGTGGGGGTTATTGCCCATAATCCCCACGCTGGGCATGCGGGTTGGGGATCGCAGTTCGGTGTAGTTGTTCTGCAGAAGGCGCTGCTGCCCACCCCCCGGTGTGTTTCCCTTAGTCGCCTCTTACGACACCCACGGGAAGAGTTGGGGTGGTGAAATTCTATGCCGGCACCACACGGCAGTTGGGGTGGTGAAATTCTAATTTTCTACATTAAGTTCATAAAAATCATTATCCAAGGATCCTAGTTATACATTTTGATTCTCTGAGACTGATTTAGGCTACAATATTTTGTCAGATTTTAATTATCTGGTTAATTTGATTAATTTTAATTGCGTGACACTGCCCCATATAAGTTCATACCATTTATAAATAAATCCTTTTTGGTTCGAACAGCCAGTCATATGAAATGTTACTTTACTCTTTGAAAGGCTGTCAAAAACTTATTTGAGGAAATTAGACAAGGTCACTAGTCTTTCAAAATTAAAGTTGAAATCAAAAGATAGCAATGGAGTCATAATTTTCTGATTATGTAGGATTAAGGAAGGATAAAAATATAATATAACAAGAAAATTTTATTAGGAATATAAGTCTTAAAATTATCTGGAAGAATGAACGACAAAGATTTCATAAGCCAATTGGCTAATATGTAAGTACTCTGTTTACTTGATAATGACTTGATATTTATTTATCTAAGACTCCCAACAAAAAAGTCACATGAAAAATACAATTAAAAAGGGGGCAATTTTTTGTATATTGTAGAGTTGGGGTGGAGAAAGTCCCTGAAAAGCCTTGGAAGATGTACTTAATATTCGTTAAACTAGCAATGTAGTAAAAGGTAGTAGTACTTATAGTTCTTATCTAGCCCATAATTACTATAGTTCGACCGAAACCGCTGTACCGCTCCTGAGGTATGCGCGCGGCGAGACGGGGGGGAAGTATCGGCCGCTCCGATCCATCAGTCTGCCGTCGACGCTCACGGCAGTAGGTCGCCTTTGTACCGGACGGTCTATGTCAGATACACATGAGATAAATATCCAAAGATGGGCCGAGCGCTATCTCGTGATGTCAAGGCCATAATTTTTAAAGTGGCCGAATAGTTTAAGAAAAGAAAAGCAGACAGAGAGAGCTTTGAATATAAAAGTGATGCAAATATTGCCAAAATCGTGGCAGACGCTACGGGGTACTGCGAAAAAACCGCAAGAAAGATAAAAGAGGGCAATTCATCAACTGAAAATTTGGGCCGATTGAAATTTAATTCGCCAAAACAACCAAAAACTATAAAGAAAAAACATGTTGTTGATGATTTTGATTTAGGAGTTATCAGAAGAAAAATTCATCAGTTTTATGAATTTGAAAAAAGAGTGCCAAGTGTCCGTAAGTTACTTTCAAGTTTGAAACAAGATGGCATATTAAATTGTGGACGAGAATTTCTAAGGAGCCTCTAGTCTGGGCTGATATTAAAAACAATATAGCTCATAACCATATTAACTCTTCTCTAGATGAAAAGATAAACTTATTGAATACATTGTTTTCGGAGTTCACGGCGGAAAAATGGCAGAAATGTGATGATCATGTCCAAAAAAATGAAAAAAATTGGTACTGGGATCGCGATAGTAGATTTGATATTATTATCGATCCATTAATTATAAATTTGCAGAACGACTCTGATTCAAATTCCGATGGCGAAACGGAAGATGAAGTTGAAGCAGAAGCTCTGTCAGAATATCTGTAGACATATCGATATAATATATAAAACAAAAATATTGTTTATATTGGTACGATATCGTAAGATATACCTATCCGACAATATCGATCTCATGTGTATTCTTGCTCTTTTTTCCTCGGCCCCCACTTCGCCGCACTTTCTTAGGGAGCGGTACAGCGGTTTCGGTCGAACTATAGGTATTATCTCTATTTTCTATATAAGCTTTATTTTTCCTTATGAGTGCTATGGCACTCATAAGGGGTCACTATGTCCAGCGTTAGGCTAAAATTAGGCTGATGATGAGAGTACAAAACATTTGGTAGGTTGAATGTAGATAAACATGTAGTGAAGTTGAGGCTGTTCTATGAGCCAAGTTGTAAAATAATACCTAGGAGGTATACCCAAAGATTGTTTGTTGCCGAGGCCTATTGTATATGCTATTATTTATTGCATAGAAGAAAATAAATAAACTCTTAGAATCGAAAACTATATTGGATTAAAGTTTTAACTGCGGAAATCTTCCATGATTTAAATCTTACTACTAAATTAACTTGCCTACTAAATTAGAAATTTTTAAATAAGTAGTACCTACATATTTTATTTATTTCAGCAAGTTCTGTGCTCCTTCTCGAGAACAAAAATCTATATAATTTGTTTGGGGTATTATAGATGTGCATAGGTATTATAGTATATATTAAAAAATATCCGTTTAGGCATTGACAAAAACATGCTTTGTCCATCTATCTAGGTTGGTGTCTACCCAATTAATGTAGGTATGTACCTAACAAGTACCTATAGATTAACCAGTTACCTACTTCTGTTCCATGACTGCCCTACCCATAACACAAGCTCTGCTTAGTATGAGCTAGTTAATGCTATAAGAGTCCAGCATTATTAATATTTTTTTCCCCCTAGCCCACCACCACAACCGGGCTTCGACGCCCTAGGTATGTCAGCTCCTGTACTTGTGCAGATGAACCCTGAGGGTAAATGGGAGAGTTGTGCTCCAGAGAGCTTGGACCAGGAACGGTTGAAGGCAGTCGTGGGTCACCTCCTGAAGACGAATGCAGTGCGGGCGGCGCAAAGCTACTGCTGCCAATGCGCTGCTGGCACCGCGGTATGGCCATTAATAAATACACCGAGGAATTCTCATAATAAAGATTGTAGACTGAAAGCTAAACTTTAGTTTAGCTCGCATATTAATTTCGCATAATTTGCATTCTGCACATCTGTGCAGATGGTACATCTGTGCCTACCTGATCAGCGTTAACAGATGTAGTAGGTATGAATGAATTCGCCCACGGCGCGGCGGCGCCCCGCAGACGTCGTCGAATTAGAATTACTTAGTAGTAAGTCTATACAATCGAGCTAACTGCAGACTGTTGCAATCAAGCGATGTGTCCATTTCGCGAGCATACCATGCCCGCGAAAACGGGATTTTCTCAAAATATCGTGGCATACTCTACGAGTACCAGGTTATATTAGGTCCTACTCATATATTTATCTATACTTCTATACTAATAATTTTATAAAGAGGAAAGATATTTTGATTTTATTTGATTGTTTGTTTGAATTAAAACTACTGATACCTACGATTTAAAAAATTCAGCATTAGATTCCTAAATTTTCCCTGATGAACATTGAATATTTTAAAAAAGTTAGGAATCCGGATGCAAAATATTTTTTTTGATAGGTACTTAAATATAAATACTTGTGCGAAACCGGGAAAATAATTTAAAATGAAATAAATTCATATTTTAAATCCAAAATTAAGTAGACTATCCATCAACTCATAAATTAAAACATTGTAGGTACCTAGGTACCTACCATGCTACTTACCTAAAACTTACCGTTGAACTTGCGATTATTTCGCTAATGCTATTGATGTGAAGTTTGCTTGTGTCCGCAGCTTAGACAGGCATCCTAGTTGGTGACATTTTTGAAATGGTTGCTTAACAGGAGCACCTACCTCACTTATACCACAGTGTACATAGATATACATAGGTACATATAGTCCATATGTATACTGTGCTTATACTTACATACTAAGTAATTTGATATTGCAGAAGGATGGAGGTGGTGGAACATCTAACTACGTGCCCGTTATAATGATGCCGATATCTTCAGCCGACGAATGCCCCTTTGACATGGAATCTCACGTCGATAAAGTAAAAAAATCAGAAACAACAAAACCCAAGAAAGCTCAGACCAAAGAAGGGAAACAGACGGAGGCTGCTAAAAAAGTACCGAAAAAGCGGGGATTTGTCATGCAGAGGCTAACAGACTTCGATTTGCTTTCGCAATGGTGAAATAAAAATAGAAACATTTCCTGTTTGTTTTGTATTGTAAATTTGTAAACGAATTAAAAGAATTGTCATGCAGTAAAATTTTGTGAGTACTTATTTTGGAGGAAATAGTACCTAGGTACCTACGAGATAAAGAGATGCTTCGGGATAATGGTAGGTAATAACTAATTATAACGAAGTTGGCGTGTTTCCACATAGAAGTTTTATAGATCAGATGTTATTTCAATGAAAACTACCAAATGCTGAAAACTTCACGTAGGTAGGTAGGTAGGTACTGTAGGTACTTCTTATAAAATCTGTTCCTTGACGTGCTACACATACCTAACCCACCTATTTCGTATAAATTTTTACACTCCTAGCATTCGTAAGTACCTAGTTTATAGGTACAAGCTTGAAACTGATGGTATGAAATCTTGAAATACGTAGGTATATATTACCTATTTTTATTGTTGGTAGACGTAGGTACAGTCACCAGCATAAATATATGACTATGGGCAGCGCTGCAAAACTATCTGATTATCAATTGAAGGTATAATTATGTGATGATACTTAGGATGTAAAAATATGTGATGATTTACACCCGGCAAAATAATCGTTTGCACCGTTGTAACAGCATAATTTTCGGATCACGTAAAGACTGCATTAATATCTGATACAATTAACAGTAAGAAATATCTCAACAATCTGCAAGAATGAACTTTACATACCTAAGCATAGAGCCGTGATTTGAACGAAATAGTTTGACGCTTCTTGAAAAGAGTATCAACCTGTCATTGGATATCGCTGTCTCACGTTTTATGTTATGACATGATTTCAGCAGATTTCGTTTTACTAATATAAATATGAATACAAAAATTTGTTATTATAAGGAGGGAAGATTGATTGTTTGTTTGTTTGTTTGAATTGAATAGGCTCCGAAACTAGTGGACAAAATTTGAAAAATTCTTTTACCTTTAGAATTCTAAGTTTTCCGTGATGAACATGCGATAGAATATTTAAAAAAAAATAGGGATCCGCATGTAAAGTTTAATAATTATACGTGCGCAATACATTCAACTTCTTGTTATGTTATAGCTCCGCTGCTTGCTTTTTCTCTACGGCCAGTCCCAAGTCCAGTGTCAAAACCCCAATGCTGCTAAAAAGTAAGGGATCCTTAAGAAAAACTGTGAAACATAACGCGTTAGTGTGTAAAATATATCTGAAGTTTTGGTTTAATATCCGTGCGAAGGCCCTCTAGTTTATTAAACGCTGCGGTGGGAAATGTTGATGTCAGCATTTGATAAAAGAAGAGTTTTTGGCAAGGAGATTACATTGGTTAAAATGGTATGGTGATAATGCTGGCTTTTCGAATCTTCGAATGTTATGTCAACGGTCATACACGAAGGAGTTTTTATAATTTTTTCGTCTGTTCGTGTCTTTTAACATTGTAGTATAATTGAATATGTAACTATAGTTTGATTTATAATATAATAGAGGATTTTTGAAGACGTAGCTTAGTGTCAATACTGCATAGAATATTAAGTTTACAAGAATTTATGTTGTTTTTGAGCTAATAAGTATAAATAAATGAGAAAGATTGGATTTATATAATTATTTTTTATCACACACTGTTAAAATTTAAATTATTTGACGCACTTGATATCATCAGTTTACTACGCAGTCGGACCTTAGGCAGATATTCATAACATATCACTGGCCACCGACGACTAAAATGCTAAAATAATGACTTAAAACGTGAGACGTGAGCGGCAATATCCAATGACAGATTGATGCTCTTTTCAAGAAGCGTCATACTGTTTCGTTCAAATCACGGCTCTATGCTTAGCTATATAAAGTTCATTCTTGCAGATTGTTGATATATTTCTTACTGTTAATTGTATCAGATATTAATGCAGTCTTTACGTGATCCGATATTATGCTTTTACAAAACAAAAGATTATTTTGCCGGATGTAGGTAAATCATCACATATTTCTACATCCTACGTATCGTCACATAATTATAAGTTCAATTGATGATCAGATATTTTTGCAGCGCTGCCCTTAGTCATATATTTATGCTGGTGACTGTACATTTTCGTATAAGTAGTAATTTTTTTCAGGTAGCTTCCTATTGATTCAGACCATGGTATTGCTAGGGAGCATCACACCCTAAAGGTAGCCTGTGCCGGAGGGATTCATTATTATTATAGCGAAGAAAATCAATTTTCACTAAATAGTCCTCTGTTAGAAACTCACTCCGTCGAGTTACCTCTTGACGTAGGTAGGCTATTGCGTAGGTAGGTAGTTTATTGCGGAGGTGTAGCTAGCGGGGTGCGGGGTAATTCCTAGGACATCTAACAATAGATACAATCCCCCCGCTGGCATTGATTTATGGTCCTATCGGAGGCGTAGGGCGCATGTGCAAGCAGCACCGCCGGAACGCATCCTCATCCCGCCTGGGAACTGCGTCATCCGCGCTGCGTCCTCCATCCGAAGCACCTGCCAGTTAAAATCAGTGCGAAGCACAAAGGAAACCCGAAGCAATGGAAGCTGCAGCAAAGGTTGCCGCTATAACTGCGGCCATGAGTGGGGACGAAGACAGCCCGTTCGAACCAGCATACTTTCATCTACCCGAAAACAATGGAAGCATAATCTTGACCCTCGACGCTCAGAAGCCGTGGGAGAGCATCAGCAGCTACGGTAAGCGCGTCACCGACCTACTCGCTCAGATGGGGCTGACGGATAAGTCTGACCCGAACTTCATGTGTCGAGTCTTTATGGGTGGCCTGCGCCGCCCGATTCTGGATGCAGTTTTGTTGATGCACATCGAATCAGACTATCTGGTTTACCAACGTGTCTTTTTCTTCACCCAGTTTATGGAAAACTCATCGGATGTTAAGATGAGAGTGAAGAATCTTAATGGAGCCCTTCCTCCCAAATGGAAGGAGAACGTGAAGCCTGGCAGAAAGTGCATTGTGCAGGACGGCTTGGAGTTCTTCGGGGAGCCTAACACATCCGTTGACAGCCTTTACGAGGACGATCCAATCGTGTCCCAAGTGAAGGTCCTGTACCGTTGAATCATCATCATGAAATAATCGGAATGTGTTTATCGTGGTTTTTTAAATTTTTTATAAGTAATAATGACTGTAAAACGTTTCAGAGAGTGTTAAGAATTTTTCGGGTCTTGTTTACATAAATGTTTGTTTGTACTTCACCTATTTAATTTGCAAAATAATTATTGTGAAATAGATGGAAGGACTAAATTTCTTAGGTACCTACTTATTTTTTAGATCAACACAACCGATAATGATTCGACTGCTTTCCGCTTTGTAGAATCCTCTATGACCCTTGGAATTCCCCTTGTTAGAGCCGCGGTGTTATACTCGTAATCTAAGTGTCGTTTTGTGGTTGTAACATCTCTTTAGAATGTATGTTGTCAATTATTTAACTTTTTAGAACTTTTTGAACCCAAAGTACTTTATTGGTACCTAATGTTCGACCAAACATTAATTCAAAATGACTTTCCAACTTCAAATTATTTGTATCTCTATTTTTGATCAGTTTTCCCTCGGATTCAGGCGTTTGAAATTCATAGCATAGTTTTCTAATATTTACCTACTAACATAAGCTGTTTATTATTTTTCTAATTAAGTAAATAAATTATTGGTGTGACAAGTGACGTGTTTTTATTGAACCTTCAAAACTAAATATCTTCAATCTAATAAACATTTTTCCAGAGGCAGGAATCGAACCCACAATCATGGGTCGTCAAAATAATACAGCGTGATTAAGTAAGATCCTAAATTTAGAGAGAAGGTTACCTAGCGTTAAAATATTATAATAGGCGATTTTCTAAGTAGGTAGGTAGTAAAAATGAAAAAAGAATGAAATTTCGTTAAACGGATGAAATACCAATGATATATTGTGTGGTTTTATAAGGCTACCACTGGGAGAGCATGTCGAAATCAGTGTGTCTGCTCAGAAGCCAGGGTTTCGGCTTGTGCATAGGTCCACGACCACGCTTCAATCCATCAGAAATGTCTTCATCGGCTGCTTCTTTCGATGCTTTCGATTTCTTGACTGAATGCCAAATAAACCTGTAAGAGAAAAATCAATGAACCAGCGTTTAAAAAATTAAATAAATTAGGTACGCTCAAGAATAAAAAACCTTTATCGCTGTCGGTAAAGTAGAGCGAATTGGGTGCGCAGAATCCAATTAGCGCCATCTAGTGTTCACCTTAAGAAACCTAAAGCAACCGAGTTTCTTCGCTGAGTACCTGCTTCTACTTTTAGACGTACGATGTCGTTATTTGAAAGAACTGTAGTTAAACTAAAACTGAGTGGTCAGAATCAGAATACAATAAGTGCCATCTAGCCCTACATTTATAAAACCCAAATTCAAATATTAGCATCATGGTTCTTTTGTTTCGTATTGTAAATTGACTATTATAACGGGCCTTTGTTTGTTATCAATGTTATCATTATCAAGCGTTGCTTTCACCTTGATAATCTACGTTTTTTCGCCCTATAATCCTAGTCGTCGATCTCTATGGAAGCTTGTTTCCATATTATGCGGCGGCTAGAACGCCCTTCCAACTAAAGGCTTTGCCAAACAGAACGCGTTAGAACGCCGCGTCAGGGCGCTAAGTTGACGCCGCGCTATAGCGCGGACGGAACTAAGCGCGGAACTTTACTGTCACACAGAGCGGCGGCGCTAGCCGTACGCAACGTTCTCTCGCGGCGTTAGGACGCTTTGACCTGTGCTTTGACGCCGGGCGTTGTATTTTTTTACAAAATTTGTTTGTAACGTCCTACTAAAATACTACAATATGAGTAAAAAGCTAATAGAATTGGTTCGAAAACACCCCTGCCTGTTTATATAAGCCGTAGGATAATACGTAGGATAATTCTTATAAAAACATGGCATTAAGGGAAACCCATATTCTTTTTCTCTGTGATCGTGATAAAGCGTATAAAAGTAATAATTCTTCTTAATCTGAATCACTCGACATCTCAAAAGCAAATAATATTTCCAAAGACTGCTTGCTGTTAGTATCTACACTACGCTCTGGTGAATAACCTACGTTGCGAAGGAGCGTGACGCTAAAGTCAATTCGAGGAGCGCGACGTTAAAGCGCGACGCTATAGCGCTATACCGCGGCGGCGCTAAGAACGCTTTTCTGTTTGGCAAAGCCTTAAAGGTAAGGTACCGGGAAAAAATCAGGTCGTGATCGAGCGCTCTAAGGCCGCAAGATGGCGCTAGTGGTGTGTTTCAGATCCATTGCTCGCCCCCATACATTTTGCGTGACCAATTTGACAAACAAACAGCACTGGTGTACTTAACTGTACTGTTATGTTAAATTTATAATAACTGACCTCGGAGTCCTGATGTTCTGATTGTGGACGGGGCACTTGAACTCCCAATCTGGCAACTGGAGGATGTATATTATTTCGTCTTCTTCTTCTTCAGCCGTTTCCTTTCGCATTTCCGCCTCATTTTTCGCATAAGGCTATAAAGACATAAAATCCGTCAATTAAAAAGAAAAGCCGGATTCAAACTGGTCAAACTAAGGATCGGATTACAAGAAAGGATTAGGGATCAGCCTTCAGTCCGTTAAACCATAGGAAATAAGTGTGTGATATTTTTAGACTATCGCATGTTATACAATTTCGTATAATTATGATAAAATTTTACTGTTAAATCTAAAATAATTATGTTTGCGAACTTAGAGAGTGCTGCCCCGTTCAACTCAAGATTTTTCTACCCAATAGCTAGGTATTTTGTTCCGTTCGACCCAAATTTGATTCGTGTTTCCGTTTCTTCCCACACGTTCTTATTCAAAATTTATAGGTATTGTTTAAATTCAGATAATAAATGACACAGTGAAACACCGAAGTAAAGAAGGTCAGCAGACCAAAAAAATGTAGATACTTATCTACACTAATATTATAAAGAGGAAAGATTTGTATTTATGTGCTTGTAATGAATAATCTCAACTTAGACCACGAATGAAATAAGTTGCATTCGTGGAGTCGCAGAAGAATCCCCTTTCAAGTTCGGTTTATTGTGTTCCTGACGCTGCTGGCTAAATTTTACCGGACTATTTGCCCAACTGTGGGTTAACTTGAAATTGTTATACTATAGCAGTGTCGAATCTAGGTGGGGTCTAGCAAGGGCGCCTGCGAGCTTCAGGGGTGCCAAAAACAATTGCGGAAATAAAATTAAAGAGCTTCAGTTGGTTTTTGAACATACAGTTTTTGAAAATATCTAAACGTTTGAGATAAGTAATAAAATGCTTAGTTACTAAAGAAAAAACATTTTATCTGAAATTCTTCACATTTGTCCTGAGCTTCAATATTTTTGCGTATCTTCGCGAGGTACCGCTGGCCGCTATCAGAGACGACTCTGTTATTTGGATACTTTCTATAAGGGTATCTGGGGTAAACTGCAGTCCTATTCCACTAACTCAACTGGTAATCGATACGACTACGTTATTTGAATACTACAGCTCTATTGTGTAATTCAACTGTTGCCCTTTTATCTAACTCTACAGATAATGGAAATTGATTTCATTTTTGACCTTAATAACCTAGCCTGGACTTCGATTGGCAGTTTTGTATTATGTAAATAGCTGACAAATGCAACACCTTTACCAACGACCTTATTATCTTACCACATTTTACTAACAAACCTAGTGAATGAATGGATCTTCGATTTTGGCTGATTTTGGTACCTATTGCGTAACGCCGAAATGAATTTCAGGACCTTGCAAATTCAATCCCATGGGAAACATTAGAGGAAACAGGGCGCTCATTCCAGTCTTGTTTGATTGAAATGTACATACTTATAAGAAAATTGTGGATAGCATTGTGTTTGAAGTGTGAGAGCTCGATATGAACGCGCTTAAATCACTCTTGCCTCGTCTCTCGCCTCAGTACCGTACGTTGAAATGAATAAAACTAAATAACCAGCATTTAAGCATATAACTACGGTTTGTGTTGCTAGAATGCAAAATAAGAAACCGAAGACATTACAATATAATAAACACAATTTCAATGTACTTCTAACATACATACATATCTACTAAATATAAGAAGCCAATATGGGGCTGACGCGGCACGTCACGACACCCTTATAGTGGCTGTGCTTGTAGTGTAGATCCTACTAGGTATAATGGACCCTACAGAACATAAATCTTATGGTGATACGGATTGAGTTAGATAGAATAGGCAGATAATTGCTTTATTGCACTGTGAAAACGAGTGCTGCCCCGTTCAACCCAAGATTGTTCTACCCAATAGTTATTTTGCTCCATTCTACCCAAAACATTTGATGTTGAAGGTACTCACGAAGACGCTGGGAGCAGTTATGGCAGTGCAGCCATCTAGAGTGCCATCCAAAATCATCTGGTTAATTTTGGTCTTCTTGGCCATATTAAAGTTAGAGTTCTGTTGGTTCATAGGAAACGTGATCAAAGGCCGTCTGAAACAAAATTATGTTGTAATAACAATCATCACCATCATTATCCCAAGGTGCTTTTCCAATCGTGAGATCTCTGTCCAATCGCTCATTATTTCCAGAGCTTGGTACCTCAATACCCATATAAAATACCGTCGCTAGCCGAGCTATAAAAATGGCAGGATATTTATTTCCGTTTTTGACCTCCGATGGCCAAGTTATACCTTTACCGAAATAAGGCTAGCGCTGATGGTGCTACCGCCCTAATACAGAAACTTGAATATAATTTATTTCTTAGCTAACGTGAAATTATGCCTTGCCTAAAAGGGTCCAAGTAGAGCGCTCGCTGTGGCAACTTGAAGTGTTTCTTGATACAATCATCGCTCAGGAATGTGGTGTCGGTTTTGGTGGAGTGACCGGCCGAGGGGCGAGGCCTTGACGAAGCCGCGGTGGGGCCGTTGCCATCGCGAGGCACCAGGCATAGAAGTGGCAAGCTGGTTGGTATGTTACCGGACCCAGAGCATGTGCAACAGCTGAAACAAATACACAGATAATTTTTAAACAGATAATTTTTAAGCTGCAGAAACGGTGCCTGAGAAGTATGTTTAAAATTAAAACTAGTGAGAGTTGTAGACCATTATTCTTAAAACATAAAATTCTGACACTTCCGTCCCTCTACATATTAGAAGTAGCACTCTATGTGAAGAATAATCCTGTTTCCACTTCTATCTGATAATGTGCGCAGAAACAGACGAGATAACAGTAGACTACAAACACATCAAGCTAACACGGCATTAACTCGAAAAAGTGTTGTTAGTATGGCCCCTAAAATTTTTAATAAGATACCAAATCAGTTGAAAGAGCTAAACGGTGTACTCTTTAGAAAGAAATTATAAATGTTGTTAATCTGTAAATGTTACTATAATATCGACGAATTTTTCAGTGACAAAATTTAATGCAATCATTTTATATAATTATTAGTGCATGTCATTCTCTCAAATATTTTTGCATACCGACATACGGTCAAGCATGTTGATCCACGAAATGTATGTATACCTATCTTGTAACCTTACATAACATGTTTTTGGCAAATAAAAAATCTTTATCCGAAAAAGTTAATTCGTTTGTTCGCTTTACTGGTATATAATTACGTAAGCGGCCGCCTGCCTGATGCATCTGAAGATCGCTCGTAAGTACCCGTAACCAAGTCTTCTAAATGTAGAAATAGACCCACTATCATCATCATCACCAGCCTATAATAGTCCACTGCTGGACATAGGCCTCCCCTAATGAGCGCCATAGATGGCACCATTATTTGGGGGTTATTGCCCATAACCCCCACGCTGGGCATGCGGGTTGGGGATCGCAGTTTGGTGTAGTTGTTCTGCAGAAGGCGCTGCTGCCCGCCCCCTGCTGTGTTTCCCTTAGTCGCCTCTTACGACACCCACGGGAAGAGTTGGGGTGGTGAAATTCTATGCCGGCAACACACGGCGAACTATGCTACGACCCACTATGCTACGGTCAAATTCAAGACAATGTTAGTTAATGCGTATTTATAATATTATACAGGGCGTCCCACAGCTATGCCACATGGAGGGAAAGTACCTTAAATATTGAAGATAGAACATTTTACTGAAAGAAGACATTATTTTAATTTTAAAAACAATTTGAACTACATTCATAGTTTTTTAAATAGTTACATTTGTGAACCGGGAATCGAACCCGCTACACGAGAAAAATAATTACCCTGTAACTTTTTCAAACCGATGATAGAAAGGCTTCATAATAAGGATTATTTTTTGCTAAATAACATAGAGGCTTTGCTGTGGGACGCCCTGTATATGGGCGTCTATAACCTAAAAATATCGCCAAAACAACATGATTGTTGTCCAAAAATCATCATCTTAGTAGCTTCTTGTTCAATTTGAACTGTGACTACCTACCGCTTTATTCGTTCACCGACTAGGTACTGCTAAACCAACAAATATCAATTGAGGCTGTGAAATCTTATGTTCGGGACGAATATGGCATAAATCTTTCAGAGGTCAACAGACCAACTTCCGTCGCGTGAACAAGAATAGGTGGTGACAGACTCGTGTCTCCCTTTATTACCCACCTCCGGGAGACATCAGGATTCTTGAGTTCCGGTGTCTCCCTTAGTCCGGGGGCGATTTTAGGACTTTTTCTTTAAAATTGTATTTTATGTTGGTATTCATCCCTGTCATGCATCATGTAAGTCCCAGGTGTACTACATAATGTTACAAGACAAGTATAGGTAGTACCTAGGTACCTAATGTTTAAAAAAATATTACTTACCTTGCCATCTATAAGGTTGAAAATTACTTAGTCATTAATTATGCTACTGTATTTTCATATTTTTACGGGTGTTTTATTTGTATTTCTAAAACCACTTTTAATTTTTCTATGATTTTTAATGGTATTGTGAAAGGGGAATGTCAGTTTGATACTGTCTAAGATTAAAAAAATTTATGACACATCTTTTGGCACCAACATAAGGTTTTATTTTATTATATCTCAGAAAACATTCGTATCAATTTCCGAAGCAATGCCACTTTGCAAGTTTATAGCATATTAACTGCCTACTCGTCTGGAAAATTAGGACACAAGTAGCTCGCAGCAAGGCAACATTGATTGACAAGCTATAAATGAAATAATCCTTAGTGTAAACGCAATAAAGGCCTTGGCGCAGTGTAGCTAGTACATAAATCCGTATTGTGATGTTGTGAATACCCACGTTTAATATTTGTGTGGAGGCGAGCGCACGCGGACGATGCGTGGCGGGCGCGTGCCCGCGATCTCTCGAGTGTGGGAATAGATACCGGTATTCGGTATTGTCGAGAAACCGATAATATGGGTAATTTCAACTTGAATACCGGTATTGAAAATTCCAATACCGGTATTCAAATAGAAAATGCTGTTAATTTGGTATTTTGAATAACAATACTCATACGTAACCAGAAAACAAGCATTGCTCAGTTTTCTGTTGAGCAACATTAAGCTGAGGTAGAACCATTTCATTCACAAGCTGGAGATACTTTGTTATAATTAATTAATTTTTTATATATTAAGGATTTGCGAAGAATCAATGTGAACCAATAAATAATTTTTTTCAGTTTTTGCTTTCATAAGAGATCAGTTCTATATTCAGTATGCAATGAACAAACAACTTATTTTATTTTAATGGTTTTTGAATTTATAAGCAGTCTATTCATTTGAGTCGGTACACTTATGTTATGACCGTCGGGCGTTTCCCGCGTGTACTGTATGTACACATCTTAGGACAACATTGTTGTCCGAGCCCCGCGCGTTAAGGCGTGACATACAGTGTTACTAACTTGGATGTGTAAAACTTTGATTCCAGTGATAAAAGGGCGTGGCTGGCAGAGCTGATGAAGATAGTTTGATTGATTTAGCATTTTGACTGATTTGTTGCACATTCTAGAATGGCGAATAGTTGTCATGCTCAAGATGGGTAATACCAAAGTTCAGTCTTGCAGAACTTAAATCTGTTTCTTGGATAGTCAATGCCTCCTACCTACCTGAAGAGTTGGCCTTTTTCTATAAGCATATAGAGTGGAGGCAGACCCAAGAAAGCGTTTAGGGGCCGAGAGGGCAGAGATTGACAGCCATGTCTGCTGCACGGCACTAAATGCATCAAGAATGCATTACAGTCAAATGCATGGCTCTGTCGTACTTTACCATGGAAACTTAACTAGAAATCAGCCTTACAATGGTAGTGTGCAGCCACACTTAGGGAAATCCTGGGGTCGATGCCACAGTGGTTGCCCCTTAGTCTGCTGTTCCAACTCCTATCCTATCTTCGCTTTTTCAAGACGTTGTGACGATTGTGTACGTATAAGAAAGACTTTTATAGTATCAAAAATTTATCAATAAAACTTGATTTAAAAAAACTGTTTTGTTATGAACAATGTATAGGATCAGGTAAGTTAATTTAGTCTACAACAAATTTAAATGCAGTTAAAAATTGTTTTTTTTCTGGTGTTTTATTATTATTATTTTTTGAGAAATACCAACCACGGTAATCTGGTAGAGATCACTCTTGACCGATAAGAGCGCAAATTTCCACATTCTTGTAATTTTTATTTTGTTTCTTGATTTTTTGTTAAGTGAGCTATATAGTAGTTATGGGCTTATGGCCATAAACGCCATGCCCTACTCTGGAGTTTATAAGCAACGAAAAATTTGCTTCAACATATAGTTGTACAAACATGGAACAAAAATAGCTTTCATATACATGGTGCTCGATTTGACAAATTAGGGGTAGACAGATTCGTAGACCGACGCGGAGACCTATGAAGTGGTTTGACGTAGTCTATCTTAGACCATTCAGAATATTCAGTTCATTTCATATACATTCGCTTAATTCAGTTCTGAATGCTCTAAGTCTATAAAATGTATACTAATATTACAAGAGGAAAGATTCAACTGTCGTCGTAGAGTTCTTCAATTGAATAGGCTCCGTAACTCCCGGACCGATTTGAAAAATTCTTTGACCATTTGAATCCTAAATTTTCCCTGATGAACACAGGCTATAAAATATTTTCAAAAAAGTTGGGGATACGCATGAAAAATTCAACAGCTAGTAGTCTATATAGCTTAGAATAACTAATTACTCTAAGTCTATATAGTATGTAGAGTTCTGTATAGATAATTCCATCTTTTATTTACAGCTAGCTTAGCTGTAAATAAAATAATAAAATATTGAATTGTTGTTGTAAAGAATTGTCTATCTATCTACAAGCCGTATCAAGGTGGGAAAAGAACTCTTCATCTACATAGATACTAGATACCATTTCCTCCAAAATCTTTCTCGTCAGCTAGCGTTCGATAAACTCCATGTCTACAAAGGCTTTGAAACGTGTTTTATTTGTTTGCCTGGGGTACCAGTTTATTGCTTTCGTGCCCAAGCGAAAGCCGGCGTCAACAAGGAGTTATTATTGCTTTTCCATATTACCTAAGGCTGGATGCTTTCAGAAACTATCCAAGCGCGGGGCAGGAGCGGAAATATGAAACTTAATAACCGCTTTTAAGGTCGGAAATCAGAAAATCATATGAATAATCAGAGGGACGTTGCTTCACAAAATGTATGACTGTTTGTGAAGCCCCGAATACGATAGTGTGGATACATTTTCCTGGGTTCATATACATACGAATATTGATGGAAAAGGAATGGATTTGATACATCCAGGCCCTGCATGACGGCGAAGCTATATTTCGATACTTGTTGACCCGCTTGCAATTATTGTATACCTAAGAGTGGACTTTACGGTAACCTTTCATAGCCTGATTTAGAGATTTTTATAAAAAATCCAGAAACTTGTTCCTAAGGTTTCTGTATATTCAATGCTTAAATTGCCTGAAGGATGTAAAATGTTAACAACTTAATGAGTTAAATCGAGATGTAAAACAATCCAAAAATTGCATGAACTTTTAGATTTTTCGCATTTTTCGTTTGGAAGTTATTAATTTTAACAGCATGAGAAAACACAATATTGGTGATGATAACAAATTAGTATAATTATAAAATTAAATTAAATTTTACAAAAAATACTGACATAATATTGTATTATTAAGAACTACAATACATATTTTCTGTATTTATTTTTTCATTTAGGCATCATTATCCTATATTAATAATATATACTCTAGTCATAAGCTAATGGTCTTATGTATGTGAGATTGTATATATGTAAATAACAGGTATACAATCTCTACATTTTGGTCTTGAAAGCTTCGGTCAATTTTTCAGAAAAACACTATTAAAAAAAATAAAGCTTTTTTTATTACAATTTTGCGCTTTATCGTTACGTTTATCTCCTATATTTATTCAAATCAGTTACCACCTGTTGAGCGAAGAATATCAAACACGGCTTGACACGAAATAGTCTATTTGAATAACATTTTGAACTCTTTAAACTGTACTCTTGAGTTTCCTCTGTTCTTTACTTTCTTCAAGAGTTTAACCCATCGGATATTTGATCGTAACGGTTAGTACACTTTTATCGTTTATTTTTACGATGTTGCGGTAGAAGAAATTATAGTAGATTCTGCAACGAGAGTGGATAGAAGATTACACGTCTTACGTCGAGGGCGACTGACTTCTATATCTATTCTATACTAATCTATTTCTATACTAATATTATAAAGAGGAAAGATTTGATTGTTTGTTTGTTTGAATTGAATAGGCTCCGAAACGACTGGACCGATTTTAAAAATTCTTTCACCATTAGAATCCTAAATTTTGCCTGATTTACATGGGCTAGGTATAGAATATTTTCAAAAAAGTTAGGGATATGAAAAGTTAAATTTTTGTTAAATACCTGAACAAGCAGGCCGCATCGCTAGTCTATACTAATATTATAAAGAGGAAAGATTTGATTGTTTGTTTGTTTGTATGTTTGTTTGTTTGTTTGTTTGTTTGTTTGAATTGAATAGGCTCCGAAACTACTGGACCGATTTGAAAAATTCTTTCACCATTAGAATCCTAAATTTTCCGTGATGAACATAGGCTATATAATATTTTCAAAAAAGTTACAGATCCGCTTGAAAAATTCAATAATTGAACCGTGCGCTGTATATTCAACCTCTTTTTCTTTTATGGCGCGTCAGAATAGAAAAAGAGGTTGAATAGGTGCTTGCTTTTTCTCTACGGCCAGTGTCAGTTATGGAGTGTCAAGTCAATGTCAAAAACCCCAATGCTGTTAAAAAAAGTAAGGGATCCGTATGAAAACTTTGAAACCCATCGTTTTAGTGTGTATAATTTCTGAAATTTTTGTTTAATACCCGTGCGAAGCCGGGGCGGACCGCTAGTCTAGAATAATTTACGAGCGAAGCAAGGTAGTTATTAGAATCCTGTGTGTGAGAAGGGCCTAATCACGCATTATTCTCTTTTCACAGGCAATTGCGCGTCATTAATTTTTGGCAGTTCCGCTGTATTCGTTTTTTTCGCCTTCTGAAGACAGGTTATTTCAAATTTCAAAGGAGGATGTTATTCGGACGTTCCTAATCTACTCTATTTAAATAAGTATTATAATCTCGCGTTGATGTATTTTGTATTGAAGTTCTAAAGTCTTCGTAGCTCTTTGTAACCCATTTGTTTTGTAAAGTACTAGCGGCCCGCCCCGGCTTCGCACGGGCATTAAACAAAAATTTCAGAAATTATACACACTAAAACGATGGGTTTCACAGTTTTCATACGGATCTTTACTTTTTTAACAGCATTGGGTTTTTGACATTGACTCGACATTCCAAAACTGACACTGGCCGTAAAGAAAAAGCAAGCACCGTGCGCTATACAACCTCTTTTTCTATTCTGACGCGCCATAATAGAAAAAGAGGTTGAATATACAGCCCACGGTTCAATTATTGAATTTTTCATGCGGATCCCTAATTTTTTTGAAAATATTATATAGCCTATGTACATAGCGGAAAATTAAGGATTCTAATGGTGAAAGAATTTTTTAACTCGGTCCAGTAGTTTCGGAGCCTATTCAATTCAAACAAACAAACAAACATACAAACAATCAAATCTTTCCTCTTTATAATATTAGTATAGAAAACAGAATTCACGGGTAAGAGGGGTAAAGGCATAAAGCTGTCAACGACCTACAAATCGATCGTCCGGGTAGACTTAATGGTCCCTCAGCTGATATCGGCCTTATTTGGCCAGCTGATTTAAAAGTCTATTAAGAAAGTCGTAGATAAATAAGATTTGTTTGGGTAAACTTGGTGTAAACTAAACTGCTGCTTCTTCCCGACACTACAATTACCTTGACCTTACTGACAATTACTAGTTTTCTATTAATTTCCTATAGTGTATGTAAAATTTTAAAAAGTAGAGTGTCCAGTTTTATCCGGTCCCACAAAGTCATATTAGTCGTATCTTTACGACCATTACGGTAGGTACAATTTTTTACGGTATGCATTTCATACTCTTAATCCTTTACTAAATTTAATAGTAGAATCAATCTAGTTTTATATCTTAGTAAGTTTAGTCGGTAGAATTCTTGATTGCCTACTTTTATTTTTTGTTTCACCCCAGCACAGTCTTTTATTTACGCCCCTAGTCATGCCGATATTGAGGTTATTTTAGCTGTGCTGACTAAGCTGATATTTAGTATTATTATATTAGGACCTAGTTCTGAGTCGAATAGGTCCTAATATAATAATATCCATAGCAAATACACAGAACAAAAAACAACAATGAAACAAAATGCGGAATAAGCTCAATGTGTCGGGAAAATCAATTGCAACTATTTTATCGCGATTAAGTTTGGAGTGGCGATAACGAGTTGATAACGTCGCTGATAAGAAACTGATAGTGAGCAAACTACGTCGGATTATTGTGATTCCCTTTGTTTTGTAAGTACGTACTGCCCTACAACGATGGTGAGAAAGGGGACAATCGATGTCTTTTGAATGAATATTTTACTTAAATAATTATTTATTTATTTTAAAGTTCCACAACATTAACTGTGTGTAAATCCAATCTTACGGCCTTTAGGGTAAATTATTTACTTAAAGTTTGTTTGTTTTAAGGTTCCGACTGACTCATATGTACATTTAAGGAAGATCCATTACTTGGTAGAAGTTGTTTTTAATTGTTACTAAGCTCTAAATCTATATTGATATTTTGTTTATTGGTCTATCACACATTTGTAATTATGTATTTATTGATCACTAGCGGTCCGCCCCGGCTTCGCACGGGTATTAAACAAAAATTTCAAAAATTATACACACTAAGACGATGGGTTTCACAGTTTTCATACGGATGATCACTTATAATGAAGCCTAAAAGATTCTTATTACTAGGTAAATATTAGGTCTTTAAAAAATAAATTGCCGTGTTGTATTGAGAATTTCAAGTAAACCGATTTCTAAATACATTTTTTTTTGGTTTGTTGAACTTACGGTGAAATTTGGTAATTTGTCTGTATTTTTTAAACCTGTCTGTAATTTTTTCCAAAAGTCATCGTTTGATAGCGGCTAAAAATGCACGTCAAATCTCATTCTTTCGTTTATTTCCCAATGTAGGGTAAGAAGAAATCGTGTGATAAACAAGTTATATACATGGATAAATTTATGTTTTAATTATTGTATAGGTTTACCTACTCAAACAACATTGTACCAGGTTTACGATTTGTGAAAGTTAAGCTTAATTTGGGTAAGGAAAATAAAACAGCTCATTTACCGGTCTTTCGATAAGTCCCGTTTGGGTCCTCAAAGTATCAACTCGTACTATTTTATCGGGACCTTCTTGAACACAGAATATCTGTGTTCTTGAAGCTAATCCACTTTAGCGCAACGTGTAATTAATATATTTTCAAATCCGAAGGACACGTGAACCACTTTGTTTTTTGTTGCAAAGTAGGTATGCAAGATTGTAGAAATTATTTATGCATGTTGTAATTTGTTAGTGATAGGTGATTAAATGAAATTTTATTTTTAGAGAAATAAAAGGATTTCTATTTATTAATGACTAATAGTTGTCAGTTTTCCAAAACGTTGGGAGATTTTTGCGAGCACTACCAACGTGACAGTCGATTCATAGGATTCACGGATAATAGTGGACGAGAATTCATGAACCTTTCAATTTCACTGAAAACAGTCGTCATCACTTCAAAGGCCTTTTTACCCAGGTACTGCATGTTGTTGTATATGCAGATTTAATCCCAGCTTCCCATAATCCGCCCAAAATAGCTTCAGCCTTAGAATATTTTTCCACTGAATAGAACGGTTATCATTAGCAGTTAAGCTACCTGTAGTTTGTTTGCAGTTAGCTCAGTTGCTTCTATTCCAAAAACTAGTTTTAATTTGGTTATACAGGGCGTCCCACAGCTATGCCACATGGAGGGAAAGTACCTTAAATATTGTAGATAGAACATTTTACTGAAAGAAGACATTATTTTAATTTTCAAAACAATTTAAACTACATTCATAGATTTTTAAACAGTTACATGGGTGAACCGGGAATCGAACCCGCTACACGAGAAAAATAATCACCCTGTAGCTTTATCATACCGATCGAAAGGCTTCATCATAAAGGTTATTTTTGCTAAATAACATAGTATCAGAAATAAAGAAGCACCTTCCAAGCGAGACAAAATACAGACAGATGATAGTTAGAGCTTCAGTGAGAATAGGCATTGTGGAAAATCACAAAAGACAACAAAAATTCTGAAATATAGTTATTATATAGCCTAGCATCATCAACAACAACAACATTT
This sequence comes from Eupithecia pulchellata, assembly GCA_963931895.1. Classification (NCBI taxonomy): domain Eukaryota; kingdom Metazoa; phylum Arthropoda; class Insecta; order Lepidoptera; family Geometridae; genus Eupithecia; species Eupithecia pulchellata. Next base: position 8,302,465 of record OZ007520.1, on the reverse strand, counting down.
GTTCTACGACATTTGATAATTAGCTACTTTTTATTTTCATACAAAAATATTAATTACTTAATATATTATCTACTTGAATGTTCGTAACTCTATGCGTATCGCAACGTGTAGGTTAACAAACAAAAAAAAACCGAGCGAATTTTTTTATTACCATGGCGTATTTACCTGCAATCAGTAAATACTGCCTACAAACCCCGTGTGAATTTAATAACAGACGTATGCGCGCGCAAGCGTGCGTCATTCTTGATGCAAGATAGATCTACAAAAGTCACAATAAAACTTAAATAATGTCTAATTAATGTACCTATTGAGTTATTTCAAATATCGTAGAACAAACGTTGTTGCTGATGATGCTAGGAACCTGGTCACTGAGGATTGCTGGTGTTTTAAAAATAACCCTGTATATGACAGAAACTTTGCATTACAATTTAAACTGGCTTTTATGTGCGACAGACTTCCTAGGCCGCAGGCAACATCACTGAACACTTTGTTGATTTTAATCGTTCACTGGATAATTTACTCATTACTGGCTGTAGTGACGAAGGGCGGCATTTAATTGCATATTAACAATTCGCAGTCCGCCCAGTGTTCGCAAGGGTTTTACACAAAAATTTCAAAAATTATTCACACAATAACACTTTGCGTTACATTATTGAAGTTTTTATACGGATCCCTTACTTTATAGCAGCATAGGGTTTTTGACACTGACTCTCACTTTATTTTTTGACATTAATTTTCCTATCCAGTGACGAATTGTGAAGTTTATGACACTCCATACACTGGCAGAGTAGTACCTAGTGAAAAGCAAGCGGGGCGGTGCCATAATAAAAATGAAGCTGAATATACAGTATTCCTATGTTCACCAAGGAAAACGTAGGATTCTAATGGTGAAAGAATTTTTCAAACCGGTCCAGTTTCGGAGACTTGAATAGGCTCAAACAAACAAACAAACAATTAAATATTTCCTCATATCTCATATCAAGTATAGATATAGACCTTATATAGACATACTTCGAATCATATTGTATGCAGATAAGATCCAACATCGCTCGCACAAAATTAATTGTAGGCAGAAAGTTCCTTGTTGAAAATGGTCAATTAATTAAAATTGAGATACAATAAGTAAATACTTAAAAAATTGATTTATTATTATAATAATTTAAGTATGATTTATAATATGTTCTTTAGGGCTTTATTAAATAGGTTGATTAGAGCATTATTACTCTTTAAGTACAAACAAATTGTTGAAAATCAGAGAACACAGAAAATGGTCATTCCGTTTGTAGGTACTGTTTTTCACAAAAGAAATCGCATCGTAAAGGGTACCTACGACGAGAACGCTCATTACGAGCTGCCAACCAACTGCGGTGCACGTTGCCGTTACGAATCTACCTCCAAATTTTAGTTAAAATTCACCTAATATTTTAAAGAAAACATAAAAGATTTAAATGATTTTTGCAACACTTCAATAAACTGATCAACATGAATTGTTTTTTTTTATTATATTAAAGTAAATTTGGCGCAGAATCGTTAGTAAATTTTTTGTATATAAAATATGTAAATGCCAACATTTCCGCAAATTAACGAAATCCATTATTTATTTTAAAATTGTCATACATTTACATGAATGTGGCGGCTAGTTAAGAAACCATTAAATCAACACCCACCCAATGCAAAAAATATATTAATAAGTTTCTGTTCTCAACACATCTGCTTCATATTTTTAATAATTGCAGTCAAAATAGCTTCTTCATCGTCCTACCATCCGCTCCAGGACAACCATTCGTGTGCGCATAATCACCCTTTCTACTCTGCTTGTATCATTCGTACTGCAAAGGTATGTACCTGCCTAATAGTGTTTTTCCCACTTAAACTTACCACCTATCTTCAAGGCAGGGCTGATTATGTGTCTTCGTGATACCTCGTTAACTACATCGTCACTTAGCGATAGGTGAGATTGAGGTCATACGAAGGTCTATTCACGGTTTAGTAAAACCGTGGGCCGCAGTCGCCGGGCACCTGCTCAGTCCCCATTCCCTCGGACCGTCCCCGACTGTAGGGTATGGTGGGGTATAATGTGCCTGATGTGCCCCAATATTTGCGGCAATATGTGGCGCGTCATGCCAAGTGACGTCACAGGACAATAGCAGCTCGGAATTTATGCGTCTAGGGGTGGCACACGTGCGTGGGGCTAGAGTGACCATTGTTTTTGAATAGTAAAGATTCATTTTCTATTTCTCGAACTGGATCACTTTGGACCCAATTCCTTCGATCGAAAGCGGAGCTGCTCTTATTATCCTTCTAAAGGTACCGTACCTACTGACCGGTATAACATTGTGAAATGTCACACAGCGTGCGTTCGTGAAATATAGTAGGCACGGAGAAAGAAGGCGCTTACAACGAGTGAGATTTTTGAAGTTTTATGGTCGCTGCGAATGGTATATAACACCCCATAAAACCAGTAACATCTAGCTTTAGATATCAAACTTCTAATAACCTTAAGCTATGGAAGACCAACTATGTGAAAAGAAAACATATTTTACAAGAAATGAAGCTAGCTTTCGCACTAACGCGGCGTTTATTAATATTGTAAGTGGATTTTTATTCAATATTTCCTCGTTTTGTTCTGAGGAATGGATCTAGAATGCAACTGAAACGTAAAAATAGGAAGATTGCTCTAAGAAGATATTTATTTAGTATTTGCGAAGGATTCCACTTTAATTGAAGGGTTTTAACAATACTGCCTCCACAAACAAGTAGTAACTTTAGCGACGTCGTGTTATGAACTATGCGCCGTATTCGTTATGAATAATGTTTTTTAGTACTTAATAATTTTTAAATAAAATACCCCTCTCCCCTAGGTCATGTGAAATGCTGGTCACCCTATGTCCACCTGTCGCCAAATTCCATTCTCTAGCGTTGCGACCGCTTTGTTACCCTAAATGCAGGCTGACTGCCTAGATTGTCCAGTGTTATCTATTATATATCTGTGGGCACTACTAGCCCACAGGGGATGTGTCGCGTAATTGGAAGGTGTGCTTTGAACAAAGTATGCCAAGCTTGTCAACGAGCGGAACGAGCCTAAATTTACCGTTGATAAATGAAAATTAAATGAAGGAATTACCACGAATAATTTTACAGTTTTCATTAAAAACTAGAACCTACACTAAGTGTTTGAAAGAGACAGAAAAAGTTATGTTATTTATTATGCATTAACGGTGATCTCTTCTTGTTGGTTTCTGCTCTCTCTACAAGGAATCGGAAAAGAAATTCGCCGTAAATCGTAAACCATTTTCTATATACCTTAATAACAAAACTACGCAACGGATTTTGATGCGGTTTTAATATGAAGAGGTATTCAAGAGGAAGGTTTTTGTATCTGCATTGCAACCGTGCAAAGTCGGAGCCGCTATATATTACATATAATGTGAAACCTGAATAATGTAGGCATGTAGTGTCTCTCTGGCGAATATATCATAATGCTTATGAGCTGTGTTAGATACTCACCAGCTCTCGGGTCACACATCGCGTCGACCAGACACTGGTAAATGTGAATCTGGAGATCCTAGGTACCCCACGGAACGTCTTAGCTCCAAGGTGAGCAAAGAAAAGGCTCCTTTAAAATCTGTCTCTTGAGATCTTCATCTAAATCTACGACCACTTCGGCTCTTACGGATGTCTTATAACAATTCATATTCGCCATACAGCGAGGTAATGCAGCCAGCCTTGGGGACACTTTCGACTGCTTGATATGGAGTGAGCTACCTGTAGTTTGTTTGCAAGTGCTAGAGCGCGTAGGAATGTTCGGTCGAGACGAATGGATCGGATTTATTCTCTTCGTAAGAGGCCTCTCGACGACACATCTTGACGAGTGTGAAAACGCACCAGTAGAGACAGAAATTTAGTCAGAAAATTAGACGCAATTTATAACAAATCAACTAAAAACTTACTGATCATTTGGAGGTCTTATTGCTCAAGAGCAGCCTCTACCAGACAACTTAGATAAGATTGTTGGATAGGTAAGTACATAAAGATCTATTTTTTTTGCGTTAGTTAATTCAATGGATCATAGTACGCTTATTGTTTTTCTATCTACCCTATTTATTTTTGATTTTGTTGGCTTCTTATTAAATTTGTTTGTACACACATATTTATCCTAAACTATGTTAATTAGCACTACTATAATAAGAACTTAAATTTCCTATACCTACGTACATATAATTAAGTCCTAGAGGTACATTTTGTTTTAATTGTAACATTATGTAAAAAATCTTTGTACGAATTACTGATTCTCATTGTAAGTGAATTTTAAATGTAGTTTTTATGAGAAATAAAGCCTCTTTAACCAGCTTTAACCTCAATCTGAATCTGTTTTCAATAAAACGTCCTCTCTGGTGTAAGCGTGTCGCATTACCCAGTTGACAAACAAAGTCACGGTAATCAAACGCGTCAATCGGCCCCATCATACCTTCGATTGTCGCGATCGGGATCAGTCAAGGGTAATCAGTCACGGGGGTAAGCAGCGGGGCGCGGGGGTAACAAGGCGTGACATTTAATGTCTAATGTCACGCTTTGACACGCGATTCGGGACGCGCAGGCGTACTGAAGTAAGGTGCCTTGCATATTGTTAAGGAGTACCACATTCGCAAACCCCTGTATTATAAGTTTCGTCCTAACACTGTTTTCCAAATTTTTGGAGGCGAGAGCCCACACGACAGCATCATTTTTAGATTATAATATTAGAGAACAAGTATCTGGATAAACCATAATTTAAGACTACCACAGAATCAACTCATAGTACTAGCCTGTACAAAGTACAATGTGTAAAGTGAGGTCAGACCAATCAGGTAACTCTTAATCTCTACTTGCCATAAAAAACGTCATTATTTTTATCCACAGAAATCTGAATAATATTCAATTTTCTGTGTTTTTATAAATAAACTTGTAATGTAGCAGCATTAGTACCCGTGGGACTACTAAACCTTCTCTTTGGCCATAGTAAACCTTTTATTCCTTTGTCAGAATCGTTTTTCATACGTTTGTAATACCATGCGAACTCTGTAAGTCAGTTGGTATCACACGACCTATCTTGACATGACGGTTTATTCTCCCACTCTTCCTCAACAATGCGAGACGCGAGTAGAGTTTTTTGTTTTTTATTTCTTTAGGAATTCAAAATAAGGACTTTTTCATATGATAAATTATTAGAAAATAAGAAATAAAGTGTAATTGATCTTCTTTTGATTTCAATTAAGTTTCATATTTCATTTATTTTTGATTGCATGTAAGTACATTCTTAGGTCTAAGCGAATGGTTTAGTTGCCAGGCACCTCTTCTCGAAGTTGCGACTAAAGATAATATACATATTAATAATATGTATAGGTATACATATTATTAATGAAAATGAAAAAAGTACCATATGTCCGTCTTCGGGATACCGCCTATCCGTTCACCAAATTTCACGAAGCACTTCACCTTTTCAACTTTGTTCCTTTTGTCTGTTTGTCACCTTTCGTCAAAGCGGCTAAACCAAAGTTCAGCCGCGAGGCGTGAAAACGAGCATACAGAAATACATTGGCTTCAATAATAGGGTGAATGGAACTGAGGTATACTAAAGACGGGTGGACAACGTACCGAGGTACAGTTCCATGGCACTGAACGTTAGAAGTACAAGGTAGAGGAGGCTCGCTGCAAAAGGAGTAAAAGGAGGCCTATTGCCCCACAGTGGGTGATGGTGATAATTCGCGTGTTCGGCAGCCAGACATTTTCAATTACAATATTTATCTACACGATTTAACCGTCTTCAGATTAGATCACATTAGAAAAGTTTTCTTGTGGAACGGTGACCGCTGTTTAGGGGATAAAATACACGATCTCTCATGATGACCTTCCTAGGCATAGCTTCTGTTTCCTTTTGCCTCTAGATGTTGATGGCATGACCACACGGACGTAATAGGTATAGTTCGAGGGCATAATTGCTAATTTTAAAAACAAATGAACAAAGTGTCTTTCCCGATTATAAGAAAAGTGCCGATGGACACGTTCTTAAATAAAAGAAAGAAAGCCAAATGTATAGCTAAATTGTAATGTTATTATTATAGTGTTTTTAAATAAGTAGGTAAAAAAATATGTGGAAGGCGCGTAACACTATTCTTACGCTATCCAAGGTTTACGTTGGAGGGGATCCCACAACTTGGTTTGTTTAGGTCCTTTCTTTTTATTTCTATTTTATTTGACGCCGCACCTGCCTGATTCGCTTTTCAAAATAGAATTATTATTAGTCCTCACAATATGCCGGTTATATTGTTATGCACCCTAGGTTGTGCACCCTTGTTGCACCCCGGCATTCCAAGGCACACGTGGTGTCTATGGTCTTGGGGTCGTTTTCGCTGGCGTTGCTTAATGTGGTGATGTAATTGCCGGTTTGATTAATGACAGTGTAGTTAGCGAAAAGTAGATTAAAAGTGATTGTTACAAAGTTGAAATGTTAAGCTCGCGGGTTGCTTCGAGAACTTTTTTTTTGAACTTTTCCGATAATTTACGAGGATTTGGGAACTTGGACGATCAAGTAGCTTTATACTTGCTGATTAAATAATTGGTTTATATTTTAGTGAATCCTTACGTGATAAAGGCAAACAAATAAACATAATGACAGTATCATACTTATGTATATTTATAAAACTTTCTGTAAAATCATAAAAAAATATCAATCGCCTCCTTCAAAATAGCCATACTGATACATAATTTATTTACTGTGCATAAATATCACGAGATTTATCTTAAGGCAACCCTTCTACAACAAAATTCCAAGTGAATTGCGATAATAATCTATAGATAAATTCAAAATCCTGTGAGGTTTCAAGAAAATAAAGCACTTTGATGTTTGATTTAAAATACTATCGGTACTAATACTGGACCTTTCACACATCATCATAAGGCCCCAAACTAAGCAGAGCTTATGTTATGTGTAGCTATCATAAGCTAACTAGCGGTCCGCCTCGGCTTCGCACAGGTATTTTAAAAACATTTTATTTTTCTTCCGGATCCCTTTCTTACTTACTTATTTTATAGTGTCTAGAGAGTTTATTCTTGCTGAAAGATTTTTTAAAATCGGTCAGTAGTTTTGGAGCCTATACAATTCAAACAATCAAATCTTTCTTTTTTATAATATTAGTACCTATAGATAGTGATTCGGTCTACAGCACAAAGGTCTTTTAACCCACGCCACGACGGCTATCCATATTGGGTATTTACGCGGATGCACAGTATGATGCATCCAAAGATAATACCCGTCAGGAGTAGAAAATAAAAATTCAAAGAAAGAAAATCATATCAGTTTATTGTGATGGGTGGATGGATAATGGGAAATAAAACGGATACTTGTCATGAAAATTCTTAGAACTATTGTAAAAACTCATTAATATCCTCTAGTTTAAAAAAAAACTACTTCAATGCCCTAAGTTTTATAGGCTTTTGTGGGATAGATACTAATTCCTCGGGAATATAATTACAATAATAATGCTGGATATTCGACACAGCATGTAAGTTAAGCAGAGCTTGTGTTATGGGTACTTCAACAACAACATCCTATAATAGTCCACTGCTGGACATAGGCCTCCCCTAATGAGCGCCATAGATGGCATCATTATTTGGGGGTTATTGCCCATAATCCCCACGCTGGGCATGCGGGTTGGGGATCGCAGTTCGGTGTAGTTGTTCTGCAGAAGGCGCTGCTGCCCGCCCCCCGCTGTGTTTCCCTTAGTCGCCTCTTACGACACCCACGGAAAGAGTTGGGGTGGTGAAATTCTTTGCCGGCACCACACGGCAATGTATGGGTACTTGATGACGGATAATACTTAATACTACATAGATAGATATTTTTTATTATACATAGAATAACGACCTGAACAACTATATGTAGGCCGGTAGACACATTTGTCCCGAGGCGGAAATCGAACCCGCAACCTCCTTCTTTCAGATTCAGATTCAATAATTTTATTTCTTTAGGCTTAGAAAATAAAAACTTAGACTTTGCAGGCGGACCTTCAGTCAACCGGCCACAGGCGTAGTCCTAAAATAAAATTTTATGGAATAAAAAAATTATGGAATTACGAATTTATCCTATAATCAGCCGGATAAAAAAATCATCCATATCGATTCATAAATGACGGTGAAATCGTCATACCAACGTCAAAATATTGACAAACAGATTATTAATGAAAATATAACCCCTTTTCCGGAGTATGTTAAAATGCCTTACACTTTCTAGCTTTGCCTTCTAGTCACTTATTTCATAAAATATGTGAATTAAGCTCTAATCTTCATTATGTGTTTGAAGATCACGATTAAAATTTTTATACACTGCTACAAGAGGCAATTACAAAAATTACATTAGAGTAAATAAATGGTATATATCAACGTTAACACATTTAGACAATACGTTACATATGAGTACAAATGGTGGCGTTATTGCTTAAGTTTGCGAAGTAATCATCAGATTGAAATCTTACTACGCTTCTGGTAACAAAACAGTTTCGTGGGCTAATTGACTTGTCTAAGTGCTTTTATTTGACTTGTCTAAGTGCTTATACGGGGACACATAAATGGTCAAGGGTTAGTTTTTATGTTAGAATATAGCGTGTAAATGTTTGTTCTCAAAATAAAGGAAGAATAAATTAAATTGTAAGCCTAAACAAATAAAGCTATTGAAATCTGAAATCTCGTAAAGCTTAGTTACAGGTAGCCTGGTGTATCGCGCTGCTGGTCATAAGCTTCCCCCTGGTCTATATACTGTCGTATTATATTCCTTAAACCCATTCAATGGATAACCATCCAAAGATGGATGGTTATCCATTGAATGGGTTGTTTCACCGTAATTGCATAGCTGGTCAGACCACGTGGATAGACAAGCCATGCGTGGTGGATACTAAACTTAAAAATAGTTAGTGATCCACCCCGTCCTCGCACGGGTGGGTATTGAACAAAAATTAAATTTCTCTGGCAGATCCCTAACTTTTTTGAAAACATTGCTAAGCCTATGTTCATCAGGGAAAATTTTGAAGTCTAATGGTGATAGAATTTTTTAAATCGTTCCAATAATTTCGGAGCCTTTTCAATTCAAACAAACAAACAATCAATTTTTCCTCTTTACAAGCATGGTGGCGATCGCTGCGTCTCGTCTAGCTTATAATATCCACATGAGAGTCAACGAAGAAAACAGGGAAATACCCCCTGTGTTCACCATCTACGAACAATCCACCTCCAAGCATATTGATAATGTCAAAACGCTTTTGTTCTACTTGGAAGTATGCTCAGTGGAAGTAGGTATGTGTGCTAATAGCACTGGACAGCTGCATTTAAATTTCTAATAATTTATTAAGATTTTGAATGCAATACGGATAAAACATACCTAAGTGAAATTTTTCGATTTTATAAGCTTTTGTTGTTTGATTAATTTGTTGTTTGATCATAGTTTGTTTTTAAACCGTTGAAAACAATTAGTTAGGTCATGTTAGGTACTTTTACTTATTTCATTGGCTGAAAAGCCAAAAATTAATCTAAAATCCTCGTTAGATTGATGCTCAGCTAAACTCGGCTGCTTTCGGCAAAACTCGGCAGGAGGAGGGGAGTTCGTTTCGTATTTCACAATTAAATTTTTCTGACGCTATCTTACCCGATGTGTACGCGTAGAATCGCCGCTTTCCGCGCTTCGGGGGAAAGGCAGCAGCCCTCAAACTTTTTAGTAAAATACAATCATATTTTTATTTTTCGGCTTTCTGAGTTTGACGACCTCTTTGACGTGGTGGACGAAAGTACGACTGAGGAGGTCGTGGGTTGTTCACCCGGAACAACAGATATTTGTTCCGGGTGTCCTGGTGGTTTCTATGTAAAGTAAAAAGGAGTTTTTTTTTATTTCCTAATTGTTTCTCTGCTCAAATACTAGGTCAAATCAGTTTCATTTAATGAATAAGCTGTATCATAAGGTATTAAAGAGTTACAATTTGTTGAAAAAAATATATTATAATATAAGATTATTTTGTATTATTGTGATAAAAGTAAGGTTTCAAAAGATAATACCCAAGATAATAAATAACAAACAATAAATTGTAACAAGCTTGACTTCCCATTTTGTCTTCCTCTGAAATTCAATATTAAGACAAATTCGTTTCTATTTAACGAATAAGGTGTATCGTAAGGCATTAAATTTTATGTACTTAATATCTTAATTAATATTATGAACTTAATATTTGAGAATATTTTGTTATGGATATTTTGTAACATTAGAATATATTTTAGTTATATCTTTAAGTAAAACGTTAGGAAAAGACTCGCTGACATTTGTTGGGACAGTCGATATTTATGTAAAACAATAGCCAACGGTTCTCTGAAACTAAATATGTTATAAGAGACACGCCACATTTTTCTGATCCTGTGAGCTGGAAGCATTTCTCATTAGGGTAAGCTATTTTACATTGTAGCACCTTTTTGTAGACGTATACATGCTTGTTTTACTTATCAACCACTAGCTATAAATGGGAAGAAAACTAAATAATTTATTGCACCTGCATCATGCGTCAGGCACTTTTTTTTATAACATCGTTTACACACTAAATTATAGCGCAAGTTTGAGCGCCACTGCCGTCTAGTTTAATATCGTGGTGACGACACGGCGTCACGTGCTATACACGCACACAGGCGCGCACGCACACACAGGCCTGCGTTTCTCTATTTGTCCGCGTTTCTGTCTTTAGAGGTAGATAGGTATTTCATTTGAAGGAGGCAAAGAGCAGCCTACGGATCGAGGTTAGAGTTGATGGAGAGTTGGAGGATTGTAATCGTTTTCTATTTATTTTGTTCATATAATATGAATAAAATTAGTTTTTTATGTTTATTTATTTATTTACTAGTTTCCGCCAGCGGTTTCATACGCGTGGTTTGGAAAAAAAGGATATTTATTTTCAGTGGGAACTATCTGTGTTTGAGAATAGTCCTCTATCCTATAGGTACGAAAATTTTAAGCTCGTTTTGTTTAGTAGATTGGGGTGAAGATGTAATAAACAAACAAATACGAGTATCTATCGAAACAATATCTACATAAATCTACATAATCCATCAACATTCGCGTTAAATTTTAAGTAATAATAATGTTACTTGGATAAAGCGCTACGCGAGATCTTATTTTCTACGAAAAGCTACGAAGGGTCTACGAATTTTCGTAGCGGTTTTGCTACGATTTGTGTTTTCTGTACCCTTGAATATTCCCTAACATATTCATTAGCTGTATTCTAAGGCTGTATGAGTGGGTAAGTTAATTAGTTAATTTTTAAAGTTATATATTAAAATGTGTTCGTTTGACGACTTCAAAGGCGCAGTTGTGGAAGGGCCACCAGTGACTGTAACCTGTGTGTTTGAGGGCTCGATTCCCGCCCTGGGACAAATGTTTGAACACGAATTGCAGAAATAATTTTGCTGTATATTATTAATATTAAAAATATTTATCTGTATGTACCTAATAAATTGTCTTGTATCCGCCATGTGTACCTATAATAAATACAACACTGCTACGTTTTGGGCTAGAAAATGATGTGTGAATCGTCTAGCTTTATTCAATTAAAAGTTCATGCAATATAATAAAAATAGCTCTGAACTATAGCAGCTTTTCTAGACTGAAAGTGTTACGGTCAGCCTAAATCAGAGTTTCACTTTGTTTGTCGTGCTTTGTTCGCTATAACTTTATTAGGACAGCAAAATCGATACCTATTCCAAATAACGTTTGCCTGCTGCATGCTAAAATGAGAATGGTAGATTCAGGGGAGATAAATCTGTATTGGATAATCACTAAAGCTTTATTCTGATATGCAACAATTCGTCACTCAATCCTAAGAGGGAAAACAAAAACAAAAGACTACTTTGGTATAGATATCTTTCGGCGTTACTAGGAACCGACTGGAAGTTAGGATTCGCTGATAGAAACCCAATCAAATCTCCCATCATTCCTTCTTAGAGTATGTCTTTCTTTGGAAAAAGATAATTCTGAATGAAAAAATCCACCAATCGACAATTCGTCCGAATCTAAAACATTGTTTGTTTCGAATCGATTCCCCCAGCAGTTGAGACCGTAAATTGCGTAAATAAAGATGTCATGTTTCTATATTTTAAAATAATACCTTCATTAACAAAGATAATTACAATGTCATAACAGAACCAATTAGAACTAGTATATACAATTGAAAGAATTAAGGTAACTGCGGACTGTTGCATACAATCTACAGGTAGCTCAAATGATCACTACCAGTAGAAAGAGACTCCAAGAAGCTGACATTACAAAAAAATCCTTTATTTCTTCAAACTCAAACTTATTTAAAAGATAGTGAACTGGAGTTCAGGTAAGATAAGAAATTTTATGTCTTTATAGTAACAGACTAAATTGTTTATTTAGCCGCCTCGTTTGGCTTAGGCGTCCATTACTTTTATCTTCAGTTGTCTTTATAATCGCCTTCAAAAAAGGAGACTTTCTTTAATTATTGTAAAAAAAAGATAGAAAACGATCCTAAGGAGGTTGATATAAAAAAAATCTTATTGATTGTTCTTTGTCCCGTAAAACCTTAAACCTATAATTTCTTTGAAAAGTCAGGACTAGCTCAAATTTGATGATACAATAGAGTTCTTGTATTATGATTGATTTTGAGAAATTCTCAAAAAAGTTGGAGTATCGAGCTGTTGCTGTGTTCCAATAACAAAATAATATTGCTTTTATTGACGACTAGCGGCCCGCCCCGGCTTCGCACGGGTATTAAACAAAAATTTCAGAAATTATACACACTAACACGATGGGTTTCACAGTTTTCATACGGATCCCTTACCTTTTCTTCAACTTCTTTTTTTTATGGCGCCGCTTGCTTTTCGCCACGACTCTGCCAGTGTCTGTGTGTCGGAGTGTCATAAACTTCAAAATTGGGATTTTTGACATTGACTCGACACTCCATAACTGACACTGGCCGGCCGTAGAGAAAAAGCAAGCACCGTGCGCTATATATTCAACCTCTTTTTCTATTGTGACGCGCCATAATAGAAAAAGAGGTTGAATATACAGCGCACGGTTCAATTATTGAATTTTTCATGAAGATCCCTAACGTTTTTAAAAATATTATATAGCCTATGTTCATCACGGAAAAATCAGGATTCTAATGGTGAAAGAATTTTTCAAATCGGTCCAGTAGTTTCGGAGCCTATTCAATTCAAACAAACAAACAAACATACAAACAAACAATCAAATCTTTCCTCTTTATAATATTAGTATAGATATAGACTAGGGGGTCCACCCCGCTGGTATGTTACTCACGTCGTTTAAAGTTTATTGAAGTTTCATATAAAAATCTCTAAATAAGGGTAGGTTAGTAGTAAGTTCCCGATGTTTCGTGTGACTCCTATGATTTTAAAACGTTATATAAGGGCTCAATATACAAAAATATTAATACAAAATATTTAAATGTTTATCGCAGTAGGTAATATTCGAAATTTCTCTGGGATTGGGCCAAAGAAGATGGTTCCACTTTCAGATTCTTAGTTTGGCATTCACAGTGCAAGTTTGTACCGTATGAAAGCAGCGCGAATGAAAAGATCACGCGAATAAATCGCGAGCGGCTAGTTCAACTGAAACAAAAAAACAATAAAATCTTTCGCCTTTATAAATTAACTATAGAGATAATAAAAAATAGATCATTCAATAGTTTCTAAATTTTGACTATACAGGGTGTAATCGTTAAGTGTGCACAGGCGATTATTCCGTAACTATTGCAGATATCAAAAAACTTTAAACTGATATCGAAAGTACTTTACCTAATGAGTAAAATGACATTAATAACTTTTTAAAAATAAAACGAGAAATATCCAAAAAAATTACATTAATCACTCCCATACATTTTATTTCTTAGTAAGTAGAAAATTTTGTGTTCAAAGCATATGTTCGAAGTGACGTCCTCCTTGTGCAATACAATGACGAGCTCTATTTACAGTTTCTAAATGAACTTTCCTTAACATTTGCGGAGTAATTAAAGCAATTGCACGACGTACACGATTCTGTAACTCTTCTAGGCTGTGTACTCTCTCAGCGTACACGTGGTCTTTGACAAATCCCCATAGGAAGAAATCACAAGGCGTGAGATCCGGGGATCTGGCAGGCCAAGGGGTTGCACTATTATTGGCTATTAAGCCATTATAATTGTTTCGTAAGAAATTCATTACAACATTTGTATTATGTGCAGGTGCTCCATCTTGTTGAAAAATTATCGACCTTCTTTCATCGTCTGGAATTGGTTCTAAGAGACTTGGCATATCGTTTTGTACAAAGGAGAAATATCTCTGTCCATTTAAGGTTCCACTGTAAAAATATGGCCCAATGATCCGATCTCCAAGAATACCACACCACACATTAATTGAGAATCGCACCTGAGCTCTAACTTCAGTAGTTAAGCGAGGATTGTCAATTGACCAATAATGCGAGTTTTTTCTATTGTAAATGCCGCAGTTTGAAACATTACTTTCATCGGTCCATAAAATTGACCTTACATTGACATAATTATTGACTAGCCAATTGCAATAGACCAGCCGACGAGCAGGATCATCATTGTGCAGCGTTTGAGTAGGTTTTATCTTAAATGCTTTGAAGTTGTGTTTTTTTAATAACTTGTGTACATAATTGTGGGACACTGGAAATGATCGGGCCACTGAACGCGTTGATTCTTGTGGATTATCTACTACGTAGTTAATAATATTGTTATCTAAGTCATTATCAAATTCCGGAGCTCTTGTTCTCGAACCTTTTTTTCTGTTAAAAGATCCATAATTTATCAAATTGTTATCCAACTTACGTAAATACGTACCAGAAGGAACTATCTGGGTACTCTCTTCTGTAGGCGATAATGGCCGCCCTATTGTTACAATCATGTTTGTAGTACATTTTTAACATGTCCCTCTTTTCTGTATTGGAATATGCCATTTTTCAATCAATAAATGCAACAATCACGATTATTAACGCAAATTGAAAAATACAATAAATTGGCGGGAACGAGAACCCGCGATAAAGAATTTGAATTTAGAACGAACACCAAAGAGTATCTTTCTTTTTGTTTTTATGTAGTATGTTGCTTTTCAGCTAGTTCAAATCAATACAATATTGAAACAAGGTTTATTATAAATTTGAAGTAGTAAGATAATTAATCTACACGTGTATCTACTTGAAATTCATTAATACCTTCATATCGTACATAATTATAAAATGACAAGGGTAAAATGAGTAGGTACTATTCCACTTAAAATAAGGAAACTAAAACCTTTCTACTATCTCATACTAAATGTATGGGAGTGATTAATGTATTTTTTTTGGATATTTCTCGTTTTATTTTTAAAAAGTTATTAATGTCATTTTACTCATTAGGTAAAGTACTTTCGATATCAGTTTAAAGTTTTTTGATATCTGCAATAGTTACGGAATAATCGCCTGTGCACACTTAACGATTACACCCTGTATAGAATCAAAGTTGCCATTTTAACACTTTATAAAGTGGTTGTCATTAAACGTGCGTGAAAAACATCATCAAATGATCAGGAATCGCTACTAACGCCTGTGTTTCGCAGACACTTGTGCACCATAACATATCCTGCGCACATGGTGTTTCTGAGCCAGACAGGAGTAGGGTTATATTTTGTAATCCACAGTCGCCCAGGGGGTCACTGTCACGAACTTTTAACCATATTATCTCCAGCATGTTTGTATAAGCACGCAGAAAACGACTCATCGCAGATTGCCTCCCTCGCTGTCACAAAGGGTGCATTATACCACCTGTTACCATCCCTTGTAACAAAAATGCAGCAAGATGTGCATGCACTGTGTTTTTTTTACATATCTATTACTAGCGGTCCGCCCCGGCTTCGCACGGGTATTAATCAAAAATTTCAGAAATTATGCACACTAAAACGATGGGTTTCACAGTTTTCATACGGATCCCTTACTTTTTTTAACAGCATTGGGGTTTTTGACATTGACTCGACACTCCATAACTGACACTCTCAGCTGACACTGGCCGTAGAGAAAAAGCAAGCACCGTGTGCTATACAACCTCTTTTTCTATTCTGACGCGCCATAATAGAAAAAGAGGTTGAATATACAGCGCACGGTTCAATTATTGAATTTTTCATGCGGATCCCTAACTTTTTTGAAAATATTATATAGCCTATGTTCATCACGGAAAATTCAGGATTAAAATGTTGAAAGAATTTTTCAAATCGGTCCAGTAGTTTCGGAGCCTATTCAATTCAAACAAACAAACAAACAAACAAACATACAAACAATCAAATCTTTCCTCTTTATAATATTAGTATAGACTATCCCCATTTTCTTTGTTTTAGTGATAACCAAACCATGTATTTAGATTTATTTCAAGCAATGTGTGACACATTTCACACGTGTGTATCGCAACTTCGCAATGCGAGGAGCCTTGTAGGATGTAACCTCCATATTTGAGACTACTAAGCTTCTATATAATACCTACATATTTTAAGTAGAGACCGCGATACGCAAATTAGAGTGGACGCCGCGGCCAGGCGGGATGATTATCTGCAAAAGACTAAAGGCAGATGCTGGATGCGACAAGCTGAAGCCAGGGCGGTATTACACTCAATAGGGCGGGCCTATGTCCAGCTGTGGACTAACATGGGATGATATATTGTGATACTATGAGCTTATTGGTTTCAATAGTTCTAATTTGATTATATTATTTGACTGTTATTATATTTGCAAATAAAATGACTAATCAGAAGATACTTATTTTATCTATAAATCAAATTTCTTTCGTGTCATTAGAACCTACCGAAGAACATTGCGTTTGAGAGAGATAAGTGGAGTCAACTGCATAACTATGCAGTTAGCTTTGCACTGTTGATAATGGTATAATATATATAAAAATAGCTTATGATAATAAGTAGAACTAATATACTTTTAATAAATTAGAACCAAAAACATGAAAAATTTACCTAGTACCTAGTATCTTCAACATACGAACAGACAGCATAACAGACGGACCACCCTCTTTTTGTATCGTAAATTATCGAAACTCCCCCCTAATGCTAATAGATTACGATTCAAAATGACTAATAACAAATTTAGCTTGTAAATCCGATTAATGGGATTTTAACGGTTATTATTGAACGTAAGCAAATATATGAACAAATACGAGCTGGTTCAAAGTCTATTGAGGGTAGTTTTAGTATGCGGACAAAAGTGTTTACTTTTGTTTGATACATTTGATTTCAAGTAAACAAGTTTTTCTATACTAATATTATAAAGAGGAAAGATTTGATTGTTTGTTTGTATGTTTGTTTGTTTGTTTGTTTGTTTGTTTGTTTGAATTGAATAGGCTCCGAAACTACTGAACCGAGTAAAAAAATTCTTTCACCATTAGAATCCTTAATTTTCCGTGATGAACATAGGCTATATAATATTTTCAAAAAAGTTAGGGATCCGCATGAAAAATTCAATAATTGAACCGTGGGCTGTATATTCAACCTCTTTTTCTATTATGGCGCGTCAGAATAGAAAAAGAGGTTGTATAGCGCACGGTGCTTGCTTTTTCTCTACGGCCAGTGTCAGTTTTGGAATGTCGAGTCTATGTCAAAAACCCCAATGCTGTTAAAAAAAGTAAAGATCCGTATGAGAACTCTAAAACCCATCGTTTTAGTGTGTATAATTTCTGAAATTTTTGTTTAATACCCGTGCGAAGCCGGGGCGGGCCGCTAGTTAGTAATAAACAAACATGTTTTCACAATTTTCAATAAAACAAAAGAAGACATTCTTTTGTTTTAATAGCCAAACTCTAAAGTCGAAGTAGATGATGATTTCAATGGAACAACTGGCGAAGTTCCGTCAGAGGTTATGAGTTTAATTCAAGCCGCGGAACAAATATTTGTAGATACATAATATTTTTGGGGTTTTGATGATACTTGCGAGTATGTATGCTCGCAAGTATCACCCAAACCCAAGAAATACGTTATTTTTTGTTCTAAAGAAAAACGTGCCTCAAGCAGAAGCTAGATGTTTAATATTATATAATATAATATAATATATAATATATAAAATAATATAATAGATGTCTACGTTATTATAGTACGTTATTATAGTATCTACGTTCAATTTGGTAGAGACCCACCAGATTGAACTAAGTCAAACTTAGGTAAAATTATAGAAACTGGCGGCCAACCTTCCAGAATTAAGAGGCAATTTAGAAGAAGGTTAAATTAATATTGTATTGCAATAACAGACATCTAGAAGACAACTCAAGCAGGCAATCTAGACAAGATTTGTACTTCGCCATTGGATCTTGTAGCCGAAATTTAATTAAACTTAGTTTCAAGTGAATTTTCGTTGTCGAAAACATAGCTCGGAGACAGATCGGCTTTCCTTCTCTTTGTCTCGTCTTTATTTCACCTTTCAACACATTGCCGTTAAAGCATTGACGGAAACTAATATTGAAACTTTAAGAAGGTACCCTCTTAATAGCACCTCCAACTATTTTATCATAAAACGTTCTACCTTAATCAAAAGAATTTTCAAAAATCCATTGGCCAGTTTGCGATACCTATCATAATAATGATAGGCTTAAAGTTTATTTAATAAGCTTTTGCCTAAATTTTATTTTGTATCGTAAAGCAAGCGATGCGAATACAGAGTCTAGTGGACACTGAGAGCAACTTGAATTCGCGTGATTTATTATTTATATACAGGAAAAATACATAAAATGCTACAAAATACCTATTTATTTAAAACTAGGTTAAAGGTTTAGGTGTGATATCATATTCTTAATACTCATTCAATGCTGAGTTATGGCTTTTTTGTAACATTTATAATGCATGTACGTACTACGTAGTACGTACTTATAGTATAATTGTCTTGTTTTTGTGAAATATCTTTCTTCTTCGACTATACGAGACACGCTATATGATAAAGTATTAAAAGACAGAATGAAAAAAATAAACGTCGAAATAATTTTATTAATACCTGTTCGTAATAATCAGATAACAATAGGCGGCAATAGTATGAGATTGGGTAGCGCTATAAGTTAAATACATTAAACCCCAGTTTGACCGCTTTAAAATCGGGCTGCGTTTCTACCGATTTGCGTAGCTGATGTCTAGTTTCTCAAGTGGTCACCTGCTGTTTGCAATGGTCCGGTGATTCCATAATGATCCAGTGGGTCTATAGTGGTCCAGTCGGCATCTGGCGGAGATGGCCGAGGGCGGCCGAGTGCGGCCGAGAGGAAACCCTGCTGGTAGACAGGATTCTCGATGGTTTAGTAAATATGATTAAGTTTTAATAAATTCGCTTGTTTATAATTTCTGTCTGTCGCAGTCATTGAGAGATGGTGACTTTGTCTTATGTTACAAGACTTACACCCATATTCTTAGTCGTTTCTTATAAAATATTACTTCAATCTATCTCTGGAGGTTATAATAATAATAAGGCACACTCAAGTTGAGGGAAGATGTGACGTCAACGTTTCTAGAATAGGACTGGAAGTATATTGGGACACTTCCTTGTGGCACCTCTGCTTTGATTTCCTTTGTTTCAGAGTAAGAATCCTCTTGCCGTATTCTAAAGACTCTTTTAGCTAAATATGATTTAATTATATTTGACGACCTCTGTGGCGCGCTGGGCGAAGGTCCGCCTACGACGCAGGAGGTTGCGGGTTCGATTCCCGCCTCGGGACAAATATTTGTACGATCTACAGATATTTTTTCATGGTGTTCTGGACGTTTTCTATGTACTTTATGTATAAAAAAAATTATCTATATCTATACTAATATTATAAAGAGGAAAGATTTGATTGTTTGTTTGTTTGTTTGTTTGTTTGTTTGTTTGTTTGTTTGTTTGAATTGAATAGGCTCCGAAACTACTGGACCGAGTTAAAAAATTCTTTCACCATTAGAATCCTTAATTTTCCGTGATGAACATAGGCTATATAATATTTTCAAAAAAGTTAGGGATCCGCATGAAAAATTCAATAATTGAACCGTGGGCTGTATATTCAACCTCTTTTTCTATTATGGCGCGTCAGAATAGAAAAAGAGGTTGTATAGCGCACGGTGCTTGCTTTTTCTCTACGGCCAGTGTCAGTTTTGGAATGTTGAGTCAATGTCAAAAACCCTAATGCTGTTAAAAAAGTAAAGATCCGTATGAAAACTGTGAAACCTATCGTTTTAGCGTGTATTATTTCTGAAATTTTTGTTTAATACCCGTGCGAAGCCGGGGCGGGCCGCTAGTATCTATATAATAATATAGTATTATAGCAGTATAGCAGTCATCCAGTACATGTCCAGTACCCATAACACAAGCTCTGCTTAGCTTGGGGCTAGATGATGCTGTGTGGATTATCCGGCATTATTTAGGTATTTATTTATTATTTTAACGTATTCTGTTTCTAATACAGTTTTTCGTTTTATTATTAGACCTGCATGCCATACATGGTCAAAGGCTTGTGCTACATCGAAGGAAGATTATAGTACTGATTTCTTTATTTTGCAATTTTTTTGCAGTGTTTTTCAACTAGATTATTTATTTTGTGTAGTGTTGGTTTAAGTTTTTCAAGAATAACTTTTCGAATAGCTTTGACACAGTTGGGAGCAGAGATTATAGGTCTGTACGTTGTAGTTTCCAGAGGTGTTTTTCTGGCTGTGAAATCATAATTATATCCGTAATTTTCCATAGATCTGGTACGTGTTTCAAATTAGAAACAGTCCAGGAGATTTCCTTGTATTAATATTTTGTTTTATTTCACGCCATACCTGTTTCGGTGAAACAGACTTGTTTTCTAGGATTTAGTCGCAGATTTCTAATTTATCAGGGGTACAGTTTTTTTGGCCTACATTAGGCTTTAAGATGATCTCTAGATGTACAAATATTTTAGCTCTTTTTGCTCATTGCTAACGCCCTATTCCCCGTTTCCTGTCTTTATTGGTGGGACCTAGTTAGTATTAAAAAAGGAAACGCTTTATTATCAATCATTATATCTCTGTGTTTACTTTACTTTTTTTAATTTTACGCCCGCCTCCTGATATGACTTTACAGTAGAGCTTTAATAACGAATTATTAAAAGTGTGCTTACAATACTTATAAATAGGATCCTAAATATAGTAAGATTACATAATACTTAATGTTACGTGCAAAGATGTAATATTATCTTAATCTTTCACCTAGAGCTTGAAAGAAACATTTCAGTTTTCTCATCTTCATAATATCTAGGATTACTTGCATTTCTTGCAGATGTTTTAACAGTCCATTACAGTACCAAGCCCTTATTTTTAGGTTTTTAATCATTTTGAATGTTTGTTTACTGCAGTTTTGGTGTTATTTTCTATCTTTTTCAAACGCTCGTTGAAGCTACTGATGATCTTTAGGATTTCATCTAGTTTCATCGCTTGACCCGTTTCTTTTCTCACTTTAGATTGTTGCTGTCTTTCTAGCAATTGTTTCGGCAAAATAAAAAGTTAAGTTTAAACTGGCGGTGGTGGCGGCGCATGCGGTGTGCGACTTTTAGTATTGAGCTGTGGAAGCGGTTCTACCTACTCTTTTTATTTAGAGTTCTCTAAAATTACTTTTATATCACAATACATTTAAGTTTTAGCAAGTACCTATAATTAAATAAATTTTAGTCACCACGTATTCAAAACCCGCACATCACATACAGCACATCATCAGCCTATTGCTGGACATAGGCCTCACCAAATGTGCGCCATAGATGGCATAGGCGGTGGGCAGGAGGTTGCGGGCTCGATGCCCGCCTCGGGACAAATATATGTACGATCTGCAATTATTTGTTTTGGGTGTTCTTGTCGTTTTCTATGTATTATAAAAATATATATCTATAGAATAGAATAGAATTGAATATTAATTTATTGCAACATCAAAACAGTTAAAAGATTACAATTATACAAGATCTTAAAACTAACTATATCTAAAATGCCACAATCGGCGGCCTTATCGCTAACAGCGATCTCTTCCAGGAAACCTATGGATGGATAGGATACGAACCAGTATAAACTTGTACTTGTATATTATTAGGTATGTATATCAGCTATCTAGTACCCGTTACTCAAGCTCTGCTTAGCTTGGGGCTAGATAATGCTGTGAATTGTGCAGCATTATTATTAAAACTTTACACTGTTGTGTCACCGGCCCTTCAACCCCTTTAACCCGCCAAGTGTTGCAAACGTAGCTCCGCAGTATAGCGGGACATCGGCTATCAATTACCTACGCTCGGTAATTACTGTCACTCTGTCGGTGACTGACCGCCCCTCTACATATCATGTTGGTCGGAGAACTGCGCTTTTAAAGGGGTTAGGCGTCAGCAGATTTTTTTTAATTTACCGACGAGAAAATGGTTTTTTTATACCACTTATTTTAATATAATAGAAATACCTATATTTTTTTAGTTGTGATTTTCTTTTTTTGAAGCTATAGGTAACTGTAGTAATTAATATCATAGTTGACAATTTATAAATTGTAAGCGATCATGACTAATTACTACATATTTCATCCATTTGTTATTAATTATGGCGTTCAGTCTCACTATGCTCCGTTTATTTTATTTTCGACAGCTCTAGTGACAATCAATTAGTATTGTGGACCAATGCTAACTTTTGCCTTTATTATACAAGTGACTCTTCGTAAAAAGAAGCCGTCTACAATGCAACTCAACCGATCAAAATTATTATAAACGCTGGCAGCGTTGAAACAACAGTTAGTCTTTTTAACATTATTTTAAATATCAAAGTGCTATTATTTCTGCTTTTGCATTATTAATTTATTACATTTACTATAAGTAATGACTTAGCGATTAGTGACTTAATGACTTAGCCTACTTACTACTCAGTACTCCAGTACTATTCCAAACCAGAGATCGAATCCAGCGCTTGAATGCCACTGGAATAATGTAAACCAGCACAGGAATGTGCCCAAACAGGCGAGCGATCTAGTCTTCTAACTAGAATGAAGCTCTACTTTTTCATTCCAGCTCGCACATACCAGCGCCACTGGTATAACGAAGTTCACAATACCTTTACTGGATTTAACATTAAAAAGTGCACATGCTATGTTTCTTTTTGTGAAAAGGAGATTGTGTATTTGGTGACAATGAAGTTGACTGAAAACCAAACTCATCAATGTTTCCTTATAATGGAGAAAAATCCGCCGATCCGTAGAAATAAGGATTTTTTCCAATCTCGAAATACTGTCACGCAGTGTTGCACCTTTTAAAAGACTGGAATAATGTAAACGGTATATTCCAGCACTAGACTGGATTGATTTGCTGCATTACTGGACTGGAAAATCAATTAAGGCTCCGGCGACATGGATGAATTTCCCTCAATATATACATAGTAAAAAAATATTTGTAATTTGAACATATTTTCACCATGGCCTGCTATTATTTGTATTAAAATTGTATTTGTTTAGGTGCCAACAAAAAATATAAAACCGAATACTTTATTGAAATGAAATTAAACCAAATCGGATTGTTTTAAAGCACACGTGTTTTCTTATTATTCTTGTAGATACGTAAGTATTATTCAAAAAAAGCTTGTAGGTTTGTATGGGATATTCATCCGTCACTGGAGCCTTAACAGCTATTTTCAAGGAAAGGTACTTACGCTGAGGTATTGGTTGCCTATGCCAGTGGGCCGTGTGGTGCCCGCATAGAATTTCACCACTCCCACTCTTCCCGTGGATGTCGTAAGAGGCGACTAAGGGAAACACACCGGGGGGCGGGTAGCAGCACCCTCTGCAGAACAACTCCACCGAACTGCGATCCCCAACCCGCATGCCCATCGTGGGGATTATGGGCAATAACCCCGAGATGAAATAACGCCGCGCATTAGGGGAGGCCTATGTCCAGCAGTGGACTGATATAGGCTGATGTTGTTGTATGTATGCACCAATAAATCAGCCAATTCATTTCTCTGTTTTAATTTTATATTATTAACTTAAATTCACTACCTCTTTCTACGACAAATCTTTCGCTGTACAAGCTACACTTCTTTGGAATGATCTCCCCGTGGACATCAGCGTAGCAAAATCACTGCCTACCTTCAAAAAACTGATCAGCATTGCTTGAAATCTTAAGTCACTGGTAATTTTTATTTATGTAGTTTTACAGTATTTTTAGGCTAAATATATGTATTTATTCTAAAATGTATGTAGTTATTCAAGTATTTATTGTAAGTATTCGTTTATTATTATTATTATTTTGTTTTACTTACTGCCACAGTCTATATTGGTCCTTCATGCCCAGTTCCTCCCAAGGTTTCCTGGAACAGATCGCTCATAGCGATAAGGCCCTTTATACTTCCTTTACTACATATAAGCAATTCTGATGGAATGTTTTTTATACATAGAAAATATTCTAAGGTAGTTTCTATCCATCTATAATTTTTGCTCACAGTTTTGCATAAACAGCAACCAACCTGCTATGCCCTCCAGGTTTCCCCGAATTTTATAAGGCTCCCTCGATTGAGCTCCTTTCGGGTCGGTCTCCGGTTGCCGGGCAACCGAGGTGATCGAGCCGCGGGGTGGCAAGCCGTATCAATATGAATTGGGCTACTAAACCAGCGCTAGCGGCTGGCAAAACTGCGTAGAAAATAAATAAATAATACTGTTATTCCCTTATTCATAACTAGCTTCTGCCTCGGCTTCGCACGCGGTTTCCAAGTAGCCTCATGATTCCGGGCCTAGAATTACTTAAGAATAACTTTAGAACTACTGGCATGTAAAAAATGCGAATGCGTTTTATAAACGCTCAAAACGGCTTTTTCTACTTCCAACGTAGGTATATCAAATAACTGGTCAACTATTCAGCGCTCGAGAATCTTGCTGTTTGCTGCCAATATTTCCGTAAATTTCGTGGCCATACTTCTTATATTACCTACTCCATCCTGTACCGAGCTCCTCAAAATAAACAACGGCAGAGATGTAATATAACGGCAAGGCATCAACCGTTAAAACATAATATCTATAAATTTAGGTTCTCTAGCTAAAGAGCTTTGTGGTAGCTCAAACACTATCCTGAACAGTAGGTAAAATTTTATTAAGCCACGTAATGCATTAAGAATATTACTTTTTTGCTAGAATTTCAAAGAAATGCGATGTCTTTTAGATATTAGGCTCTGGGGATAGATGAATTTCCCATACAAACTGAATACCGAAATGATTTGAAATTTAGGCATATTTTGACCATGATCTGCTATAATTTATATCAGAATAGTATTTATTTAGGTTCCTGCCAAAGGCTTTTTTTGAAAATACTTACCTATCTACATAAATAATAAAAAACGTTTCATCTTTGAAGAAAACCGATTTGATTTCAGAGCGTCCAATCCGAGTTGTGCGAAATTCCTTTCGAATACTTCCTTCTTTTTCGAGTCCAGCCTATACATTTCAGGCCTTGCAGCGTTCGCGTCCTCCCAAATCGAGAGGAAATAATTTGAACAGTATGAAAACCATCTAATGAACTCGATGATAGTTTTCTAATGGTTTTGAGTGATTCGTTGCACTTTAGTAGGTACTAATAGATGTTATAAAACTTAGTGAATACAAAATTATCAACAGCGCTTGGTCCGACTGAACTATGTCCATGGACTTACACGGAATGCCATCGTCACCTTGATCAGACACAAGTCATCACCAATCATAAAAAAGACTTACTGAAACATTCATAGAAATAGGGCCCCAATTGGTAATTTAAGTAAAATAAGAACGCCCCGACCGTTCTTCTTCTTTCAGCAAGTTGTTCACTTATTCGTATTGTGTACCTACTTTCCATTGGAGGATATTATATTACCAATCTGTCTACATGGTATGGTACTTTTACTTACTTTTACTTATAGTGTAGTGTTGTAGTATGGTACTTACATCAAGGTTTTCTCTTGCAATCTCTGAGCGTACCAAGTCTATCCGATCACTCGTCACTCATCACGATAAAAGACGCTGCTATTACGGCATGGGGACAGCGTCATGTACAATTTTCTATACTTTGATGATGATATTTTTATTGTGCGCTATAAAATGCCATTTAAGTAATTATGCCAAAACTGCTAAATGTATACAGCTGAAATTTTACATTCGAAAAAAATTATTCATGGTCTCAATTTTGAATTGAGCAATATTTCGGTTCAGTTTCATAGATTCGGTTGAATTTAGTGTTAATAACCATAGCAGTTTCGCAAGCATATTATTCGCTTCCTGCTTTTTATTCCGTAAATTACCCGTGCGGTGCCGAAGAAGTTTTGGCCCCTCGGATTTCAAGTAAAATGCAATTATTTTATAAAATTAAATAAGATTTTTGCTAAGGCTAAACCTTTAAACAAAGAAAATTACAATAAAATAACTAAATTAGAACTAGTATTTACAATTGAAACAATAAAATAAGTCGTAACTTTTCTAATTGTAGACAAATAAATTATTCACTGGATATGCCTTCCCGAAAATTGTTTTGTCATAATTAATATACAGATTGAATCAATATACCTAATAAGCAACCAAACTAAAGGTCGATAATTTGTTAAGGCTTCGGCGACCGATGAATTTCCGTTACCTACAAAAGTAGTACCTAGAGGTTCCTGCCACAAGCTTTTCCGAAAATACCTATCTACACAAATACTAGGAAAACATTATCTTCTCTTAAGTTAAAATGCGATAAGGTTAAATTTCATTCCAGAAAAGAGGAACATAGTAATATACTATTTTAATAGCAGATTATGGTGAAATTCATCCTTCGCCGGTCTTTTATGTAGTAGATATTATAAATGGGATATTCAGTAAGTATTCGACAATGTAAAAACTCAGATTTTGATGGCAAAAAAACATGTACTAGACACGTTTGTGATACTTAATGTACTAATGATTTCTTTTCTACTTCTTCCACTAGTCGACAAAATATTTTTGTGAAGAGAAAATCAAAAACACCTTATTTTTAAATAATTTTTGGTGTAAAATTTACTTGTCACACCTTTTTTTGTTAGCCTCATAAATTGGTTATATTGAAAACTGAAATCTGTGGTAATGCGAGTGCTGAATTTCACGCAAACTCATATTATCCCCATTTTGTATAACGCGGCTAAATGTCGATCATTTTAGCGGTATGCCAATATTCCTACTTGTTTTAAATAATGTTGCACCTCATGACGCCCGGTTTCACAGCAGCCGATGCAACAATATGTACATACAGGGTGTTTGGTGCAATGAAATGGGGGTGGAGAGGGGGTTTTTAGCTACCTTCTCGATCGCCTCAAAAAAAACCTGGCTTCACGGAGGATTTTATGTAATTTTTTTAAACTTTTATTTGTAATTTACAAAACTGCACGTAAACTTAGATAATAAAAAAAATATGCAGTGTAGCCTCCAAATTTGGGTTTTATTTTAATTTATATTGTTGTTTGGTTCGATTGAAACCACAATAGCTACTTTTTTATCGTCTTACAAAGTTTCTAAAAAAACCTCAATGGAATTGAAAGCTCAACTTTAGACAATATTTAAAAAAAAAAATTACATAGTTAAGGTATGGGATTTTTTTTAATTTTTCTAGTCTAGCTTCTCCTATCTCTTTCTCTTATGCAACATGTCATGAAACCTTTTACTTACTTGACTAATTTTCTTATCTTGTGTATCGAGACGAATTATGCTGATATTTTATGACACTACTTTTTGCATAATAATTACATAAGCGTAATTGCCATCTTATTCTTATGCGTTTTAATCTGTCTACAATGTTATTTTCTATGGTAACGAACGCTAATCACACTTGAAATAGAAAACACAAAATCTAGTAAACAACCAAATTTTAACTGCCTACCTAGGTACATACCTATTTTTAAAAATTACAACTCTAATTCAAAGTCTTGGCCATATAGATTGAGTGTACCGTACACCACTGAAGGTTACTACGTTAGGAATAGCTTTTTCAGTTTTTCTCGTAAAACGCGAAGAAGAATCGTGGTAGGTATATATAAAAAAAATGTGTTTCTATAAAACACAAGAGTGTAAGTATTGAATTTCGCAATCCCACCCTATCTAACACAAATAAAAGCTATCTGAATAGTATTATCGGTGGTTATCTACAAACAAATAACTCTATCTGGCTGATTGTACGCGACGAGTGGAATAAGTTCCCATGCAAAAGTTCATATTTTGCATTTGCTATGGAGTTGGGTTGCTGAACTTTATAATGTGTAGTATGTGAAAACTTTATAATAAGTAAAATGATTTAAAAAAAATTACGTCTTTCCTTTTTTATTTATATCAAAAGGAAATTTCATCAAAAAAAAATATATATAGGTATTTTATTGAGACAGCTCAGACAAAAACCCGTCAGAATGTTAGTTTAAGTTTATAAAATAACAAAATATATTTTAAACTTCAATAGTATTTTTTGTACATAAAGCTTTTAATCGATAAAAAAAACAATGTTCTAGTTTTCGTTTTTTATTTGTTTTTAAAACACCATGAATGAGGTTATGTTATGACGTCATACAGCTGAGTAGACTAAAAGTGTTGATCTACTAATCAGCGACGATAGGATTTTTTTGTACTTTACTACTTTATATAACCAATCGACGACAAATTACGCGCCGCGAAATTATACTACTTATATACATACTTATTATTTTTCAAACAATGATTGACTTTTATATGTCACTAGCGGCCCGCCCCGGCTTCGCACGGGTATTAAACAAAAATTTCAGAAATTATACACAATAACACGATGGGTTTCACAGTTTTCATACGGTTCCCCATCTTTTCTAACAGCATTGGGATTTTTGACATTGACTCGACACTCCATAACTGACACTGGCCATAGAGAAAAAGCAAGCACAGTGCGCAACCTCTTTTTCTATTCTGACGCGCCATAATAGAAAAAGAGGTTGAATATACAGCGCACGGTTCAATTATTAATTTTTTACATGCGGATCCCTAACTTTTTTGAAAATATTATATAGCCTATGTTCATCACGGAAAATTTAGGATTCTAATGGTGAAAGAATTTTTCAAATCGGTCCAGTAGTTTCGGAGCCTATTCAATTCAAACAAACAAACAAACATACAAACAATCAAATCTTTCCTCTTTATAATATTAGTATAGATTTATCAATTAGATTTATTACCACTACGTATAGAATCTAAATGAAATACTTTAAAAAAATGGGAGTTGTCATTAGTTAATGGAATTGTCATTAGTTTGCGGAGAACCTATTAACAATCTGAACATACAAAAAATCATTAAATTGTCGATATAAACACTAGTCACTTATTCAATATTTTCAAAAAGAGAACTACTTAACTTTACAAAACTTACGTTGTGAACGTCTTAACACTTTCTTCCAAAATAATGGCCGATTAAATTTACAGAAATATTATTAAACACTAGTATGTACATTCACATAATAACACACGTAAAACATTCCAAGATAAGACAAAAGCAAGTGTTAGATCTGTACCCCTCACAGGTAGGCACGTGCATGACACGCGTGGGAACCTGCGCGTACGCACCCCACACCCTACATACAATCCGATATCATCTAATATTGGCACTTGTTCACTCGATAGAATCAATTCTTCCCAACTCACTCGCTTTGAATGCAATCAGTTTATCTATCCATGTGGAAGGTTAGGTATGGATAGTGTAATGTTTGTTACGAATTGTTCCGAAATTGGGAATGCGTGCTTGATTGGTTCATGAACTAGGAATTGTTTGTATTTATCTAAATTTCAATAGTTTTTACGTTCTATACGAGAACCAGCTTACCCGGTCTTCTATACCTACCAAAGAAATACAATGTTAAGTAAAAAAACCAGATAAAAATTAACACTATCCAATACCAAAAAGCACAGAAGTCGCCATAAATACACAGTTATACACGGGCTTTCGATAAAATATTATACGCCACTCAACACTTTCTGGCGTGCGTAAAACACACAAAATACTAAACAATAATTATTTTACAGATACCTATTGATAATCTACTTAAGTGAATATTTAAGGCAGTACACCTGCAAGCACTTTTTGCAGGTGTACTGTCTTATAGTCTTATATCTTAAGTATATTGTTTTTATAAACCATAGTTTCTAAGAGTCTTACATGATTGTTTTAATTGTTAAGCAAATTGTTTTTCCACATTAACATTTTTTGAGCTATGAAATTGCGACCGGCATCAATAAGAAATTGATAGGCATAAAACGGTAACACTGCTCCTTCTGTAAGTTTCTTTGCTTTACCAAGCAGCCTATCTGAAGTAATTTAGTAATTTTATTGGAACGTTTTATAAACCGCTATGACATTTAGTAGGTACCTACCTCTCTAATGTATAACAATTATATAAAGAAATAATTATATCGGTTTTGGTATCTGCACGCGCCGCGGGAAATCCGCATCACAGGAAAGAGCCCAAAACCGCGACCATGATAAAGACATAACTGATACAGCCAATAAAACTAAGCTATTTAGCTATTAGTCAAGCAGTTTCTGACTCAATAAGCTGAGGACACACGGCGACGGGGCGCGGGCTGCCGCGTGGCGGCGCCTAGGGGCGCAGTGCGCGCGCGCCCTAATCCGGCCGTACGTCAAACTCTGCATTGTATTCCTCAAACATGAAACTTGACAAGCCGAGGTCTGGGTAAGGATATAGTTGCCAGTTGTAAAATATTCATGAGCGAAATGGCGATGATTAAAATAAAATGGTTTGAGATTTACATAGGTATATCTATTAGAACTTTTAATGTCAATGGCACGCGTTCGTTTCTAAGCCCTAAGTGTCATAAATATCATTCGGTTTTCGATAACTAGCGATCCGCCCCGGCTTCGCATGGATACCTATTAAATAAAAACTGAATTTATCGTGCGGATCCATATTTTTTTGTTAAAATGTACTTTAGCCTGGCTCACTGAGCGACTTTGAACTGGTGGATCAACCCTACTGTGAGTATCCACGTCTCAGCTTCGTAGGTAATGATTGGTAGGACGCACTGATTGAAACTTGCGCATTTAGGCATTGCGGTATGGATGACGAGAAGATCGACGTAGTTTTCTGAACGCTGCCCACCCTAACACATTTCCATTAATATCTCAGCAAGTACCGCATCTATGAACTTGATATTTCTAACAACGAAGGAGGAGGAAACTGTTTTTAGGATTTTTCAAAAGAATCTACAAAACGGGCAATGACGGGGTTTTTATTATTAAATACTGGTTCCCGGGATTTACGACTCTTACGTTCTACTTCTCTTACGTTTCTTAGTTACCTATAGCTCATTTCAAGACTAAAGTCCACGCGAATAATGTCGGGGGTAATATTATAAAATAAGCAATGCGGTCGTCAGGGGGCTCATCACATCCAACAAAAATATTAGCAGCATAAATTAAAACAAAATTATTCCCACTTACATTCGACGAGAAACGGTAGGTATGAATAAAAATCCACAAGCCTTACTTTGTACAATACCCATATCACATTTTTACTCAGCCCCAAACTAAGTAAAAACGGATTTCGATTTTAATATTACGCGATTTCTCTTCGACACCTATTACTCTCGAAAAACAATTAAGACTGCCCATATTTTAAAAGTATTCGACACATCCATGGTTCCCAAACCAATCCCGACGTATCTCTCTGTAGGCCCGATTCAATACCACCCTATGTTTGCCAAGCGCGCTCATAAGTCGAGCACACGACACTGTTTACCGAGTTCGTTTTATTTCGCCCTGTACCATTGTGCCCGCCTTTACCCGGTCTACACCCAGCTCAATATAGGTACCCAATGTCAACTTGATCTATGGGAAAAACAATATTTTTCCGATTCGCTTCGATTGATTCTGTACAAATCGCTGATGCACGGCCGACGCATAGCCACTGTTATTGCTGTCGAGACTTTTGTTTGGACAGTTACAGAAAATCACCGAACATGATATCGCTATCCTATTCTAGTAAAGCCTGGGCTTTGGTGAGTGGGTCATATTGTGGAATGAACGAACTTTAGGACCTAGAGGGTGAAGATCCGAAATACAAATTAAAAAAAAAAGGAAACTATCCTTACTTCTTAGGATTTCAAAAAATCTAGCTTCAGCCGGAATCGATCGCCTTATTTCTAAAACAACAATATCTATAGAAAGCGACAGGCAATCATCCCGCGGATTTGATTGTGATTTCATTGTTTCACAAATATTATGGTAACGGTTATTGTACGGAGTGACATTATTGGTTCCGACCGATATAATAAATGAAATTGTCTGGAGGAGCGTGAGAATTGAAATTGATGATAAAAAGATCAGTTTTATTGCAAAACTGTATTGATTTCAAACATACTTAGATTGAAATTGAGCTGAAAGAGCTACTATTACTATAACTAATTATTGGAACGTGTTGTAAGAATTGAATACTTCTACTGCGTTTCCGAGTGCTTTATTGCATTTACCCAGACTCGGTTCCAGAAAGCCAAATATTATTGTAAACAAAGGGGTGAAAAATGCTTCCGACTGGTAGGTATTGATCAGTTGAGCTACAGCTAGCTAGTTAGCACAATCTGCAGTTAGCTCAATTTTTTCAATTGTAAATACTATTTCTAATTTGGTTATTCAATTGTTACTTTTTTTGCTAAAAAAGGTGTTGCAATAAAGAAATATTGTTAGAACATAATTTATGGATACCGATGGAGCAAAGCGCAGATCTTGTAAACCTTAAACCCTACCCGGAAGCCAGCAAATCCTAGAGGTTGAATATTGTAGATATTTATTAAATAAGAAAACTCAATTTTCTTCCTCTCCTCCTCTCGTAACCTTATCTTGGCCTAGGTTCTAGGACTCAGTACGATTTAACTTAATTTAAATAACATATAATTTCCTAAAAGGTCTTTTTGTTTACAAGTCTATATCCAAACAAATTTACGTGTACCTTATATCAGATAACCTTTTCGATAAGACGCACCTGCATAAACGTTCTTGTCTATTACATTTGGACGACTGAAATATTAAACAACAACGAAGGGTAGCTCCCTCTCGCGGCTTCGGTCATCCGGTATATCACCAAACAGGAACAACTGAATACTCAAACTTGCTGCCTAGCCTTGGCGGTGCGACCGCAGGGGAGCGCCTACTGCTGGATATGCAGATAGACATTATGCGTCGTGGGCCACGAAAGTGTTAAATATGACTAAAGTCGCAATTTTTCTACGTCTATCAATGTAAATGTGACAATAAATGTAATTTGAAACGCGGTTAAACGAAACCTCCAGAACCCCTTAGTTCTCTCCCACCCCTAAAAATCCATTCGAACATCTGTGAAGACCGCAGGCAGATCTGTAACTGCGAAGAACTCGCTAGATCTTTGTAATTAAAATATTTAGGTGTCAAAGTTGATGAGAAGCTTTCCTTAAAAAAGCGTATTGAAGCTCTCGCTGGCAGAATGCGAAGGTGATAAAGAAGCTTCGTAAGGTGGCAGAAACCTTAATAGATAGATAAATAATTATTTTATTTGGTTCACAAACACAGGCAGCATACAAAAAAACAAAGTAAAATAAAGTTAACTTATACCATAAACAAGGTAGGTGTCGTTAGTGAGTACAATATTACAACTGGTCACTTATTCTAGAGATAATAAAATAATAAAACAATATCAAAAAATTCCACAAAGAGTAGGTATGTAAGAATCAATATTTAAAATTAAACTCTAAACCTAGCTTGCTAGGTACCTACCTACCTACTTGTGGACATGTATGTATGTATGTTAGTGCTGCCGAGGTAGCCATAACGGATCAGTCTCAGCTTTGTGCTGTTTTGTAGCATTTAGGGACTGGGTAGTCAACGTGATAAAATGTTCAACAGTTGAAATATTCAGGGGTCAAAATGTCTATATGGACCGGTGGTCTATGTGACCAAAAGTATGAACGTCAAGTAATCAACGTGACAAAGGTTTGAATGTTCAGGTGTCAAAATGTCCATATGGATCGGTTGTAATGCTATTCTCTTTATACCTATTTATATAAATATAATATTTATATAAATAGGTATATATAAAAATACCAGATTTAATAATGAACTTGTCGCCGTCTTGCAGAAAAAGGTCATTAACCCACTTATTTGCATTTTATTAACTCTCGCTCCCAATTATTCACAAATCTATTGACAGACAGATTCGAAACTCAACAACGTCACAAACTCAAGAAGATGTAGCCCAGTTTATGAATAGAGCATAATAAAGGGCAAAAAAAATAAAGGGCTCAGCGTTAAACTCGAGGCTCAGAGGCCTTATTTTAATTCTCCATAATCTTTTTGTTTTTCTGTGCTAATTGATACTATGATTAGCGAATGACTGTAATACACTGGTATTAGAGAACACCAAACGAAACACAACATTTCGTTTGGAGAATGCGTACCTTAGTCACTAGAGTTTTAAATAGTTTCTATAAAATTATGTTTCAAGTAGCACAGAAGCTTTGCGCGTTAGATTGCCGCTGCGGGACAAATATTTGTACGATCTGCAAATATTCGCTATTAATCTCACTGGTCTTCTACGTGAAATAAAAAACTATATAACTAGTAGAATCAGTTATCTAGTTCCTAATAACTCAGTGTTGGACTAGATGTGAATTAAACACCATTTTATTATTGAGTTACTCAGTTAATTTCATATCTGTCCGGAATTATTTCATCTCTGAAATCGTCGTCGGTTAACTTTATTGTAAATTAAGGAGACCAAGATCATTCAAATGCTGAAAATCTACTGATTGAAATGCAAAATTAATAAAATCAAATAGATCTTCAGTTTGATTCCCAATCGAAGTTAAAAAATATTCTTAATTATGTCGCGTAACTTTTCCCTTTTTTATACTTTTCGATAGAAATGATCGTTGAAGTTTATTACATCCGTTTTTCTTTGATTGATGCATCTTTGTGGAAAAAACGTTTTTTATGGAAAAGGTTCATGATGCGCTTGCACAAGAATTCAATTAGATAAGTTTTACACACTTTAGAGTGCTTTTGCTTTTACATATTCTGTCTTTGAACACAAGTAATTACCTCTACTTTGCGATAAGGTTTTTTCTTTTCATTAATATCAGTATTAACAGTAATGAATAATGGAAAAATATGAAATACAATTTTCGATTTCTTTATCAACTTTTTTGGCATAATTTGATGATACTTTCGGCGCGACGCTTCCGACTGTTATGTATGGATTGACGAGCTTTGTGTAGATTTGGAGAACATGCAGTTATCTCAACAGTTTCGAAAGAAATAATTATGATATATGTCTAATATCTTCTCTACAGTACATTGCTACTTTTAATATTATATATCTGACAATTTTTTAGCAAATAAATATGTTTTAATAATTAATATTAATAGTCAAATCCGATTTTGATGAATAAGGCATCATATCAATAGTCTGAACTTCACGAGTTTTTGTTGAGTTTTGTTGTTGAGTTGTTTATCAAGTGTTTATGTGGGTATTTGATCTTTAGTACCTCGCAGCTTTGAAATCGATTTTGATAATACTTTTATTCGCCGCCTTTTCTTTTATCTCCTTGCGCTTCGTCTATCTCTCTCTTTCTCTTCTATAGCTATACTAATATTATAAAGAGGAAAGATTTGATTGTTTGTTTGTTTGAATTGAATAGGCTCCGAAACTACTGAACTGATTTGAAAAATTCTTTCACCATTAGAATCCTAAATTTTCCGTGATGAACATCGTTCATCCTAGGATCGTTTTTCTGAGGTTATGGAGTGTCGAGTCAATGTCAAAAACCTCAATTCTGTTCAAATAGGTAAGGGATCCGTATAAAAACTGTGAAACCCATCGTGTTAGTGTGTATAATTTCTGAAATTGTTGTTTAATACCCGTGCGAAGCCGCTAGTATATTATAAAGTGGAAAGATTTCATTGTTTGAAATAAATAGGGACCGAAACTACTGGACCAATTTGAAAAAATCTTTCACCATTAGAATCCTTAATTTTCCGTGATGAACATAGCTATATAATATTCTCAAAAAAATTAGGGTTCCGCATAAAAAAAAATTTTTTTTGGTTAAATACCCGTGCGAACCTGGAGCGGACCGCTAGTTTACCATTATTAGAGTTTTAAGTAATACAATATTTCGGTAGTGTCATACAACATGATCACAAAATAAATGAAGTCACTAAGAGTAAATTATTTCTGTAGACATACCTTGTATACTTAAATCTACCCCCATTCTTTGTCTTTTGCTTTTATAAATATCCCGCTTAAATGACTTCACTTGTTTAATTCTTACATAACTTGTAACTTTTTCATAAAATGATTTAAAATCACTTATTTGTTATAAAGAATTTAATAAGTGCCAGATTTGCCCCGTGACGCTTCTAATATTGTTTGAACATAGGATCCGTGATGCCGACCAGAAACCCGAATAAACAGTACAGAACTACCAACACGATGGTCCGGATTTTGTTCCGGATTTTATTTAAACATCAGGATTGGTATATGGCAGGAAAGCAGGCAGCGTCTTTGGGGGGGTTGAGGTATTTCGAGAGAATTAGATTTTACAGCACTTACCTATACGAGTCAAATGTTATTACCAAAAATTGATATTGAATAAGAGATAACGTGTTGTTGTCCTCTTCACCATTTTTTTTGTTTGCAACAGTCTGCAGTTACCTCAAGTGGTTCAACTGAATCAGTAGAGGTTCACTTTAATAGTGATTTTTTTTATTAGAAGACATAAAATATCCAAATAAATAATTACCTATTTAATTTAATTTGATATTGTTTGCATATTGCATGCCTTACGAAAAGTTGTTATCATCTCATTATATTATCTGATATTTTAAAAAGATAAATTATGAAAATTATGAGATTAACGGTATGATTTACCCCTCGTGATCCATTCTTCCTTGTAGTGTAACGAACTTTAATTCTTTAGTTTTTTTTATGTGTATCATATACTCTATGACACCCAGAAAAAAAGTTATTAACATTAACACATCGTATGCCTACAAATCCATCATAGTGT
Organism: Eupithecia pulchellata; assembly: GCA_963931895.1. Classification (NCBI taxonomy): domain Eukaryota; kingdom Metazoa; phylum Arthropoda; class Insecta; order Lepidoptera; family Geometridae; genus Eupithecia; species Eupithecia pulchellata. Next base: position 8,265,390 of record OZ007520.1, on the reverse strand, counting down.
TATCAATTTATCATCTACGCGTGATTATATGCGAATGCAGCGTCAATCTTGCTCTAGTAACGAACGGCATCAAGTTTTTCACCATCTCCGACGCGACGACCTCTGTGGCGCGGTGGGCGAAGGTCCGCCTGCGACGCAGAAGATTGCGGGTTCGATTCCCGCTTCGGGACAAATATTTGTACGAACTGCAGATATTTGTTCAGGGTGTTCTGGTCGTTTTCTATGTATAATAAAAAATATCTATATATGTAATAATATTGTATTATGTATATCAGTCATCTAGTACCAATAACACAAGCTCTGCTTAGCGTGGGGCTAGATGATGCTGTGTGTTTTGTCCGGCATTATTTATATATTTATCTCCATGTAGGTAAAAAGTGTTACCAACGAAGGACGTAGTCCCGTCTGTGCTACAACTCTGTGGAGTGGGCAACACCGCAGGGGTTATTCTATAATACTCCTCTAATAAAATCCCTCACTGCGACTTGGAAACTGTCCGTTTTAATATTTCGCCTTACATTAGATTAGTACCCGTGTACTATTAGGATGATAGCAGATTTCGGACCGGTTTTTGACTCACCCTGTATTTTCGATGGAATGTATTCATTGAGTTGATTTTTGATTTTTGCCTCTACTAATAATAGTGGATAAATCACACAAAATCATTTAGCCCCAAGCTAAGCATCAAAGCTTGCGTTTTGGGCTCTAGATGACTGGTATACTACAATATTTCACATAGATATATATTTTTATTATACTTAGAAAATAACCAGATCACCCGGAAAAAATATCTGCAGATCGTACAAACATTTGTCTTGAGCAGGAAATCAAACCCATAACCTCCAGCGACGCGGACCTTCGCCCACCGGGCCTCACAGGTCGTCAATCAACCAATAAATTTTATTATTAAGATAACATGGATTATATTACCCTATAGTAATTAATAATAGATACTACATAATTGTTGTCCTGGACACTACGACCCTGCTTAGTTTTCAACGTTGAAGAATAAAACCGTTGTTAATATAATGTTTAGTAATATGTTTTTAAAACGTCTTACAAGATTTAAATACTTCACCTGGCCTCAAGCACCTTCAAAATTCAAAAACTCTAAGAACGAAAGAACTACGACTATTGTTGTCTTGCCTTCCAGTTAGCAATGTATCGAGCTGTTATTCATATAAAAAGGGACGCTCGAAAGTGCGAAATCAGTTTATCTTCGGGAGTGATCAAGAAAACAAGAAAAAGATAATAAAGAGAAGTTACAGCCAACCATACTTGTGTTGCAACAGATTGTGTTCAGTTCTAGCCTAATGTTAGGCACTGGACCTAACATTAGGCTAGAACTGAACACATACCATCAAAGGTGCTAAATGCTCTGTAGCATAACTTAATTAACAATCAATCAATAATGCTGGACAATCAGCGAAGCGTCATCTAGCTCCAAATTAATCAAAGCTTTGTTGTGGGTACCAGATAACTGATAATTTGCACATTATATACGTATTACATACATGTATTGTGTATGTACATATCTAGGTACTAAACATAGAAAATTCCAGAAGAACCGGAGCAAATATATTGTCTCGAGGCGGAAATCGAACCTCCTGCGTCGGTCGCAGCCTCTATGTGCAATAATATATTAAACGTAGAGGCTGGTAAAAAAAGCTAAAATACTGACACAACTTACCCCCATATCATTATGCGTTACCTCACTTCTACTGTCTGTATTTGGAGGTTCCAAATGAATTTTAGAATGATTGGTCATAAAAAAATCTCCGTATGTTTTCATACGATTGGAGAAATAAATAAATTAATTTCATCTCAATGTATCTCGCATTCTACATTGAATGCTGATCAAAAGTGTACGATGATCAACGATGATGAAGCATACAAATAATCATGGTGACGCTTTGATCGATTCAACGTTATTTGAGTAGAGTTGACCAATCATACCGAATTCGAGTATGTTTTGAAAAAATGCCCGTGAAACAAGTTTAAGTGAAGGATTAGTCGAGGAATCTTGTCTAAAGATAAGGGTTAGTGTGTATTAGGTCTGTGATTTAGCTTTTTTGCCGTAAATTATGTCAGTATTAATGGAATGTTGAATTTTCTTGAAAAAAGTATATTGTTCATAATAATATACGAAAAGTAAAGTGAAAAAAATACAAGTATTTAGAAGAGATCGATGTAACTAGCCTGCATTTTGTTCAAGTTTCAGTCCAACTTATTTAATAAATGCGTATAAACAGAGATGAAAGTAAACTTATCGACTAAACGTAATCACAGCCCAAGTTCAAAAACGACAAAACAAGGGTGCGATCAAAACTAGCTACAATTAAACACAAATAAGAGTGACATCAGTCGGAAACATTTAATCATCGTGCGATATCAGTTGCATGTGCCGCCGTCCAGGGTCGAGCCGGGGGTGTGTGGGGTGCACGAGGCGAGGGGTGCAGGGGTGCTAAACGGGAGCGTGGAGCGACTTTTAACGGAGGGTACCGTCACAGCGTGAGGCACACAGCTTACGAAGGAGTTTAAGGATTATATGGATCTCTGAGGGATGAAAACTTAATTAAAAATCAAGACAAGACTTGCCTTTTTTATAACGAAACGTTTTGGTTTGTCAAACGAAATCAATGTTGGTCTATGTTAAATTTTACATAAGCACTGGCCGGACCTTTTTAACGTTGGGGCTTACAGTTAAGTGTTTTAGCAACACCGCAAATACCAAAACTCTTTCAGCTGTTACGGCGTTTCCTGCTGAAACTTTAAACATGAATTAAGTTCTGGCCTATAAACCACGTAAAAGTAGTTTACTCTGTAATTGTGTATAGGTACATAAAAATATGTATCTATGTAATATATATATAACCTGCTATCCACAACACAAGCTCTGCTTAGCTTGGGACTAGATGATGCTGTCTGATTGTCCAGCATATTTATCTAATAATTAATCAGCCAAATCAATAACAGAAAACCCACCGTGTAACCTCTGGTCCACGGAAATAAACTATTCGCTTGCCAAATAACACCGCCGCAGAGCAATAAATATTTCATAATAGAAATAAAAGTGTCCGTTTAAGCCGGGCGTGTCACGTCACGTGCTATGCGCGTGTCGGGCCGACTCGACTTATCAGGCCCAATTTATTTATATTCCTCACATAAATATATATGGGTCTTTGAGGCTTATTAAGTCTTGAGTTTGGTTATTAATGGTTAACAATTAGTTCATAAAATTAATACTCAGGTATATGAGTAACATTGAGCATGTCCAAATAGCTGACGGGCGGTGAAGATAGTTCTTCAAATTAAATTATCTTTTTTAGTATTTTCCTCGATGTTTTTGCATATTTTCTCATTGTTTTAGGTTGAAACGGTGAGAAAATATGCAAAATCTGCACTGTGAATAATATTTTAAGACCAAAATCAGCCATATCGGTCCGGTTTTTTTTTACAAACGAACTGCAATTCATTATTAAATCATATTTATTCGCATTTATAAATCTAGGCTAAATGTTCTATTTTAATGAGATTTGGTAGTGTACTTAGTGGTTTTATTCTCTTTGCTGCACTTATTTTACGCGCGTTAAACCAAATTTTATAACACAAAACACATATAATCTACATTTGATTTTCTACTGACTATTAAAAGGTTTATTTGGTTTAATTAGTTTCGAAATAATTCCAAATTCAAACAGAGAAACCTATCATGTATTTATGAGCTAATAAATCCGTCGATCCATCCTAATTTAACCCTTCCCTTACACCTCGAGCTAACTTATTTGATCTGTGCTGCTCGCGGGTTCTCTACGACCCCCAGGGGACGATTTGCGCACTTATTTTGTTTCGCTCTTCTCTCTTCCCCTCTGTGTACCATGTAAAATATTCTAATGTCCGATCGTCTTTTTAAGGAGATTCTTACTCAGAGATTTCATTCGATTTGTGTGAATTTGAAAATAATAAACCATTTATACACAAGTAAAATTTACAATGAAATAACCAAATTAGAACTAATATTTACAACAGAAACAATTGAGCTTACTGCAGACTGTTGCAAACAAACTACAGGTAGCTGAAATGATCCATATCAATACCAGTCGGAAGTGTCCTCAAGATGCTGGCTATACATAGCATACTCTCTGGTTACACATTTTCAGTTAGCAGATAAACAATCCCATAAGACTGAGCTTCCGTTATGATTGTGTATGAAATAATATTTGCATATAAAATACGTGACTTATACGAGCTTAAAGTGTGAAAAATCATTACAATACCATTTTTGTAATAATCTATCATTTGTCTGATTCGTCCTACTACTGCACCTTTGTACAATAATTATGCAATTCTCGCAATTGCAAAAAAGATGAAAAATCCAAATACAATGAAATTGAGCAACTGAAGAGCATTTTATTTACACGGGATCGAGTTTTTGTCATTTTTTACCTTTCGTTTTACCAAACACGTATTTTCATCGCTATTTGCGAGCCTTTATTGCCTATTTTGTATTGTCGTTAGGGGATTGTAATTTTGCCCGTTTTCCAATTATCTTTTCATCTTTTGCGCGTTGTCCTTATTTCGTTTTTATCTATTTATTTGTTTTGATTTGAAATACATATTATCGATTCGTTTAGGTAAACTTTGTACTTTTTATATGCCACTAAAACCTTTTTTCAAATGGTTGCACAGCACACACTAAGACACACACATAATACCTTTGGACAAGTACAATCGGTTACAAAATTTTACAAACCAGGCTTTTTTCCTTATAATATAAAAACATACAAAGCTCAATTTAGTGTTCAATTTGGCTGTAGATAGTTTATTTATGTTGTATGAATGCTCCTTCTCTTTATAAAGATGGATTGGAATATGAAGCCAGTATAATATTGTTTTGGAGATTATAGAGGTAGATAGGTAAAAGATCATTAAAAACAGCAAAAGGTCAATAGACTCAGATTCCAAAAATCCCGACAACGACATCGAGAATAGCCGCATCAGAGCAAAACAAAACGATATTTTTGTTTAATCTAATGATCATTCGAGTTTATTATAATTTTACCCAAATTCAATTATTCAATTATATATCTTCCAGATAGTTAAATATAAGATATTATTTACTATTATTCATATTATTTATTATAGAACATTTAAGAAAAATATTAACAAAATGGGTACTAGACAGCTGTTTTTATAACTAAATATATTTTGAATGGAATCATCAATCAGTTTTCTTATAATTCGTTAAATAAAATAAAACAATTGAATATATAAGAGTTATCATTTATTTACTTTGTTGCCTATTTCAAACAATATAGTAAAATGAGACAAAATTTTTTAGTGAAGAAAATGGCGCATAGTCAGCGGATGCTATGACAGGAAAATCCTGCAGTAGCGCTGGTCGTCTAGGTATGTATATTTACTGATTAGCTTTTTACCCTCAGTAGTAACTACCTAGAGAACCAAAATCAAGCTGAATAGGCTAAAGGAACAACGGTCCCGTATTTCATGCCCTGAGGGCACCGTAAAAGTTCTTTTTTGCATAGCAATAACGCTATGCAAAAACGAACTTTAAGGTAATGGGGTAAGAGGAGTATTTAAGGAAAGGGGAGGGGCAGGAGGGAAAAGATCGCCTTCAATAAGGCTGTGCACCACATGTGCCGCCGACATGGAAAAATTCCTGCCGTTTTCCACCACCAAGGGATAACAGCGTTTAAGTGGAAGGTGCAAGGTTGTATTTTGAAGGGAAGAGATTTATCTTATGCGAAAGGGACTGGTTCCCCCCTCGTAAACATGAACTTGTGTTTTAGTGTTTGAGGAGAGCACAGATAGGTCAAGTTGGTATTGATATTGGCTTTTCTATGAATTCGTCTTGTGTAACTTTATAATTGAGTTTAATTATTTCACGATTATCTTTATTACAAAATAAAATAACGACCAAGAACCAGTACTTTCTTCTTTACGGCCCTAAATCAGCGCTATCTACATATATGTGTATTAATCCACCTATATTACTACTTATAACAAGTGGACAAAAAATTGGAGTGAAGAGAAAATCAATAACACCTAATTTTTCTATACTAACAATATTATAAAGAGGAAAGATTTGATTGTTTGTTTGTTTGAATTGAATAGTCTCCAAAACTACTGGACCGATTTGAAAAATTCTTTCACCATTGGAATCCTATTTTTTCCGTGATGAACATAGGCTATAGAATATTTTCAAAAAAGGTATTGTGTCACCTAAAATGTATTTAAAATTACGCGTGACTCGAGATCTGGTCAGTGTCTGGCAGAGCGCATCAGCATTGCCATACAGCGAGGCAATGCAGCCAGCATTTTGGCAACACCTCCGACTGGTATTGTTATGAATCATTTCAGCTACCTGTAGTTTGTTGCAAGTAATCTAGAGGTAGCCCAACCTCGTTGTTAGTAAAGACTATTTATTTCATAAAAAAATATTGAGTTTAGCAATGGGGAACGATAAGAGTTGCGCAAAAGGGTAGCCCGGTTGCTAAAAACGCGCTGAGAACTAAAATATTTGCGCAATAGGGAAACCGCGTTGGTCAACTATTCGCAGTTGAGCAATCCCAGTTGCGCAAAAGGGAATTCGTCTCAGCCTAAACCACATACTTTAAAGTAATAGACTCACGAAAGCCCATACAAACCACACGTCAATTTCTCATACAATCGTATTCTCCAAAAGGATTTAACGATTCGAGCATATTTCCTAGGCGTATTGTGCTTATACCCAACTCGTCATAGACCGTACTACAGCTTCTCACTTCAAGTGGTTGACAATAGCACAAAAACCGTAAAAATGCATGCAGCGCCATTCATAAGACCAGCAATGAAAACACAATAATCATTATTATTATGCAACGGGAGCTGTTTTGGATGCGGTATTTTTTGTTGAAAGTTATAACGAGCACTGAGAAACACAGTCCAGTATTTTTATGTATGTTACTTATATGTAACATGCGTTTATAATTTAAATAAATAAAAAGAAATGCTGGATTTAGTCCACACAGCGTCATCTAGCCCACGGTAAAGCTTTGTACACTGTGGTAATGGGTACTAGAAACTAATATTGTACTCAATACAATAAACAGGGCGTCCCACAGGTATGCCACATGGAGGCAAAGTACCTTAAATAATGTAGATGGAAGATTTTACTGAAAGAAGACATTATTTTAATTAAAAAAAAATTAAACTGCATTCATAGATGTTTAAATACTTACATTTGTGAACTGGGAATCAAACCCGTTACATGAGAAAAATAATTACCCCGTAGTTTTATCATACCGATCGAAAGGCTTCATCGTAAGGATAATTTTTTGCTTAATATAATAACATAGAATCAGAAGTAGTAAAAAGAACGAGAGAGAGAAGAAGTTTTATCATCAGAATAACAGATTTGCATGAGCTACCAGCAGAAATTGAACTGGTTTTTACAAATCTCAGTAATCTGAATGATCTACAGTCAAAAATCAAATTTCGATAGTAAAGTACAACAAATTTCAAAGCTTTTTAAAAAATACTTACGCAAAGTGTGATACAGCGGCACCCATTTAATCGATGCCGCGTCCACCAGCACAGTTGTATTCTATCATCTATGTTGTTTACACGGCGGATGGGCCAAGTGCTCGCTCAATGGGGGAATTGGGCCACTCCAATCACAATGACGGCCCATGGTGCCTGTCAAATCCCCATCTCTTACCAATAACATGTTTTATGCTTTTTATAACGCAACCATTCCATCCTTGTCTAGCGTGCTTTAAAATTCAACGACTTGCGCAATTTAGTTTTTTTATTATTTTTATCTCGGATATTCGTTGGGCCGCAAACTCACCTGGTAAGTAACGGGAGAATTGCACCAATAAATAAATAAAATAAATAATGGCGGACAATCCACACAGCATTATCTAGCCCCAAGCTAAGCAGAGCTTGTGTTATAGGTTGGTACTAGATAACTGATATACATAATAATAAACGATTAAATAATAGACGAATAATAAACCACTTAGATAGATATTTTCTTATTATTCATAGAAAACGACCACAACACCCTGGACAAATATTTGCAGATCGTACAAATATTTATCCCGAGGCGGGAATCGAACCCGCAACCTCCTGAGTAGCAGGCGGACCTTCGCCCACTGCGCCACAGAGGTCGTCAATAGAATATAAACAAATTAAACTTAATTTTAATAATTGAAACAGTTGAACTAACTGCGAACAATCTTAAAGTATGTGTCTAAAGTTTAAATTAAATTATAATAAAAACATTATTTCTACCAAATAAAACTAGTATATGTAATTAAAATTATTATTTCAGGTTCAAAAACATCCAATTACAAAATTACCGAAAAAGAACTTATTCAACTAAGTAAAAATAATGCATTTGACCAGAACACGACCACCATGTTGATGTGATGTTTTCGGAACTGAAATTTTATTTCTGTAAAAAGTTAGTGGACATTGTATGAAGTTTTCTTCGTGCATCATAGATCTAATAGAAAACCATTATACTACAACCATTGTACTACATTTTGTATGACTTGTCAATGTGCTTGTGGTTTTTTTTATCTATTGAAATTAAGATAATGTCATAGTATGATATACAGGATGTTTGTACATACATCGTTTTCCAAAATGAAATGGGCGCTGGAGGGGTTTTGTGCTACTTTCTCAACAGCCTCAAAAAAACAAGGCTCCACGGAGGATTTTACAAAAAAAATAAAATATTTTTTACATTCATCATCATCATCATCATCATCAGCCTATAATAGTCTACTGCTGGACATAGGCCTCCCCTAATGAGCGCCATAGATGGCATATAATATATATAAAATATTTTTTACATTAGTCTGGATTAAAAAAAATATGAATGTAGCCTCCAAATATGTGATTTATTTTAATTTGTAATGTTCTTCGGTTCTGTCGAAACCATAATTACTCGTAAGCGACAGCTAGTTTTTTTTTATCGTCTTACAAAGTTTCTAAAAAAGCTAAAGGAATTGAAAGATCAAGTTTGAACGAAATTAATAAAAAAATAAGCGTTGTTAAGTTTTTCGAATTCCTTTAAATACTTCTCTAGTCTATCCCCTTTCTAACAGTATGCAACATGCCATGAAAACCTTTCATTAACTTTATTAATTTTCTTATTTATATTAAGGGATACTGAAAGATTCCAATGGTGAAATAACTTTTTAAATCAGTCCAGTAGTTTAGTAACCTGTTCAATTCAAATTTTTTTTTTCGTTTGTAGTAGAACCTATAGATCATGTTTTTACATCTAGATCTTTATTTTTGAAAAGAAAATCTGAATATTTGTAGAAATTAAATTAAAGATCGCAAACATTTTTATGATTTATTTAGTTTTAATAAAAAAATTATAAAATTTGCGATGCAGTTTGCATTTTGGGTACACTTCCAACTGGTATTGATATGGATCATTTCTACCTGTAGTTTGTTTGCAACAGTCTGCAGTTAGCTCAGTTGTTTCAATTGTAAATACTAGTTCTAATTTGCTTATTTAATAAGAGGTAGGTACTCGATAACTCTTTAATATTTTAATAAATTGCAAAAGATTAATAGTAATAAACTTATTTACAAACAAACTGAGCCTGACAACATTATCACAAGTGAAGTAACAATTTTCGTTGTATTCCAGGTAAAGTTAGATATAAAGCGTATAAAACTGTTTGTTCTCCAATTAAAGTAAAATAAAATAAAGGAGACTGCTCACTGAACGAAAGGCTCCGGCAACTGATGAATTTCCCATACAAACGTACCTAATAACAAAATGATTTGTAATTTGAGCATATTTTCACCATGAACTGCTATTAATTATATTAGAATAGTATTTAACTAGTTCCTACGACAAGCTTTTTTAAAAATAATTATCAATCTACACAAATAATAAGATGTGTTTTCTTTGAAAAAATCCGACTTGGTTTCAGTTTATTTCAGTGATGAGTTTTGAAAAAAATTTGTAGTAACCTAGATAAATACTATTCTAATACAAGTACAAAATAATCTAATACAAATAATAGCTGAACATGGTAAAAATATGCTCAAATTACAAATCATTTTGGTAATACGTTTGTATGGGAAATTCATTCGTCACCGGAGCCTTAAAATGATCTAGCTCGTGCTCGTGTGGTAGGCAAATTCAAACTTATTGCATTGCACTCTGGGCCTTTATTCACTATTGCCAATCCCAACGTGTTTCACAGATAATGACAAAACAGCGGCGTGGAATCGAACGAAATCGTACCTATTTAGAACACATTGTGACGACACACGGTTTGGGCAAGGAATCTCCTATTTCATAGAGAATAAGGCCTCAGCATAGACACAGTAGACGACGACGCCAAAATAGGATATATTAATTAAACTTTAACGCTTTTGCCTTTTCATGCGACTTCGATAAAAGAAGGTTGCATGCACTTTTTTATAGTATGTTCGCCGATTCTTTTTCATTGATGATTCTTTTGGTTTGAACTGGTCCCACAAAAATGTATTTCCTAGGAAAAAAATATTTAAATTCGATAAAAGAATGTTGCATAATAATAATAATAATAATAAGGAAGTTCCTCTCTCTGCAGCCCTAGTCACCGACTGCTTGAGCCTAGCTTCGCGGTCGGTGATCCACCGTTTTGATATATTTTTTACTGTAGAGTTATTTTATAATAATTTTGTTGTATTTTCTATAGTAAAAAATGTATTTTTTAACGAGATAAATAATTAAATTAAGTGGTATAATAATAATAATAATAATAATCATTCTTGCAGAAATCGGTGAACATATGATGTTCACCGATTTCTGATACATTTACGATGATTTTCATGATTTTGGTCTGCACTGGTCCCATAAAAAATTATACGAAATCAATAAAAGAAGGTACTTTTGTATGTAGGTTCACCGATTTCTATTACATTTATGATGATTTTGATAATTCACATTCAAAAAGTTAGTTACATAAAAAACTAATTCCGAGGTCTTCGATAAAAGAATTTTGCAAGTAGTTACCTACTTTTTTATGTACGTTCACCGATTTCTTCTTCACTTATTCACTGATTTTAATAATACTTTCGGTTTGGACTAGGCCCCTAACAATACTGTCCTATTTATTTATTTATTTGTTCCGCAAAATTTAAAAAACAAATTACCTAGGTATTGGTGCTACGTAGGCGGCTGCGTTCCGATTTTTGTGAAATGCACTGTAAATTCAACGGAATGCGATGTCTGTTTTTAAATACTATGATAATAATAAATAAATTATAAATTATTCCGGAAAATCCACTCCAATCTAGGCCCAAGCTAAGCTATTTATACATATTTTTTTTTTTATAAAATCATTTTTCTACTTTCCACACCAGAATCCAAAGGTTAACCAATGTATTTTTTATAAATAAATACAAAAATTGGTAATTTCGATTTGTTAGAATATTGAACATTTGGAGAAAACGTTAGCAATTAGAACTCAAAATACATACGCTTTTGCGATTTTAATTACACTACGGAAATAGTCATCATTATTCGCAGAAAAGACTCACAAAAAGCTAGATTAGCATTCCCATAAACAGATTAATTTTCTGCGAATACTAACTTTCAAATTTAAGTTTTCCTGTAATACAAAATGAATTTAAATTCAAATTATTCCGGATTCCACTAATACCGCCCCTTGACATTAATGCACATTATAACAGTATGATTAAAAAAAGACAGTAACATTACATTATGACGTTGACCGTTCACATCACACGCACAGCCTGGTGAGATCCTTAACCAAACGAAAAAATACAATTTCTCGTTGTTCCAGTCTCGCGCCAAAATATTAAAGCTTGATCTGTATAATAGGTAGGTTGGGTCCAAAGCGGAGGGGGTGGGGCTTGCTCAAAACGGCCTGCTCCTATTGGCTTATTTATTAGAAGGGTACAGCATTGAGCCTGGTTGTTGGTCTCTAGAGCTAGCTTGAGTCATTGTGATATCGGCACGCGCGTCGCGAGCGTGCCCGCGGTTTGTGACGGGTGATAGAAACAGTTCATAAAAAAATGTTAGAATTCTACACGAATATGAACCCTGGATTGATGCAGGAGCCTATGCAGCCGCCCATCATCAACTGCAATGGGAGAACAGGTCAGTCCAAAAAGTTTTTATGTACTTAGCAAAAGTTTGATTTATTTCCGAACAAAGTTTTGCTAGTGCAGTTTTCGCCAAGCGCGATTGTATATTGTTTTTGTACTGACTGCGAAGAAGGTGGGTATGGTTTGTGAAAAGCTGTAAAAAGCAATTTTTACCATACAATTAATTCGGAACAAATTCTACAAAAACCTACAATGTTTCTTTTTTTCGATAACGACGATAAAATTGATGCTGTGGCACGTTTTGTAGCTTAAAGTAAAAATTAATGGATTTCAAAATATCTTTTAACAGACCCGTTAATTTGAGAAGCCATTCAAGGCTAATAGAAATTTCTAATCTACAAACCTACAGTCAAATAGGTATCAAAAGTAATAATGCCGTCTAAAAATCAAAATTAAATAAATATCATTCTCGATATTTATAAAATACCTACATATAAGTATTTGATATATTTGAAAAGTGCTTATTCCTCTAGACCTTGTAGGACTATAAGCTATACAAATATACCTATCACTTTTATATATGCTTAGCACTATAAAACCATGAGATCATCGAATAAACTAATCGTCAGCCTACATCAGTCCCCTGCTGGACGTAGGCCACCCCTAATGGTTTTGCGAAAAAAAAATAGAAAATAGAAATAGTTGTTTTAAAACCGATTGACCTATTGTTATAAATTTCTTCTAGCAAAAACTGAGAAGAGCAATCTATAAAATATACATATAACTTTTACCTTGTTAAGAAATGTTAGTTTATTATAAGTCTGTTTTGGACTGTTCCTTACATAAAGAAACGCCAGAGACGTAGAACAACTGTACAATACTTTTTCATGGTCAAGTTAAAACAACTGATGCACGTTTTATGAGCATTCGAACACACCAAAAATTTGTTTGCCACGATTAGCCTATTGAATTTTAGAGTGAAGATGTTAAAAGTACAGAGAAGGCAGCTGCTGTAGGCCTACTTCCTCTAGGAAGTTTCCTAGTTTCTTATGATATCCACAGGCTGTGTCGGATTGGGGGGGTTGATGTTTATGCTGCAATAGCCACGGTAGTTATTTTATTATTAATAGAATATATCAGTTATCTACCCATAACACATGCTCTTCTCGACACACTTGCGCCTTCCAATCTTACAAGGACTCTGAGGTCTGATGCGGCGGCAGTTTTGGCTGAAATCTCAAGAGGCAATTATGCAGGTTTGGGGAAAGACTACGCATTTACTCCGTTTGGAGTTGGGAACCTAGGTCCGTGGGCTCACCAAGTTTTTAAAATTTTATCACAGCATTTGGTGGAAGCAACGCTTGACCCAAGATCTGGTGAGTAGACCTATCTAGCGCAGCGCTTGATGCGCTAAACATTGGGGATGCTTTTGACAGGTATTGCTAACAGTTGAGCTACGTCTAGATTATTTGCAACAAGTTTGATTCTGCAGTTAGCTCAACTGTTTTAAACTTATTAATACATGTTCTAATTTGTTTTTATTCTTTGACTGTAAATCCTCTTAAGGAGCTAGATGATGTTGTGTGGATAGTCGAGCATTTCAAATAAATTAGGAGACTGTGAAACATCTGTTTTAAAAACGCAAAAGTGCCTTCGAGTGGCTATAGGCCCAGAATTTATTGTTAGGTACTTTTCTTTAGTGCAATAAGTATCAAAAAAACATGCTTCCTAAATATAACAATAATCATCGTCTCGTTTCTATTGTTTCTCTACCCTGAGTCTATGGTATGTGCTATATCATCCGAATACTCTAACAGTCCACCGAGAGTCTGAGAAGCCATGGCAGAGGGTGCATATAGACTTTATTTGACCGTTTCTTGGAAAGACTTTCTTCCAACTTAAGAAATTTAAAATTTTGTTTTTGATATTCATAAAAACTCGTGTACCTCATACACCATGCATTTACTTTGAAAAACAACTAGCGCACAAATAGGCACAAATCACACCGCATCAATCTCACCAAAAACCATAGTTGTTCATCGAGCCGTTCCGAAGATATGGAAATCTGCAAAACGTTACTGCAGCGGTATCTGCAATATCTCCCCAACCACAGGGCTCATAAATGCCGCTGAACGGCTCAGGAAGTGCACAAATATAAGCCATCTTTTAAGCTACAGCGGCATCTTAATTTTTCAAATTACTCTGAAACTATACTACGTACTAATTGAATTTTTCGGGCACATTTACAGGATCTTATTTTTCTTTACATCAGAATCAGAGTCCACTTGCCGCTGCTGTAACGCACACCGCTGCTGAACTGGCAGAAAAGTTGTAAATCTGCCATATCGAAGAAGTCAAGCCAGGAAAGAGCGTCCCTTCGGTTAGAGGAAACGACATAACGTCAAAATGTACATACTCAGTTAGTATGAAGACTTCATAAGGTTGATGTAATGTTGTATGATCGCGGAAGCGCGCACGGACGGCAAAGAGAATAAAACCACTACGTTCTAACGGACGGCTTCCATGCATGCATGCGGAAGAAAGTCGCCTCATTGCTGTGCAGGCTGCATTGGAGTACGAAAACCATCATGAGTGCATTATCCAATAATTTGGATAGCCCGTTCCTCGCAAGCACTGTAATCGAATACTGATGAAGTAGTTTCATCATTAGGCGATTGTAGAATTTAAAATAATACCTACTTTATAACTTTCTGAATACTACTAACATAGACTAAAAACTTTTGACTTACATAATATGGACCTAATGCGACGCAGAAGGTTGCGGGTTAGATTCCCGCCTCTGGACAAATATTTGTACGATCTGCAGATATTTGTTCAGGGTGTTCTGGTCGTTTTCTATCATCATCATTATCATCATCACCAGCCTATAATAGTCCACTGCTGGACATGGGCCTCCCCTAATGAGCGTTTTAAATTTAAAAATTTAAAACGTTTACAAAAAATAAAAAAAAACCTTTTTTTTAGCGTTTTCTATGTATTATAAAAAATATCTATCTATGTACATAATCTATTGTATTGTATATCAGTCATCCAGTATCCATAACACAAGCTCTGCTAAGCTTGGGGCTAGATGAGGCTATCTGGATTGTCCAACTTTATTTATTTATTATTTTATCTACATTTGCCCTGCAAAACCGACATAGTTTGTTTTTACTATTACAGGACTAAAATAACAAACTGGAGCTCTACAAAAACTGTCTGAATAGGATGAAAATAGAATTTATTCTTATGATAAAATAACGAAATCCATAAATGCAACCTATTCTAACATAAATTATTTTTATACTGTGCGTATAAAATTTCAAAAACTGCGTAGGAATGAAAAGCCGACAACCCTCACAAGCATTTCCGCACCACATATTTTTTTATAAATATTTCGTTATCTACCCGTCGCATGTTATTTTAATACCTTAATAAAATAACTTAGAAGCAAAAACCTTTAAAGCAATTTAAAATTTAATAACATTGGATCAGTTGAGCTAGCTATAGTTTTTTTACAACAGTCTGCAATTAGCTCAATTGTTTAAATTGTAAATACAGTTTTCATTTGGTTACATAATTATAATTTTTTAGTTATTTTTCTTTCTAGTTCTTTCTGGTCGCGAAAGCAACATACAGTTATGTCGTAAAAAGTGATCTAAAAATAAAAATAGTGCATAATTTAGTGTAAAAACCATATAAAACTGTTATAAAAGACTAAAAAACAAACTACAATTGGTTTAAAGGACTAATCTGACCAATAACAACATAAAAATCAAAAAGTATCCCGCGCCATCGTAACAAAAAACTGTAAACAAAACATTGGAAAAAGAAGTGAATTGGACAGACTTGTGTGAATTGTGCTTAAATTGTGCTATCAAAGCTATTAATCTACAGACAGTGCAATTAAGCCTCAAATAAAGGACAAAGTGATAGCGATTTATACGTTGAGTGATTTTTATTTGGCTTGAAGGTCGATGCAAACATTCAAAGAAATTCTTTCCGTAAAAAACAACCTGCGCCAATTATGAGGGAGTAGCTGAAGTATTAGAAATTCAAACAAGGATAATACAAGGATAATAAAAGCTGCATTCCATCTACACTTAGCCAAACCCTAGTGAATGAACATCGATTTACTGAAATCGAAATTCACTTCTCTTCATACACTCTTTACAATCGAAAATCGACCAGACAAACAAAACCTGCCTTTGCCGCCATTACATTCGAAACACAGAATGGAGCAACTTTCAACTTCAACCTAAAGAGCATTGAATAACGCGAGAGGGCGCTGTAAAATTGATTTGTTCGATTTATTTACATCTCATTGTTTTTTGCTCATAAAAGATGGAAGAGATGATGCTAATTCAAAAAGGAATAGAGGGAAAATGGAAAAGCAGGAACAGGATTTAAAGGACATTAAGGAGACAATTGCCGTGTGGTGTCGGCATAGAATTTCACCACCCCATCTCTTCCCGTGGGTGTCGTAAGAGGCGACTAAGGGAAACACACCGGAGGGCGGGCAGCAGCGCCCTCTGCAGAACAACTCCACCGAACTGCGATCCCCAACCCGCATGCCCAGCGTGGGGATTATGGGCATTAACCCCCAAATGATATGTGATAGTGCCATCTTTGGCGCTCATTAGGGGAGGCCTATGTCCAGCAGTGGACTATTATAGGCTGTTGATGTTGATGATGTTGAAGGAGACAATAATACAAGACATAAATACAAATGTCAATAAAATGTTAAAAAATTTGGAAATAAAAGTCACTGGCCTAGAGAAAAGCATTGAAGAACAGCTAATCCCTTTAGATAGATTGGAGCAGCATATGAAAAAGAAAAATATAATTTTCTTTGGTGTTACTGAACAAGAAAAATCCTACCAAGAACTGGAAGACTAAAAATAATTACACATAAAATGAAAATAGTCTGCGACAGCCGCGACATTGAGTCTTTGAGAAGAATAGGAAAGCGATCAGATAAAGTAAGAACTATCACAGTCACTTTGAGTACTTTGGGCTAAAAAAATTAAAGTTTTAAAGAATCGAAAAAACCGAGAAAACTCACCGATCTACATTAAAGAAGATTTTACAACTTAAATCCTACAGAAGAGAAAAGAATTGCTTGAAGAATTTAGAACTCGTAAGGAACAAGGAGAAAGCATAGCACTGAGGTACGATAGAATTATTAATTTATTACACTACCAAGTAGAAATCAACAGTCGCAGCCATCGAGCTCCATCCATCCCTCGCCTATTCAAGCCCACGACCAGATGATAAACCAAAAGAGGATACAGAACCCATCGTTGGTTTCAAAATCACCCCAACGCAACTCCTATCAAAATGCAAAGAAAAACAGAACCCTACAATCTTACATGCACACTAGAACTAACTCACTTATAGCAGAAACAGAAGCAACATTAAGCGAAACTGAAGAAGCACAACAATAGCAGCGACCCGTGGCCTCACTCCAGAAACACAGTTTTAAAGATACAAAATACACGAGCTATATCACTCCCAGGGAGGGATTAGAAGACCACCACACTCCATCCTAAGCAAAGAACTAAGTGAAATATCTCACAAAAAAAATTATACATATGCACATTAAATGTAAGGTCTCTAGTTGGACTCGGCCGACAAGAAGAGCTAGAACACGCAACAAAAAACATAAAATTTGATATTGTTGGCCTCTTGGAAAACAAAAATGAAGGAACTCACATAATTGAGCACACGGACTACATTTATATGTATATAGGCAGAAAAAGAGGAAGAAACGGCGGCGTAGGATTCATGGTAAAAAAGAAATGGAAGCAAAACATTCTTAATTTTATACCTATTTCCGATAGAGTGGCCCGGTAAGATGTAAGTTTAGATACCTATGAGCTAAACATTATTCAAGTGTACGCACCAACTGAAAGTTCACCCCGAGAAGAAATAGAAACATTTTACCTCAACATAAGAAGCGTCCTTGATAATACACGATCACACACAATTATAATGGGAGATTTCAATGCAAAAATTGGTCAACCTACTGCGGACGATAGAGCAGCTCTGGGCCCATGGGGATACGGATACCGAAACAGTCGAGGTAAAATTCAGATTTTTGCCTAGAAAATGAATACTCACTTCAAGAAGAAGCCTAATCTAAATGGACCTGGCAGTCACCTGATGGTAAAACCTTTGATAAAACTTTTTAAACTTTCACGATTTGTTGACATATTAAAGAATATTTATCGGGTATTTATCGCGTATCGATAGTGACCACGATCGCTGCAACGCGATGGAAACTTAGGGGAAAATAAAAACAAAAGGTACGCGATAAATACCCGATAAATATTCTTTAATACCTTTGATGAAATTGATTTTATGATCATAAAAAAGTCACGTATAAACTCGTTAAGAAAACATAGAAGTAATGAAAACATCCCACCCGACAGACCACACAATGATTCGCGCTACAATGACTGCTAAAAGAAATTCGTTATCCAGAAAAACATTCCAAAGAAAACAATACACAACCTAATAACAATATAACAAGAGTCAATGAAAAATGCATGTGCAATGCAGTTCGTTGAGAACTAAAAAAAGATGCTGAAACCGATAAAGGTTCGATAAAGGTCCAAAAATAACCAACAGAAGCGGTATTTTAAAAATAGCTACTGATTTTTACAAAATTATTTACAGTACGCCAATCACACTGACATCAGCCCGCGAGAGTTCACCTAGATTTCAAACAGCCATCATCAAAGAAATACTTGAGTTTCTTCCTATAGAGGTAGAAATAGAACATGCCATAGAAAAGCTCACAACTATGAAGAGTCCAGGCGACGACTACATAACAAACGATACCCTGAAAACACTAAAGGAGCCAATCACGCCTTTTCTCACCCGGCTATTTAACGAGATCATTACCCAAATACAGATTCCGATACAGTGGGAAACAGCAATCATTACACTTTTGCATAAAAAAGGAGACCACCAAAACATCAACAACTACCGTCCGATTAGTCTGCTACAGTCAACATACAAACTATTTACAAACACCATACTCAATAGAATCAAAAAAACAGTTAGAGTCTCAGCAACCTCGAGAGCAAGCTGGATCAGAAGCAACTACTCAACAATGGATCACGTGTTTGCTATAAGACAAATAATAGAAAAATATTTAGAATATAACAAGGCACTCTACATAGCATTTGTCGACTACTCAAAAGCCTTGGACACAATACTACACAATGAACTCTGGAAAGCTCTGGAAAAGCAAGGAGTACAAGAGAGATATATACAAATACTAGAATAAATCTACAGTAGAAGTAAAGCCATTGTTGAACTAGAGAAGAAAGGCGAGGCATTTGAATTAAAAAGAGGCGTAAGACAGGGAGACCCAGTTTCGCCAAATCTCTTTAACGCAATCTTAGATCTTCTTTAGGAAGCTAGATTGGACTTCCTTTGGTGTCAATGTTAACGGCGAACGGCTAAACCATTTAAGATTCGCTGATGACATTGTCAATAATAACAGAAAGCCACGAAGATCTTACATTTATGCTTGAAACGCTAGACTATCAAAGTAGGGAATGTGGACTAGAAATGAATCCCGAGAAAACTTGCATTATGACAAATGGACAGAGAAACAACACAAGTTTAAAAAACAAAATCATTGGCTACGTAGATGGATACAAATATCTAGGACAAACCATATCGTTTAATGGAAATTATATAGAAGAATTAAAAATGCATGGAGTTCCTACTGGTCGCTCAAACACATATTTAAATCCAAAATGAAAGTTCACCTCAAGAAAAAAGCAATAGACTCTGTGGTTACACCGACCCTTTCATATGGGTGCCAATCATGGCCTATCACAAAAGAGACTATCTACAAAATCCAAGTTTTTCAAAGGTCTGCGGAGTATGCTTGGTATAAAACTAACCGACAGAGTAAGAGGCAAAGACATACGCGCCAAAACTCAGATCATCGACGCAGCAAAAATGATAAGTCGCCTGAAATGGCGATGGGCCGGACATACTGCGAGGATATCCGACAACAGGTGGAGCGAGAGACTGATGCACTGGTACCCACGCGACGAGCGCCGCCCGCACGGGCGCCCGCGCAGCCGCTGAGCGGACGTCATCGTATCCATCGCCGGCGCCACCTGGACACGGCTGGCTCAGGACAGGAAGGAGTGGAACAGGATGGAGGAGGCCTACGTTCATAAATGGACGTCCCACAGAGAAAATTAAAGATTAAATCGATTAAATTAATGCATGCAATAAGTATCTTCCTAATTATTCATTAATATACTTAATTTTTATAGACTTGGACAAATGGCTTATTATTATTATTATTAATATTTTTAGGATACTGACCAGCTCTCGGATCGCACGTCGCTTCGACCACACTATTTTAATTACGAGAGTATTTTAAAGATTACACTATAAAGGCATTTGATCTCGACCAGAGTAACAAAACGGGGATTTTTAACAACCATTTTTAATCCACATACTTGGCAGGCGGCTAGGTTATTGCAGTGGAGGTGCTAAGATTAAACACAAGCAAATGTCTTAAAATTAAAGCATTTCTAAGATGTAATGTAATATGGGTAATTTATTAAATTATACAGAATAAGCCAGCTAATAATAACAGCTGATAATACACAGTTCGTGTGACGAAGGTTAGCTACAGAGAACAAGGTGTCCGCACCTGTGTCGCCTGCTCTTAGGTCAAGAACCGTTTGGGATTCAATTAAATTTTATTCTGTTTCGGTATGGTATGGAGAAAAATAAAACTTTAACAACTTAAATATTTTCTTTTTGTCTTTATTTGACACTGACACAGAAAATTACAGTAGTTCACTGAATAAAACAATTATACTCAATCGTTCAAATACCACAAGCTAAAATATTACATCTTAATCGGTATTGTGTGATATCATGCTTGAGCAAAAGTAATTGCTCTTCCTCTTTCCTAAAAATATAAGCCGTCGCTTCACCAGAATGCTGGCAGCATTGCCACGTCGGCTGGCGATGTTAATACCGAAATTAAAGCCAGCATTCTGATCACCGTGCACTGGTGATCCGAAGGCTTTTATTATTATTGGTAGCTGAATTAGAGTGAAAACGATTACAGAGTTTTCCTTTAAAAGGTCTTCTAAGACTTTTCATGAGATGTTCAGTACACGCTGGACCAACCCCTATTTTATGGCCTAATTAAAAACCCTATTTAAAAAAAAATTGGCAAATAGGTCAATAAGTACCGTTTAAAATAACCAATTGCGATCATGGACTTTAAATAATGCTCTTCATTATTTTTTCTTATTAGTATCGCTTATACTAGGTATACCACATGTAAGCTTCAGCATGTTGCTAACTCACCAATACCCGACAGGCTGTGTCACGAAGACTTTGGTGTTTAAATTCCAAACACCATCATTTTTACAGCCGATTCCCATGACGTATCGGGTTTAATCGTCATTAAAACTCCAACTTTTCCCCGGCACCAAAAGACCGACCAAGGACCAAGCGGGGAATCTGCTGGGAATAGTAAAGTAGGAACATCGATTATCAAGGTTGTTTTATGTCGGGTCACGTGGCCCCTCCTCTCAGGGCCCCGGGGGCGTGTCTGGGGCCCCAAGACGCGGTGCGACGCCAAAACCTTTATTTTCCTTAAGGCATTTCAATTGTACGTATACAAGTACCTATGCATATTTATATGTATATATAGGGGAGCTACGCTAATCGATAGTTTAGGCTGGCTTTACGGTTGGTAATGTTATGGTTCGGAAAGTCAATATTATATCCTCCCTAACAGCAGCTTGAGAGTTTTAAATGAAAACTTCTTTATTCCTTTTATTAGATTAAGGACTATAATGACGATGAAAAATTACGAAGCGAAATCCCAATTTTTAGGTTTTTTGTTATATAAAATATTACATCTTATATATTACTTAACCGCTCCACTTTTTTTCTGTTTGTCTGTTTGTCCGTCTATCCGTCTGTCAGCGCGATGTATCTCATTAACCGGAATATGTAAACTATTTATTACAATTTTCAAACTAATGTTTTTCTTTTGCTACTATAAAAAAATATAATTCATTATTTCATACCATATTAATTACGGATCACTTAAATTAAGCACGTAAAGACTACCAGAAAAAGGACATAACTACCAAAAGACATTACATAAGACAACTACAATCGGCCTTAACGCTTAGACGCGATCTCTTCCAGGCAACCTTTGGATGGAAAGAATTATTTGCATTTAGGAAAGGCAGAGTGTGTACCATGTACCACTTACTCTTATGGTTCATCGACTCGAAGTATGTTTTGTCTTGACCTCTAATTAGAGAAGTCGCTAGTTTCTTTTAATCTCGAAGGTCAGTTTCTACAACGTATTTCCAGCTGTACCGCAGGCGTCCTAAGGGAAAAACTAAACGTTTATTCGTTTTATTGTACTGCGCTTAGATTAACGTTATGTCTGTTATCTCGCTGTGCTGCACTTTATCTTTGCGAATTATCTACGTCGTCGTTCTATCTCGGCCCTTTCGGCTTAGGAGAATTAAGGAGGTTGCTCTTCAATATTCCTCAAATATCTCTACAAAAGTTACACGTCATTCTTTTAGTTTTATCTAGGGTTTTTTTTATGTATTTTTAGGGTTTTGACATCGGTTTCAAAACCCGCATGGGATCGCTTTGTGTCTGTTTTGTGTTTTGAATCCTTAATATCTTAGAAACTACAGCAGCTATTGACTTGAAATTTGAAATAATAATACATTTTGTGCGGCCGTAAAGATTTATAGAAAAATAAATTAAAGTAAATGAAAAATCATAAAAGGTATTGGTTTGTAGATTCCAAAATAGTTTTTGAAATTTTAATAGATTTTATACTTTTAAAAATATTTTGAAAAAGGTCAAAAATTTACCATTTAACCAACCCACTTACCTACCCACTAATCTCTGTAGTAACTGTAATAGTAGTTCCACAGCGCTCCAAAACCGTTGTTCTCAAAATTTCAAAGTCCATAATCAATGTATTCCTGCGCTCCAAGAATTTTTAGGTAGGTAATAAGATTATTGAATTAATTAACTCCACCGTGCTCCAAAACTTTTTGAGAAGAGCAATGTGTCCTGGATAATCCACACAGCATCATTTAGCCACAAGCTAAGCAAAGCTTGTGTTATTGGTACTACTACGATAGCTGTTATACTTAACAAAGTATAAGTATCACATTAGATGATTTATTTTTGTGTACGTAGAAAAGGACTAGAACACCCAAACAAATAATCTGCAGATCGTACAAATAACAGTCCCGAGGCGGGAATCAAACCGCAACCTTCTGCGTCGTAAGCGGACCCTGGCCCACCGCGCCAAGAGGTCGTCAATATAATATGTACCTACCTAAACAACAAAGTTCAAACCCCTCGGCGCGCGAGTTACACTCGCACTTGTCGTACTTGTTTATTTTTCAAAAACGATTCATTGCTTTCCATTAGATTGATCGATGCAAACTCGTGGCGTTAACTCTCTTTGAGTCACATTCCCCGTGGCAGGTTTTTCATCATGCTACTAACAAGCCTCTTTTCAACAGAACTGAATACCAGCATCAAACGGGAGAAGATAGTAGAGATCTGCGAAGGATGCGGCCAGAAGATACAAGACCGCTATCTGATGAGAGTGGGAGAACTGTCCTGGCACGAACACTGTCTCAGCTGCTGCGTGTGTGGATCTCCCCTCTCTCATACTTGCTTCACCAGAAACTCTAAGCTGTACTGCAAGCCTGATTACGATAGGTAATAAGGAAACTGAGCTTTGGTTTTTGCCAGACAAGTGCTTAGAACTATGCCTGTTTACTAGTCCTGTTAGGTTTTGGAACGTAAAGACAGAAATACACAGGCATTTACCGAGCGCAAATAACTGGCAACTCCCAAAGCCGGCTCAATATTTGACTCGCAAATTTAAACGTATCGGAATAATGCGTTGTTCATATTGACATCAACGGTAGGCTGAGCCTGTCTGTTTACGTTTGATTTTCCGCTATTTTTCTCTTAATATCCGGTACCTGTTTGATTTATACAGGGCTGACATCAGTTTGTGTTGTTTCCAAAGCGAATTCGGGAGTTAGATTAGACCACTGCGAGTTGCAAAGCGATTGATTTAGCGCCGTGTTCAATAACAACCAGATTTTAAACCAGCTCCTTGGCCGTTCTGGACCTAGGTGAAAACGGTTGGGGATAAAAAACAAGCGTGTAATATTCGTATATATGTCTTTGTCCATAGATTGTTCGGGGTGAAATGTACTCGTTGCGGCGACCGACTGCTGCCGCAAGAAATGGTGATGAGGGCCCAGCAGTACGTCTTCCATATCCAATGCTTCGTCTGCGTTATGTGCTGCCAACCGCTGCAGAAAGGAGAACAATACGTCATGCGATCCGGACAGATTTTCTGCCGACAGGATTTCGAAAAAGAAATGTATCTGATGCAGCATACCGAAGACGACATGATCATAGATGACTCTGACCGTCCTCGCGACGGGCGAAGAGGACCGAAACGTCCCCGGACCATACTAACATCAGCCCAGCGCAGGCAGTTTAAAGCCTCCTTCGAAGTTAGCCCGAAACCATGCCGCAAGGTCCGAGAAGCTCTCGCCAAAGACACAGGGCTTAGCGTGCGGGTTGTGCAAGTTTGGTTTCAGAATCAACGCGCCAAGATGAAGAAGATTCAGCGCAAAGCGAAGCAAGAAGGCGACAAATCCACTGAGAAGGACAAGGATAAAGACGAGAAGAGTATCAAGCAGGAGTCTCCGTCCAGCGAGCATGGGAACTATCTTGGACTTGATGGATCCTTCTCCGCTTCAAGCCAGCCGCTGAACCCGAACCTGCCGTATTCTCCTGATGGTAAGACATCTGTTTGTATGTAATAACTGTTTTCATTCAGGACGGAGTTTAAATGAAGATTATGATAAGAACTACGGGCCTAAATAGCATTTAAATTGTGATTTCACCAACCAACATAATAACAGCAGCTGTCAATTTGGTTTGCCATTCAAATTAATACATTTTTAAATAATTTTATAATAAACTAGCAGTAGAATTTTTGAAATCGGTCCAGTAGTTTCGGAACCTATTCAATTAAACAAACAAACAATCGAATCTTTACTCTTTGTAATTATAAGTGTAGATATAGACATTTATTTATATGATGACTGGCCCTTTTAAGCCAGTCATACCAACATCAATTGTCAGATACTACTCGAAAGATAGTTTCGTAAAAGGTTTTTTTTGGCAGGACCTAGTAACCTCCATAAGCGTTACCTACTAGTTTTTGCCCGCGGCTTAGCACGTGTTATTCCGTAGTAAAAATGACTTATTCCAGATCTTAACTATCATTTCGGTACCTAACTTTGGTGTAAAAAAAAAAGAAACAAACATCCAAACTTTCACATTTTAAATGAAATGTGATATGATAACCATGTAGTCAAACTTGCACAACCCGCACGCTGCAAATTTGTTTTTTGGTGTGCAATAAAGTGTATTGTATTGTATTGTAGTCATATTAGTTCCTACTAACACACTCCTCGTATTCCAGATTACCCAGCGCACTCTGGCGACAGCTTCTGCAGCTCGGACATCTCGCTAGATGGCAGCAACTTCGACCAGCTGGACGAGGGCGCCTCCGACACTATGAGCCTCCAGAACCTCGAGGTCCAACACCATCACCACGGCCACCCAACCCACGAGCCGCTCAACCTCGGCACTGGGGCGGTCGTTAATCCCATCGACAAGCTTTACCTCATGCAGAACTCTTACTTCAGTACGGATCACTGATTCTCGGGTAGACGAGGTCGAAGGCACAGGCCCCCGGCGCCCGCTGTGGACCTTTGTGTCAGGCCTACGTCTACCGTGACCAGCTACCAGCCTACCTTTACTATTAGTGCCAACAATGACTTCTCCCTCAATAGTTTCTTTGAACAGTTTAACTGATTCAGTGATGTTATGAAAATCGTTTCAGTGTTTGAACATAACGTGTGTATAGACGCCAATCTGCATAGATAACTTATGGAATTTGTTCTTTGACAAAGAGTTTGTGATGATGAGCAGAACCTACAGTTCACGCAGTGCCAGTTAATTATCAATAACCGTGTATAGGTACAGTGTAGGAACGTTGAAGGACTAGTAATACCTTTTATCGAGGTAAATATTAGTTACTTTATGCACTGTTGAAAATAGTTGTAATATTTAATGTACTTTGTAAATATTTGTGTATAAACTATTTAATCGGTAGATTAGTGTATTATTGTTTAGGAATAGTTCAAGCTAATATTTTACTGCGTATCCTACCAGTTTTGCTTACCAATATACCTGAATAGCAGTTGTAAGAATCTAGGTGACCTCGAGTATTTATATCAATTAATGGTAGAATATTAATTGTGGAACCAGTAGAAAATACCTTAATGTGTTTAGCTGGCTATACTTAATAACATAACCTACACTGTTAACTAATAGATCCGTGTTAGACTTTTTTAAATATGTATAATTGTAGAGATTTTGAATGTTGTAGTTTTCACCACAAAATAGATATTTGATACAATATTACGTAAGTACCCACATAATTATATTATTTTAATAATTATAAATTAAATGTTTTCAATTAATATTTTCGCGGCCGGTTGTGAAGAGGTAGTTTTTTCTCTAACAGTGGCTTTATCTAGTCAGAAGTGAAAAACCGAGAAGGAATTGCGGACCGGTTTGTTTTTTTTTTCTTTCAAAATTCGGAGCAACTTAGCTTCGCGTAAACAAATACATATTATAAAGGGTGGATTTATTGACCGAATCAGTGAGGGTAGACCATAACCGATGTAGCTATAAGGTCTCTGAATTGACGACCTCTGTGGTGCGTTGGGCAAAGGTTCGCCTACGACGCAGATTTCCGAGCACGGAATATCCTACGTCACGTCAAAAATGTTTGTACGATCTACAGATATTTGTTCCGGAAGTTCTTGCCGTTTGCGTCGTTATTCATAAACAAAAGTATCTACAGTAATACGTTGAACTAAGTATATCAGTCTTTAAGTACCCATAAAACAACTCTGCCTAGCTCAAGGCTACATGAAATGTGTGCGGTAGTTTAGCTATAAAAACAAATATCATTATAGATAATTATACATGGATTGTAATGTTTTCTTTTCTGAAATTTATAGACTGGCTACATTTACCATTTTCTTGTTGGCTCCCGGCTAAAGTACCTCAACTTACTGCCCCGTCCAAAATCCACTCTTTATAGTAAATACAAAATAAATAATACTAAAGTGTAGCGTAAACCTTTACGAAGTTGCTACGAGCCCGAGAAAAATCGTTTAAGTACATTATTTATTATAAAAATTATTTGAACTTCTTATAGTAGGTAAGTTATGATTTCATGTAATGTTATAAACGTTTCTAGTCAATTCTGTGAGAATTATAAATATGTCTTAGAAGTTGTAAAAGGCAAACATGAAAATTGGTGTTCACTTAATCCAAATATTTAGACAAGTGTTCAAAAACATGATAAAAGTAGGATGAAATACGTTAATACTGTTTTGTTATTACAAATTGATATGTTTCTGATTGTACTTACACATTGTATTTACTCTATGTAAATGTAAAATATAATGTTAACCACAACTTCACTAAAGTGTTCTTAATTATCCTTCCCACCCTAATCAACTAGCTATATCTCCAAACGTGATGCTATTCAGACTTAAAAGGCCACTGCACTTGATACCACATAATGGCACTTGGCACTTACCATTTTTACTAATTATTAGGCACTACCGATCACCGAGCTAAACAAGCATCGCTTAGGATAGAAAAGTTAGTTGTTCTTTTTTACCTTCGTTGAACACGTATTTATTTTACAGTACGGTGATGTATTGTAGACAAACATAAAATTAAAAGGACGTAGGTACCGTACCAGTTATCTGTACTAATAGGAAACAAAAAATGTTATGTCCACTCTTTACTTACTGTCGTAATAACACTTTAATATTAAATTCCTTACAAGCGACGAGCTGAAGACAGGGCGCTATGGTCTCCCTATGTCTAGCAGTGGACCCAACATGGGCTGATGATGATAACGTTCCTCTGCCCCTCTGTCCTCTGTCGGGACCATGTAGCTATTAAAATCTAATTACAGTTGATTCCAGTGATTAAACCTGGAGACAAATGCCAAATTTCTTATATATTTGCTTTTTAAAAACAAAATTCACTCAGAAAATTACAGATTGTTGTAGGTATACCTACCTAACCTGTATTGTATAAAATGTAAATCCTGTTTTGGCTGTAGGTTATATTATAAGTTTATCTTTTTATTATTTAGAACTAAGAGCTGTGGATTTTGTTTCATAAATAAAATAAAATAAAATAAACCTAGGTATATAATACACATAAAAAGGCAAACGCAACTTATAATACCAAAAAGCGCCATCTACAGTGGGGCTGTTACAATTCTTATTTTACAATTTTGCACACAAACGTGCCAAAAGTGTTTGCTGATAGCGTGTTTTCTATGTAGTTTGGCGGTTTTCCGCTAGATGTCACAGTTTTCGTCCATTACCGCGATGATGAGGCGATTTCATTCCGCGACATCTAGCGGAAAATCACCAAACTACATGCCGAAAAACCATGTCAGCATACACCATGCAAAAACATTCGGCACGTTTGTGTGCAAAGCAGTGGATGCCAGTAAAATTAGAGAAAAATTACCTAACTTTGTCGTTGAATAAAATAGGTACGTAAATAACTCCTTTGAATGTCATTTATTCAACTTCAACAGTGTAGGTAATGGCGAAGCGATGTCGTTGTTAGGTAGGTACCTACCTATTTTAGCTTGGCGACGACCGACGGATAAATTTCCCATACAAAGTTAGTGGTAGTAATAGTTTAGTAGTACCTAGGTACTTAGGTACCACCAAAATGATTTGTAATTTGCGCATATATTATTTTCACCATGATCTGCTCATGGATCTGCTTTTATTTTTCTTACCACATTTTTTTAATAGGTACTTTTCAGACATCAAAATACCTAAACGAAGTATACTATTAAAAAAAGTCATGTTTTCGTACCTAGTATTTATGTAGATAAGTATTTTCAAAAAAGCTTGATGCAGCAACCTAAATTAATATTATTCTTATACAACTATTACCAAACCATGGTAAAAATGTCTGATAGGTACTTATTACAATTTCTGAAATAAATTTTGGTATACATAAGTACCTACATACCTATTACGTTAGTATGCCGTGTGGATTGTCCAGCATTATTTGAATTTTACGAAAAGGGTAACTCCCTAATGAGCTACTTACTACCTACCGTACTACCTACTGATGTTCTGTTCCGAATACAGGCACTCACGGGATTGACAAGCCCCGGGTTGGTCTCTTTATGTCAATTGATTCCTATTTTTACGAGGATTTTTGATTCCTAGATAAGAGGCGCTCCCTCGCCTTGCATCAGGACCGCCGCGGCGCCGCCACCTATATTATACATTATTATTTATAAACTTATTATTATATAAGCTTATGCTAAGGTTCTTTTAATGCATATGTCATTGTTTTATTTTTATAGTAGGTGATGTGATGATGCAGTGATGCCGAAACTACTAGTACCTACCTAACTACCGGTAGTAGACACCCATCGTATTTCTGTTCGAACAGAAATGCGATAATTTTACTGCTGGCCTGGCTTTGTATTTTAGTCAGAACATGTTCTGTCCAAAATAAAAAAAATAAAAAAAAGTATGATAATTATGTAGACATCAAAGTGCCCATAAAATTTAAAAAATGCCTTAGAGTTACAGCGGTAATGAGTCAGGGTTGCTTTCGATTCGACACTTCAATTCAGGATAGTTAGCCAGGTTTGCAGTCAGGGTTTTGTCTATGTAGTTCGGTTGTTTTCCGCTAGATGTCGCTATCTGATGTCGCCACCCCGCGTTGATGCGCCGTTTCTGCCTGTTTTATCCGTTCACTGGCCTGACTGGCTACTTCCCATTTGGTAAACCTGTACCTACTAAAAAGTTGCGTTTGGTAAACATTTTATATGTCATACATTCAGTCCCATTTCGTAAACATTTAAGTAATGACATGTATTGTTTCCCATTTGGTAAACTTTTAATTGAAATGGGTACAGTCAAGTAAAAAATCAAACACGAAACTAATGATAATATTGTCACATATATTTTTTAAATATTTTTAATCACAGGTACAATGAAACATAAATAAAAAGTAGCGCTTACAAACATTTCTTTACAGTTTTACTAAGATATAATAGACTGAACCAATTGACTCGGTTTTTCTAATGTTTTAATTCCTGTTTCTGATTCATAATTTTATATCACAGTGTACGTCCATATGTATACTGTGATTATATCGTTCTACATATGACAAGTTCACACGAAGGTTTGAATGGATGGATGTAATGTAAGTAGGTATGTTTGATACTTCTTCAATTGTGAATAGTTATGTCTGTTATTTGTGGTTATGTGTATCTGCCTTGATAACACACAGGCTATTTTTTATTTACAAAATCACTTACTTACCGTATGTAAATCCTCATAATGTTCTCGCTGGCAACTGCGACGACGTGGCCGGTGATGCGTGCCTTGCCTAAAATATTTCTATAGAGTCAAGGCCTGCGAAGCAGCCATTCTTTTTCGATTCCTTTTTCGTCTCTATGGGTCCCTTATTCATATAACAGGTAGGTACTCATTTAATTGCCATACTTAAGTACCTACTAACCTACACTATGTGATGTCAGCTATTATGACTTTGGTATTCTTGAAATGTATACCAAAAAATTGCAATCGTTATTACGCAGTGCACAGATATTTTTCAAAATATGTAAATATCTACAAAATTGTGGTCGGCTGCCTGCACACCGTCTTGCTCACCCTCGCCGCCGCCGCCGAGGCGCCATAGAGAGAGCTTATGTCGGGAACCCTTGCTTTAACTCCTAGTTTCAACAGGAGTTTTCTATTTCCGAGTAGGTCCTCTATGTTCCTTTAATAACCATCGATGTCTAGGACTCATTTTATCTATGGAGAGGTCTTCCCATCATCATCATCATTAGCCTCTAGTCCACAGCTGGAATTATGCCACCCTCTAAGCCCCATGAGATTTCCTATTGCCTACAGTTATGTGGCTCACACTGGCTACGATTATTTCTACACCAAGAAGTAATTCCTACCTTCTGTGAAAGCTTATTCCTTTTTTCTAGTAGGTAAAATATACCTATAAATCATATGTGCCTATGCTTACTTAATTTTCAGTACCTACTAGGATAATATTAAATAACTTGTATGGTGGTATAAGTACCACCATACAAGTTATTTAATATTATTAACTGTAGACCTAGGGCTATATTGTAAAATGTTTAGAAATAAATATCCTTATTCCTTATTCTTTGCCGTTTGGTGCCGGCATAGAATTTCACCGCCCCAACTCTTCCCGTGGGTGTCGTAAGAGGCGACTAAGGGAAACACAGCACAGGGGGCGGGCAGCAGCGCCCTCTGCAGAACGACTCCACCGAACTGCGATCCCCAACCCGCATGCCCAGCGTGGCGTTATTATGGGCAATAACCCCCAAATTAATGTCATCATGGCGCTCATTAGGGGAGGCCTATCTAGCAGTGGACTATTATAGGCTGGTGATGCCTTATTCCTTAATTAAAGGTTACGATGTAATCAGGAATGAGTCTTTTTTTCCAACTTGCAAGAGACATATCCCAAAGTAATAGAAAAATTACAAAGCTAGCAGTCCGCCTCAGCTTCAAACGGGTATTTACCGAATATTTCAAAAATTATATTTTTCACTTTGGGTTACTATTGAAGTTGACGTACGGATCATTAACTTTTATGTAATATTCTATAGCCTTTTTCATCTATACTAATATTATAAAGAGGAAAGATTTGATTGTTTGTATGTTTGTTTGTTTGAATTGAATAGGCTCCGAAACTACTGGACCGAGTTAAAAAATTCTTTCACCATTAGAATCCTTAATTTTACGTGATGAACATAGGCTATATAATATTTTCAAAAAAGTTAGGAATCCGCATGAATAATTCCATAATTGAACCGTGGGCTGTATATTCAACCTCTTTTTCTATTATGGCGCGTCAGAATAGAAAAAGAGGTTGTACCTATAGCGCACGGTGCTTGCTTTTTCTCTACGGCCAGTGTCAGTTTTGGAATGTCGAGTCAATGTCAAAAACCCCAAGGCTGTTAAAAAAAAGTAAGAGATCCGTATGAAAACTGTGAAACCCTTCGTGTTAGAGTGCATAATTTCTGAAATTTTTGTTTAATACCCGTGCGAAGCCGGGGCGGACCGCTAGTGAGGTATAAAAAGAAAAGGTGAAATAATATTTGAAATCGGTCTAGTAGTTTCGGAACCTTATCAATTCAAACAAACTTACTTATCTTTCCCCATATAGGTAAAGAATGAAAAAAATTAAATAAAACCAGTAGATTTATGCATCTAAAATTTATTCATAGCACACATATTTTGATGGTTACATAGGTAGTTACATTATTTATCATACACGTCCCTCTTATTCATAATAGTCTGCTAAGTTAAAATCACTCTGTCCGCTTCTATTAACATAAGTAGAGTTAGATATAATACTTCTAAGCCACTGCTTTAAGTAAGCAGATCATTATGAATAAAGGGGTACCTACTAAACAATACAATACAAAGCAATAGGTAACAGGTAACAAATTCCTGCTACAAACTTGTACTCAAAGGGACATAGGTAAGTAGAAGTATAATATTAATACAAGGTCATTAGAAATTACATAAAATGATTATTTATCCCAGTGAATGTTAGTTTTACTACAAATTATTACAGTAAAGTAGCAACAGACATTAAAATAACTTATTATTAAACGAGTAACATAACAAGTGATTATTAAATACAAAGACACATTTAGGAAACACATCTAAAAAAAAAATTATAAGTTGATGGGTTGGCATTATAATAAATAAATAAATAATGTTGGACAATCCACCCCAAGTTAAGCAGAGCTTGTGTTATGGGTACTAGATGACTGATATACATAATACAATAGATTACATAGATAGATATTTTTATTATACATAGAAAACGACCAGAACACTCTGAACAAATATCTGCAGATCGTACAAACATTTGTCCCTAGGCGGGAATCTAACCCGCAACCTTCTGCGTCGCAGGCGGACGGAGGTCGTCATAATCTAGTAAAATTATAACATTATTTGTTAACTCATATGAGTTAAACCTTAGCCTAATAGGTATTTATTTAGAACAGAAAAAGGGAAATATGATATTTATTTTCTTTATAATAAGATACTTCTGATGTGTTTTCATAGAATATTATAATATTAACAAAGTAAACTACAAGATACTTAACAGAATAGTTTTAAAAATAACCAGTTGGTGTATAAAAATGTTTTGATTATTTTAATAGATACCTACCTAAGCTTTTAATTTATGTTAATGACAAGTTTTAACTGCCCACACAAAATGAGTGACTTTAATATTACGAAATCTTAATATATAAAGGAACAAGCGATTTTCTGGCGACAACGCCCAGCCTAAACCGCTGAAGTTAGAAAGCTGAAATTTGGAAGGTAGGTTCCTTTTACAACACAAGCACCCGCTAAGAAGGGATTTTTGGAAATTCCACCCCTAAGGGGGTGAAAAGGGGGATGGAAGTTTTTTTGGTCTTTTTTCTAACTCTGTAACCGGTAGCCCAATTTTCTTGAAATTTACAGGAAATACTAAACATAAAAAAATATTGAACACGTGTTTCAGCATTTTTCAAAATATTCCTGAAAATAGGGTGAAATGGGTCATTCAAGTTTGAGATTCATATTTTGGCTCCATATTGAAATGTCTATAACTTTTTGATATAGCATACTAATGACTTGAAACTTTCAGTATGTATTGAAAAAACTATAAATCAAACCATGTGTTTCAGGATTTTTCAAAAATGTTACTATATAAGTTTAAAAAGGAAGTCGAATTACTTAAGATTTTTGAGATTTTTTTTAACAAATGTCCCAACATGAAACTTACTCAGAATACTAAACAAACAAAAATATTGAATACGTATTTTAGGATTTTTCAAAATAATTCTGAAAATGGGATGAAAACGGTAATTCAAGTTTGAGATTCGTAGTTTGGCTCCGTATTTAACTGTCTATAACTTTTTAATATAGCATACTAATGACTTGAAACTTTCAGTATGTATTGAAAAAACTATAAATCAAACCACGTGTTTCAGGATTTTTCAAAATGTTACTATATAAGTATAAAAAGGAAGTCGAATTATTGAGGTTATTGTGGTGAAATTTATCAACCATTGACGCTATTGGCTTGAAATTTACAGAGAAAACTAAACAAACAAAAATATTGAATACGTATTTTAGGATTTTTCTAAATAATCCTGAAAATGGGATAAAAACGGTTATTTAAGTTTGAGATTCGTAGTTTGGCTCCGTATTTAAATGTATATAACTTTTTAATATAGCATACTAATGACTTGAAAATTTCAGTATGTACTGAAAAAACTATAAATTAAAACAGGTTTTTCAGGATTTTTCCAAAATGTTACTGTAAAAGTATGAAAAAGAAATTGAATTATTGAGGTTATTGTGGTGAAATTTATCAACCATTGACGCTATTGGCTTGAAATTTACAGAGAAAACTAAACAAATAAAAATATTGAATACGTATTTTAGGATTTTCAAAATAATCCTGAAAATGGGATCAAAACGGTTATTCAAGTTTGAGATTCGTAGTTTGGCTCCG
Organism: Eupithecia pulchellata; assembly: GCA_963931895.1. NCBI lineage: Eukaryota > Metazoa > Arthropoda > Insecta > Lepidoptera > Geometridae > Eupithecia > Eupithecia pulchellata. The sequence continues at coordinate 8,230,482 of OZ007520.1, read as the reverse complement.
TAATTAAATGTCTATAACTTTTTAATATAGCATACTAATGACTTTAAAATTTCAGAATGTACTGAAAAAACTATAAATTAAAACACATGTTTCAGGATTTTTCCAAAATGTTACTGTAAAAGTATTAAAAAGAAATTGAATTATTGAGGTTATTGTGGTGAAATTTATCAACCATTGACGCTATTGGCTTGAAATTTACAGAGAAAACTAAACAAACAAAAAATTTTAATACGTTTTTTAGTATTTTCAAAATAATCCTGAAAATGGGATAAAAACGGTTATTCAAGTTTGAGATTCGTAATTTGGCTCCGTATTGAAATGTCTAAATCTTTTTAATGTAGCGTATTAATGAATTTTTGTATGTCCTGAAAAAAACATTTAATTCAATATATAGATATATAGATGTATATCAGGATTTTCCAAAATATTCCTTAAAATGGGTTGACACGGGTTATTAAAGTTTAAGTGATTGGTAGTTTGGCTCCGTATTGAAATGATTGTAACTTTTTAATGAAGGATAACGACATAAAATTTCAAATATATACTGGAAAAACAATAAATAAAAATAGGTGTTTCAGAGTTTTTCATAAAAGTTACTATATAGTATAAATGATGTCGATTTCTTAAGAGTTTTTAGAAGTTTTCCCAATTTACTTGAAACTTACAAACAATACCAAACAAACAAAAATATAGAATACTTATTCAGGATTTTTCAAAATATGCCTGAAAATGGGGTGAAACGGGTTATTCAAGTTTAAGATTTGTAGTTTGGCTCCGTACTGAAATGTCTTTAACATTTTTTATATGGCGTATTAACGAATTTGAAGCTTCCAGTGTGTACTGAAAAAACAATAAATAATAACATGTGTTTCAGAGTTTTTCATAAAAGTTACTTTATATGTATAAAAAATAAGTAGATGTATTTATGATTTTTTTTGCAATTTTGTACATAGCTGGAAAATTACATTTCAAAAATAAGCATACAAAAATATTTAATACATTTTTCAAAATATTCCTGAAAATGGGGTGAAACGGGTTATTCATGTTTGAGTGATTCGTAGTTTGGCTCCGTATGACTTTTAATTAAGGATGGTAAACAACTTAACATTTCAAAAATATACTGAAAGAACAATAAATAAAAACACGAGTTTCAGAGTTTTTAATGACTTTCTTAACTTATGTGACTTTTTATCCTTGGTCCCAATTACCTCAAAACTTGCTGACAATACTTAAAATATCAATTTATAGAACATGTATTTAATGATTTTTCAACACAAAATAGTTCTTGAAGTTATTCAGGTGTTTTGTTAGTTTTAACCAATATTTACTTGATACGTAGAGAGAAAACTAAAATCCTTGGTACCTAAACACGTTTCTGGATTTTTTTATGTGTATTGATATTGATGTATATGGCTTTATGACAGCGTAGGATTCAAAAATGCAACAAGTTCACCGTAGAAAATAAAATAGTTTGGTGCGTATCGGCTGTTACTTAAAAATTCTGTTTTATTAACCTTAAATGATCGGTAGGTATACAGGGTGGTTTCTGAGAAGGAAAAGGATGACCAAATCCGAAACCATGAGTTAAAAATACGTCTTGATTCATGACTTCGATTTATGAGAAAACCATACCTGCCAGATTTTTTTATTTTGTTGGATGATCACTAAAAAATACACCCTACATTTTTATAGCAACAGATTTGGTTGCTAATAAGAAGTATCATTCTTTGAAAAGAAATGCATAATTGATAATAAAAAAAAGGTCATTATTTAAAATTTTGTTCGAATACACTCTACTTAGATCCAGGTAATTTAATATGGTACAGAGTAATTTTGACAATCTTTTTGAACAACTGGTGTGCTTGCCACTATCCAGCCTTTAATTCAATGGTGGTTTTTCCTCCATAAAATTTCGTTTTAATATTTTTTATTCGTAAATTTTTTTTTGAACTTTTTCCGTGACTCCTTTCGCGACTGTTAGTCGCATGGTTTCTGATTTTGCTATCCAGTCCCATCTTAGAAAGCCAATCTGTAGATATATTTAAATAAAATAGGATTAGGTAATTTACAAATAAAATGGGCTAAAGTAGAATGTTTGTAGTCCACCGTGTCATTAGATTCACTATAAAAAAATACAGTAAACGGTTATTTTTTTAAGAAAACGCATGGGCTTATACATGATATTAAAAGCGGGTTTCAATTTCCGACTCTTAAAATAGAGTATTAGCTGATTTCGTCAAGATTTTTTTACTCTATAGTCCACGCAAATGAAATTGCGAGCGGGTTAGCTAGTATTTATATATTTTTTTCTTTTTGATTCTTAACATTATGTATCATATTATTCCTTTAATATTGTGTAATATTTAAAAAAAAAATTATACCTGTTTAGCCGTTCACTCATGATGACGATCATGAGTGAACGGCTAAACCACGCCAATTGTTTTTTTTTATCTTCGGGAGAAGGTTCATGATAGGTATCACAAACTGGACGATGTATTTTTGAAAATTCCTTTGTTAAACAGAATAATAACATAAAGTAGGTGGTGGCGCTAGTTTAGGTGCTGTATGCGCCTTAATGTAAGAAAAACTTAAAATTCACCTACTCCTATTGATCCTAGGTAACGCCGCGAGTCGCAGCTAAATAAAAATAATATAAAAGTTTATGATAAAATTAATTTGTTATTTAAAAGATCCTCTAGCACCCGAACAGGTTTTATATGTAGTTAGTTATTAATGTTCCTATAACTGTTTATATTATAAAGTCTTAGATATTAGTTTTTACTATATTTTGTATTATTAGTAGGTACCTTAACTAATCCCTTGTTCTCCTCACATATTTCTTATTTTTATATGTCTATTCTTATCATTAATTAATGTCTAATTATTATTAAGTAAATTAAATATCCGACTCCACCTACTAGGGTCATACAGCTCTTAGAATGTTAGTAAACACAGGCACCCAGCTGATTTATTAGATTAGAGTTATCACCAAAAATTAGCCCTACCAGAATTCGTATGATTTCTTTTTTCGTTTATTTTGACAAATAAATTCTATTTTACCAGATTTTTGTTAATCATTCATCACAATGTCAATTCTATGTAAAATCAAATTATTTCAATTTACAAATCGACATTATATTGTGGTCAATAACGAAAGTGACAATGCCAACCCAACCGAATCTCAGTTTCTTATTATTTATTTTTCGGCAATTTTATTTCTCTTGGTGATTTGAGGAAACTTTTGCCAACTTCACTTACTAATGATCCGTGTCATTATTATTATAAAACAAGTACGACAAGTGCGAGTGTAACTCGCGCGCCGAGGGTTTTGAACTTTTGTCGTTTAGGTAGGTAGGTACGTATATTGACGACCTCTTGGCGCGGTGGGCCAGGGTCCGCTTACCAAGCAGAAGGTTGCGGTTTGATTTCCGCCTCGGGACTAATATTTTTACGATCTGCAGATTATTTGTTCGGGTGTTCTAGTCCTTTTCTACGTCCACAAAAATAAATCAACTAATGTGATACCTATACTTTATTAACTATAACATCTATCGTAGTACTACCATTAACACAAGCTTTGCTTTGCTTGTGGCTAAAAGATTCTGTGTGTATTATCCTGGAAACATAACTCTTCTCATATTTTTTTGGAGCACGGTGGAATTCATTAATTCAATAATCTTATTACCTTAAATATTCTTGGAGCGCAGTGGAATACATTGAGAATGGACTTTAAAATTTTTGAAACAATGGTTTTGGGGCGCTGTGGAGCTACTATTACAGTTACTACAGAGATTAGTGGGTAGGTAAGTGGGTCGGTACCTACAATTTTTTTTCGATTTTTTCAACGTATATTACTAAGTATGAAACTAAGACGATTTTCAAAACCTGTTTTGAATTGTCCATACCTTTTTTCTCTCAATGAAATAGCCCCCATTGTATGAAAATTAGTTTTTTGACCATATTTCAAAAAGTTTTGTTTTTACAAACTTCTCCATATTTTTCCTGTAAAATATAGATTCATACCTACAAACACTTGGTACGGAATGTACCAAGTGTTTGTCATCATCTGCAATCTTCGGAGATAGGGGGGCTGCCCAACCCGAAACATTCGAAAAATTGATGACTATAGTCTCACTACACTGCAAATTCACTTCTAAAACAGCGGTCTTAAGGAAGAACTCCTTTTAAAATTGCAATCTACCTCTACACTTGAATGAAAGAAAGAAAAAACATTTATTGTCTTCATAAAAAAAGGTCTCTCGGTAGATGGGCACCAAGAAGTTGAGGTCAGTGCGGGATTTTTGAAGCACATAGGTACATAATAATGTATATCGAAAGAAACAATCGGGAAAGAAAGAAGGGAAGAAATAAATGAATGATACTCCCGAGGCACCAGTCTCGTAAGAGTCTGGGCAACGGAAGAAAAAGTGTAAATAATTAATACATACTCCTACTACTAAATAATTTTTATATTATATATTGTTTGGGTCATGATTTTCCCGAGACACCAGTCTCCTTAGAGTCTGAGCAACGGTAAAATCATATGTGTACCTATATGTGTGTACGCGCACGAGGTGTTCATTTTTTTACTTTATTTTGTTGGCCATTTGAGGTCACTTATTAAGAAGGAAAACGTTTAGCAAGAACTACAAAAATATGTGTGAAACTTTCTTACTAATTCGTGCAAATACCTAACCATCCTCTCGATTAAAAATAATAACTTACATGATACTTCATAACCTTAATCATAGCTGCCCAAATCGACACATTCGAAAAGGTCGACGAATATAGTCTGAACAACAAGAAAACTTCGTTTCTTTGATAGTCGACGAAAGGGCTTACTCCTTTTTAGAAATGCGATATACCTACCTCTTTACTTATAAGGAAGGAAAACAATTAACAAAAACGAAAATATATGTGTATCTTTTTTCTACTTCGTATAAATGTTTAAATGGGGACGAACGGGAAGTAAACTTCCCGTTGGGACGAAGCGTGGGGATGAGCGGGAATAACCCCGTGTGATTTACGGAGGACAATGTTAGGAAAATGCCTAACCATCCTCTCGATTAAAATGATAACTATCATGATAGGTACTGAAAAACCGAAATCATAGCTGCCCATTCTGACATATTCGAAAAGATTGACGGCTATAGTCTAAACTACACTGCGAATTCACTTCTAACACAGCCGTCTAAAAAACGAACTCCTTTTTAAATTGCAATTTACCTCTTCACTTATTAAGAAAGAAAACGTTTAGAACAAAAATAGTGTGAAACTTTCTAACTACTTCGTGCATTTCAAAGAGGAATATAAAAGGAAAATAAATAACCATCCTTTCGATTAAAATTACAACTATCATGATACGGTTAAACCGAAATCATAGCTGCCCAAATCGACACATTCGAAAAGGTCGACGAATATAGTCTGAACAACAAGAAAACTTCGCTTTTAAAATAGAGGACTAAAGGACTAACTCCTTGTTACATATGCGATCTACCTCTTCACTTAACAGGAAGGAAAACGTTTTATAGAACGAATATTATGTGTGGAACTCTCTGATCCACCCCGGGTGTTTTGAAGAGCTTGTATTGTAGAAATAGGATACATAATTGGTTTATTTCTAGAAAAAGCATTAGTTTTCATAACCATGGACAAAAAAAAAACTTATATATAAATAATATAATGATACCTAAGAACCGATATCATGACTGCTAACACATTCAAAACAGTTGAAAAATATGGTCCGATCAAATGCAGAAAGTGTTAGACATGCAGAATATGGGTGTCATAAAAGGCGACTAAAGGATTTACTCCTTTTTATATATGCGGTCTTCCTCATTACTAATGGGGAAGGAAATCGTTTAAAAGAACTGAAATATGTGTGAAACTCTTTGACCCACCTTGTGTGTTTCGAAGAGAGAAATATAAGTTAAATACCCAACCATCCTCTCGATTTATAATTATAACTATCATGAATTCTATCGAAAAACCGCAATCATAGCTGCCCAACCCGATACATTCGAAAAAATTTTACTTTTGAGCTGAATGATATTCGTGAATTATCCATCATAATCACTTATTTAAATAGCAATGCCAGAATTTGCAAAGTAGCGTGTCACAATACCTTGACCTATATTGACCGTATTATGTATCTGTAAAAAAATATATATCTTTTGTATATCCTGTTGCACAAACACAAGCAATAATACCTTTTCAGCAAGTCCCAGTTCCTGCATCAATACCAAAAAGGCCTCCGCATTTACCGAATCCAACAACGCCTTTTCGACACCGGCGGCTATCCGAATATCTGGTATATGTGTACATATTTAAAATTACAACTATCACGATACTGTGAAACCAAAATCATAGCTGTACAAATTGACACATTCGAAAAGGTTGACGAATATAGTCTGAACAACAAGAAGACTTCGCTTCTTCAATAAGCGACTTAAGAACTTACTCCTTTTTAGATATGCGATCTACCTCTACATTTATTAGTAAGGAAAACGTTTAACAAGACCGAAAAGATGTATGAAAATTTTATATTACTTCGTGCGTTTCAAAGAGGGAAATATTAGGAAAATGCCTAACCATCCTCTCGATTAAAATTATAACTATCATGATAGGTACTGAAAAACCGAAATCATAGCTGCCACTTTCGACACATTAGAAAAGGTTGACGAATATAGTCTGAACAACAAGAAGACTTCGCTTCTATACCTAATAGAGCACTAAACGACTCACACCTTTTAAGATATGCGATCTACCTTATGCGATCTACCTCTACACTTATCAGGAAGAAAAATATTAACAAGACCGAAAATATGTGTGAAACTTTTATATTACTTCGTGCGTTTCAAAGAGGGAAATGGAAAATGCCTAACCATCCTTTCGATTAAAATTGTAACTATCATGATAGGTACTGAAAAAACGAAATCATAGCTGTCACACTCGACACATTCGAAAAAGTTGACGAATATAGTCTGAACAACAAGAAGACTTCGCTTCTATACCTAATAGAGCAATAAACGACTCACACCTTTTAAGATTATGCGATCTACCTCTACACTTATCAGGAAAAAAAATATTAACAAGACCGAAAATATGTGTGAAACTTTTTTACTACTTCGTGCGTTTCAAAGAGGGAAGTATTAAAAAAATACCTAACCATCCTCTCGATTAAAATAATAACTATCATGATTGGTACTGAAAAACCGAAATCATAGCTGCCACACTTGACATATTCGAAAAGGTTGACGAATATAGTCTGAACAACAAGAAGACTTCGCTTCTTCAATAGGCGACTAAAGGACTTACTCCTTTTTAGATATGCGATCTACCTCTACATTTATTAGTAAGGAAAACGTTTAACAAGACCGAAAAGATGTATGAAAATTTTATATTACTTCGTGCGTTTCAAAGAGGGAAATATTAGGAAAATGCCTAACCATCCTCTCGATTAAAATTATAACTATGTATCATGATAGGTACTGAAAAACCGAAATCATAGCTGCCACACTCGACACATTCGAAAAGGTTGACGAATATAGTCTGAACAACAAGAAGACTTCGCTTCTATACCTAATAGAGCACTAAACGACTCACACCTTTTAAGATATGCGATCTACCTTATGCGATCTACCTCTACACTTATCAGGAAGAAAAATATTAACAAGACCGAAAATATGTGTGAAACTTTTTTACTACTTCGTGCGTTTCAAGGAGGGAAATATAAGAAAAATTCCTAACGATCCTCTCGATTAAAAATTACAACTATAATGATACTTTTAAACGAAAATCATAGCTGTACAAATCGATACATTCGAAAAGGTTGACGAATATAGTCTGAACAACAAGAAGACTTCGCTTCTTCAATAAGCGACTTGAGAACTTACTCCTTTTTAGATATGCGATCTACCTCTACATTTATGTATTAGTAAGGAAAACGTTTAACGAGACCGAAAATATGTGTGAAACTTTTATATTACTTCGTGCGTTTCAAAGAGGGAAATATTAGGAAAATGCCTAACCATCCTCTCGATTAAAATTGTAACTATCATGATAGGTACTGAAAAAACGAAATCATAGCTGCCACACTTGACATATACGAAAAGGTTGACGAATATAGTGTGAACAACAAGAAGACTTCGCTTCTTCAATAGGCTACTAAAGGACTTACTCCTTTTTAGATATGCGATCTACCTCGACATTTATTAGTAAGGAAAACGTTTAACAAGACCGAAAATATGTGTGAAACTTTTATATTACTTCGTGCGTTTCAAAGAGGGAAATGGAAAATGCCTAACCATCCTTTCGATTAAAATTGTAACTATCATGATAGGTACTGAAAAAACGAAATCATAGCTGTCACACTCGACACATTCGAAAAAGTTGACGAATATAGTCTGAACAACAAAAGACTTCGCTTCTATACCTAATAGAGCAATAAACGACTCACACCTTTTAAGATTATGCGATCTACCTCTACACTTATCAGGAAAAAAAATATTAACAAGACCGAAAATATGTGTGAAACTTTTTTACTACTTCGTGCGTTTCAAAGAGGGAAGTATTAGAAAAATACCTAACCATCCTCTCGATTAAAATAATAACTATCATGATTGGTACTGAAAAACCGAAATCATAGCTGCCACACTTGACATATTCGAAAAGGTTGACGAATATAGTCTGAACAACAAGAAGACTTCGCTTCTTCAATAGGCGACTAAAGGACTTACTCCTTTTTAGATATGCGATCTACCTCTACATTTATTAGTAAGGAAAACGTTTAACAAGACCGAAAAGATGTATGAAAATTTTATATTACTTCGTGCGTTTCAAAGAGGGAAATATTAGGAAAATGCCTAACCATCCTCTCGATTAAAATTATAACTATGTATCATGATAGGTACTGAAAAACCGAAATCATAGCTGCCACACTCGACACATTCGAAAAGGTTGACGAATATAGTCTGAGCAACAAGAAGACTTCGCTTCTATACCTAATAGAGCACTAAACGACTCACACCTTTTAAGATATGCGATCTACCTTATGCGATCTACCTCTACACTTATCAGGAAGAAAAATATTAACAAGATCGAAAATATGTGTGAAACTTTTTTACTACTTCGTGCGTTTCAAGGAGGGAAATATTAGAAAAATTCCTACCGATCCTCTCGATTAAAAATTACAACTATAATGATACTTTAAAACGAAAATCATAGCTGTACAAATCGATACATTCGAAAAGGTTGACGAATATAGTCTGAACAACAAGAAGACTTCGCTTCTTTAATAGGCGACTTGAGAACTTACTCCTTTTTAGATATGCGATCTACCTCTACATTTATGTATTAGTAAGGAAAACGTTTAACGAGACCGAAAATATGTGTGAAACTTTTATATTACTTCGTGCGTTTCAAAGAGGGAAATGGAAAATGCCTAACCATCCTTTCGATTAAAATTGTAACTATCATGATAGGTACTGAAAAAACGAAATCATAGCTGTCACACTCGACACATTCGAAAAAGTTGACGAATATAGTCTGAACAACAAAAGACTTCGCTTCTATACCTAATAGAGCAATAAACGACTCACACCTTTTAAGATTATGCGATCTACCTCTACACTTTTCAGGAAAAAAAATATTAACAAGACCGAAAATATGTGTGAAACTTTTTTACTACTTCGTGCGTTTCAAAGAGGGAAGTATTAGAAAAATACCTAACCATCCTCTCGATTAAAATAATAACTATCATGATTGGTACTGAAAAACCGAAATCATAGCTGCCACACTTGACATATTCGAAAAGGTTGACGAATATAGTCTGAACAACAAGAAGACTTCGCTTCTTCAATAGGCGACTAAAGGACTTACTCCTTTTTAGATATGCGATCTACCTCTACATTTATTAGTAACGAAAACGTTTAACAAGACCGAAAAAATGTATGAAAATTTTATATTACTTCGTGCGTTTCAAAGAGGGAAATATTAGGAAAATGCCTAACCATCCTCTCGATTAAAATTATAACTATGTATCATGATAGGTACTGAAAAACCGAAATCATAGCTGCCACACTCGACACATTCGAAAAGGTTGACGAATATAGTCTGAACAACAAGAAGACTTCGCTTCTATACCTAATAGAGCACTAAACGACTCACACCTTTTAAGATATGCGATCTACCTTATGCGATCTACCTCTACACTTATCAGGAAGAAAAATATTAACAAGACCGAAAATATGTGTGAAACTTTTTTACTACTTCGTGCGTTTCAAGGAGGGAAATATAAGAAAAATTCCTAACGATCCTCTCGATTAAAAATTACAACTATAATGATACTTTTAAACGAAAATCATAGCTGTACAAATCGATACATTCGAAAAGGTTGACGAATATAGTCTGAACAACAAGAAGACTTCGCTTCTTCAATAAGCGACTTGAGAACTTACTCCTTTTTAGATATGCGATCTACCTCTACATTTATGTATTAGTAAGAAAAACGTTTAACGAGACCGAAAATATGTGTGAAACTTTTATATTACTTCGTGCGTTTCAAAGAGGGAAATTTTAGGAAAATGCCTAACCATTCTCTCGATTAAAATTGTAACTATCATGATAGGTACTGAAAAAACGAAATCATAGCTGCCACACTTGACATATACGAAAAGGTTGACGAATATAGTGTGAACAACAAGAAGACTTCGCTTCTTCAATAGGCTACTAAAGGACTTACTCCTTTTTAGATATGCGATCTACCTCGACATTTATTAGTAAGGAAAACGTTTAACAAGACCGAAAATATGTGTGAAACTTTTATATTACTTCGTGCGTTTCAAAGAGGGAAATGGAAAATGCCTAACCATCCTTTCGATTAAAATTGTAACTATCATGATAGGTACTGAAAAAACGAAATCATAGCTGTCACACTCGACACATTCGAAAAAGTTGACGAATATAGTCTGAACAACAAGAAGACTTCGCTTCTATACCTAATAGAGCAATAAACGACTCACACCTTTTAAGATTATGCGATCTACCTCTACACTTATCAGGAAAAAAAATATTAACAAGACCGAAAATATGTGTGAAACTTTTTTACTACTTCGTGCGTTTCAAAGAGGGAAGTATTAAAAAAATACCTAACCATCCTCTCGATTAAAATAATAACTATCATGATTGGTACTGAAAAACCGAAATCATAGCTGCCACACTTGACATATTCGAAAAGGTTGACGAATATAGTCTGAACAACAAGAAGACTTCGCTTCTTCAATAGGCGACTAAAGGACTTACTCCTTTTTAGATATGCGATCTACCTCTACATTTATTAGTAAGGAAAACGTTTAACAAGACCGAAAAGATGTATGAAAATTTTATATTACTTCGTGCGTTTCAAAGAGGGAAATATTAGGAAAATGCCTAACCATCCTCTCGATTAAAATTATAACTATGTATCATGATAGGTACTGAAAAACCGAAATCATAGCTGCCACACTCGACACATTCGAAAAGGTTGACGAATATAGTCTGAACAACAAGAAGACTTCGCTTCTATACCTAATAGAGCACTAAACGACTCACACCTTTTAAGATATGCGATCTACCTTATGCGATCTACCTCTACACTTATCAGGAAGAAAAATATTAACAAGACCGAAAATATGTGTGAAACTTTTTTACTACTTCGTGCGTTTCAAGGAGGGAAATATAACAAAAATTCCTAACGATCCTCTCGATTAAAAATTACAACTATAATGATACTTTTAAACGAAAATCATAGCTGTACAAATCGATACATTCGAAAAGGTTGACGAATATAGTCTGAACAACAAGAAGACTTCGCTTCTTCAATAGGCGACTTGAGAACTTACTCCTTTTTAGATATGCGATCTACCTCTACATTTATGTATTAGTAAGGAAAACGTTTAACGAGACCGAAAATATGTGTGAAACTTTTATATTACTTCGTGCGTTTCAAAGAGGGAAATGGAAAATGCCTAACCATCCTTTCGATTAAAATTGTAACTATCATGATAGGTACTGAAAAAACGAAATCATAGCTGTCACACTCGACACATTCGAAAAAGTTGACGAATATAGTCTGAACAACAAAAGACTTCGCTTCTATACCTAATAGAGCAATAAACGACTCACACCTTTTAAGATTATGCGATCTACCTCTACACTTTTCAGGAAAAAAAATATTAACAAGACCGAAAATATGTGTGAAACTTTTTTACTACTTCGTGCGTTTCAAAGAGGGAAGTATTAGAAAAATACCTAACCATCCTCTCGATTAAAATAATAACTATCATGATTGGTACTGAAAAACCGAAATCATAGCTGCCACACTTGACATATTCGAAAAGGTTGACGAATATAGTCTGAACAACAAGAAGACTTCGCTTCTTCAATAGGCGACTAAAGGACTTACTCCTTTTTAGATATGCGATCTACCTCTACATTTATTAGTAACGAAAACGTTTAACAAGAGCGAAAAGATGTATGAAAATTTTATATTACTTCGTGCGTTTCAAAGAGGGAAATATTAGGAAAATGCCTAACCATCCTCTCGATTAAAATTATAACTATGTATCATGATAGGTACTGAAAAACCGAAATCATAGCTGCCACACTTGACACATTCGAAAAGGTTGACGAATATAGTCTGAACAACAAGAAGACTTCGCTTCTATACCTAATAGAGCACTAAACGACTCACACCTTTTAAGATATGCGATCTACCTTATGCGATCTACCTCTACACTTATCAGGAAGAAAAATATTAACAAGACCGAAAATATGTGTGAAACTTTTTTACTACTTCGTGCGTTTCAAGGAGGGAAATATAAGAAAAATTCCTAACGATCCTCTCGATTAAAAATTACAACTATAATGATACTTTTAAACGAAAATCATAGCTGTACAAATCGATACATTCGAAAAGGTTGACGAATATAGTCTGAACAACAAGAAGACTTCGCTTCTTCAATAAGCGACTTGAGAACTTACTCCTTTTTAGATATGCGATCTACCTCTACATTTATGTATTAGTAAGAAAAACGTTTAACGAGACCGAAAATATGTGTGAAACTTTTATATTACTTCGTGCGTTTCAAAGAGGGAAATTTTAGGAAAATGCCTAACCATCCTCTCGATTAAAATTGTAACTATCATGATAGGTACTGAAAAAACGAAATCATAGCTGCCACACTTGACATATACGAAAAGGTTGACGAATATAGTGTGAACAACAAGAAGACTTCGCTTCTTCAATAGGCTACTAAAGGACTTACTCCTTTTTAGATATGCGATCTACCTCGACATTTATTAGTAAGGAAAACGTTTAACAAGACCGAAAATATGTGTGAAACTTTTATATTACTTCGTGCGTTTCAAAGAGGGAAATGGAAAATGCCTAACCATCCTTTCGATTAAAATTGTAACTATCATGATAGGTACTGAAAAAACGAAATCATAGCTGTCACACTCGACACATTCGAAAAAGTTGACGAATATAGTCTGAACAACAAAAGACTTCGCTTCTATACCTAATAGAGCAATAAACGACTCACACCTTTTAAGATTATGCGATCTACCTCTACACTTATCAGGAAAAAAAATATTAACAAGACCGAAAATATGTGTGAAACTTTTTTACTACTTCGTGCGTTTCAAAGAGGGAAGTATTAGAAAAATACCTAACCATCCTCTCGATTAAAATAATAACTATCATGATTGGTACTGAAAAACCGAAATCATAGCTGCCACACTTGACATATTCGAAAAGGTTGACGAATATAGTCTGAACAACAAGAAGACTTCGCTTCTTCAATAGGCGACTAAAGGACTTACTCCTTTTTAGATATGCGATCTACCTCTACATTTATTAGTAAGGAAAACGTTTAACAAGACCGAAAAGATGTATGAAAATTTTATATTACTTCGTGCGTTTCAAAGAGGGAAATATTAGGAAAATGCCTAACCATCCTCTCGATTAAAATTATAACTATGTATCATGATAGGTACTGAAAAACCGAAATCATAGCTGCCACACTCGACACATTCGAAAAGGTTGACGAATATAGTCTGAGCAACAAGAAGACTTCGCTTCTATACCTAATAGAGCACTAAACGACTCACACATTTTAAGATATGCGATCTACCTTATGCGATCTACCTCTACACTTATCAGGAAGAAAAATATTAACAAGACCGAAAATATGTGTGAAACTTTTTTACTACTTCGTGCGTTTCAAGGAGGGAAATATTAGAAAAATTCCTACCGATCCTCTCGATTAAAAATTACAACTATAATGATACTTTAAAACGAAAATCATAGCTGTACAAATCGATACATTCGAAAAGGTTGACGAATATAGTCTGAACAACAAGAAGACTTCGCTTCTTCAATAAGCGACTTGAGAACTTACTCCTTTTTAGGTATGCGATCTACCTCTACATTTATGTATTAGTAAGGAAAACGTTTAACGAGACCGAAAATACGTGTGAAACTTTTATATTACTTCGTGCGTTTCAAAGAGGGAAATATTAGGAAAATGCCTAACCATCCTCTCGATTAAAATTGTAACTATCATGATAGGTACCTACTCAAAAACCGAAATCATAGCTGCCACACTTGACATATTCGAAAAGGTTGACGAATATAGTCTGAACAACAAGAAGACTTCGCTTCTTCAATAGGCGACTAAAGGACTTACTCCTTTTTACGTAAGCGATCTACCTTGCCCTTATCGGGGAAGAAACCGTTTTAATGAACGAAGATTTGTGTGAAACTCTCTGACCCACCTCGTGTGTTTCGGAGAGCTTGTATTGTAGAATAAGATATACAATAGGTTCATTTGTAGAAATAAAATTAGTTTCATTACAATGCGCAAAAAAAACTTTTATCTAGAGAATATAATTATATCTTGGATCCCATATCATGTATGCTAATACATACAAAACAGTTGAAAAATATAGTTCGATTTAATGCAGATGGTGTTAGACATGCAGGTTATGGGTGTCATAAGAGGCGACTAAAGGATTTACTCCTTTCTAAATATCCGTCTTCCGCATTAATAATGGAAAAAGACGTTTTAAAGGAACTGAAATATGTGTGAACTCTTTGACCCATCTCGTGTGTTTCGAACAGGAAAATTTAAGGAAAATACCCAACCATACTCTCGATTTATAATTATTACTATCATAAAAGCTACCGATAAACCAAAATCATAGCTGCCCGACCCGACACATTCGAAAAGATTGACGGCCATAGTCTGGCCTACACTGCGAATTCACTTCTAAAACAGTATTCTTAAGGACGAACTCCTCTTTAAATTGCAATCTACCTCTTCACTTATAAGGAAGGAAAACGTTATAGATGAACGAAAATATGTAAGAAACTTTCTTACTACCTCGTGCGTTTTAAACAGGAAAATATTAGAAAAATACTAACCATCCTCTCGATTAAAATAACAACTATCATGATATTATATAACCAAAATTATAGCTGCCACACTCGACACGTTCGAAAAGGTTGACGAATATAGTCTGAACAACAAGAAGACTTCGCTTCTATACCTAATAGAGCACTAAACGACTCACACCTTTTAAGTTATGCGATCTACCTCTACACTTATCAGGAAGAAAAATATTAACAAGACCGAAAATATGTGTGAAACTTTTTTACTACTTCGTGCGTTTCAAGGAGGGAAATATAACAAAAATTCCTAACGATCCTCTCGATTAAAAATTACAACTATAATGATACTTTTAAACGAAAATCATAGCTGTACAAATCGATACATTCGAAAAGGTTGACGAATATAGTCTGAACAACAAGAAGACTTCGCTTCTTCAATAGGCGACTTGAGAACTTACTCCTTTTTAGATATGCGATCTACCTCTACATTTATGTATTAGTAAGGAAAACGTTTAACGAGACCGAAAATATGTGTGAAACTTTTATATTACTTCGTGCGTTTCAAAGAGGGAAATGGAAAATGCCTAACCATCCTTTCGATTAAAATTGTAACTATCATGATAGGTACTGAAAAAACGAAATCATAGCTGTCACACTCGACACATTCGAAAAAGTTGACGAATATAGTCTGAACAACAAAAGACTTCGCTTCTATACCTAATAGAGCAATAAACGACTCACACCTTTTAAGATTATGCGATCTACCTCTACACTTTTCAGGAAAAAAAATATTAACAAGACCGAAAATATGTGTGAAACTTTTTTACTACTTCGTGCGTTTCAAAGAGGGAAGTATTAGAAAAATACCTAACCATCCTCTCGATTAAAATAATAACTATCATGATTGGTACTGAAAAACCGAAATCATAGCTGCCACACTTGACATATTCGAAAAGGTTGACGAATATAGTCTGAACAACAAGAAGACTTCGCTTCTTCAATAGGCGACTAAAGGACTTACTCCTTTTTAGATATGCGATCTACCTCTACATTTATTAGTAACGAAAACGTTTAACAAGAGCGAAAAGATGTATGAAAATTTTATATTACTTCGTGCGTTTCAAAGAGGGAAATATTAGGAAAATGCCTAACCATCCTCTCGATTAAAATTATAACTATGTATCATGATAGGTACTGAAAAACCGAAATCATAGCTGCCACACTTGACACATTCGAAAAGGTTGACGAATATAGTCTGAACAACAAGAAGACTTCGCTTCTATACCTAATAGAGCACTAAACGACTCACACCTTTTAAGATATGCGATCTACCTTATGCGATCTACCTCTACACTTATCAGGAAGAAAAATATTAACAAGACCGAAAATATGTGTGAAACTTTTTTACTACTTCGTGCGTTTCAAGGAGGGAAATATAAGAAAAATTCCTAACGATCCTCTCGATTAAAAATTACAACTATAATGATACTTTTAAACGAAAATCATAGCTGTACAAATCGATACATTCGAAAAGGTTGACGAATATAGTCTGAACAACAAGAAGACTTCGCTTCTTCAATAAGCGACTTGAGAACTTACTCCTTTTTAGATATGCGATCTACCTCTACATTTATGTATTAGTAAGAAAAACGTTTAACGAGACCGAAAATATGTGTGAAACTTTTATATTACTTCGTGCGTTTCAAAGAGGGAAATTTTAGGAAAATGCCTAACCATCCTCTCGATTAAAATTGTAACTATCATGATAGGTACTGAAAAAACGAAATCATAGCTGCCACACTTGACATATACGAAAAGGTTGACGAATATAGTGTGAACAACAAGAAGACTTCGCTTCTTCAATAGGCTACTAAAGGACTTACTCCTTTTTAGATATGCGATCTACCTCGACATTTATTAGTAAGGAAAACGTTTAACAAGACCGAAAATATGTGTGAAACTTTTATATTACTTCGTGCGTTTCAAAGAGGGAAATGGAAAATGCCTAACCATCCTTTCGATTAAAATTGTAACTATCATGATAGGTACTGAAAAAACGAAATCATAGCTGTCACACTCGACACATTCGAAAAAGTTGACGAATATAGTCTGAACAACAAAAGACTTCGCTTCTATACCTAATAGAGCAATAAACGACTCACACCTTTTAAGATTATGCGATCTACCTCTACACTTATCAGGAAAAAAAATATTAACAAGACCGAAAATATGTGTGAAACTTTTTTACTACTTCGTGCGTTTCAAAGAGGGAAGTATTAGAAAAATACCTAACCATCCTCTCGATTAAAATAATAACTATCATGATTGGTACTGAAAAACCGAAATCATAGCTGCCACACTTGACATATTCGAAAAGGTTGACGAATATAGTCTGAACAACAAGAAGACTTCGCTTCTTCAATAGGCGACTAAAGGACTTACTCCTTTTTAGATATGCGATCTACCTCTACATTTATTAGTAAGGAAAACGTTTAACAAGACCGAAAAGATGTATGAAAATTTTATATTACTTCGTGCGTTTCAAAGAGGGAAATATTAGGAAAATGCCTAACCATCCTCTCGATTAAAATTATAACTATGTATCATGATAGGTACTGAAAAACCGAAATCATAGCTGCCACACTCGACACATTCGAAAAGGTTGACGAATATAGTCTGAGCAACAAGAAGACTTCGCTTCTATACCTAATAGAGCACTAAACGACTCACACATTTTAAGATATGCGATCTACCTTATGCGATCTACCTCTACACTTATCAGGAAGAAAAATATTAACAAGACCGAAAATATGTGTGAAACTTTTTTACTACTTCGTGCGTTTCAAGGAGGGAAATATTAGAAAAATTCCTACCGATCCTCTCGATTAAAAATTACAACTATAATGATACTTTAAAACGAAAATCATAGCTGTACAAATCGATACATTCGAAAAGGTTGACGAATATAGTCTGAACAACAAGAAGACTTCGCTTCTTCAATAAGCGACTTGAGAACTTACTCCTTTTTAGGTATGCGATCTACCTCTACATTTATGTATTAGTAAGGAAAACGTTTAACGAGACCGAAAATACGTGTGAAACTTTTATATTACTTCGTGCGTTTCAAAGAGGGAAATATTAGGAAAATGCCTAACCATCCTCTCGATTAAAATTGTAACTATCATGATAGGTACTGAAAAAACGAAATCATAGCTGCCACACTCGACACATTCGAAAAGGTTGACGAATATAGTCTGAACAACAAGAAGACTTCGCTTCTTCAATAGGCGACTAAAGGACTTACTCCTTTTTAGATATGTGATCTACCTCGACATTTATTAGTAAGGAAAACGTTTAACAAGACCGAAAATATGTGTGAAACTTTTATATTACTTCGTGCGTTTCAAAGAGGGAAATATAAGGAAAATGCCTAACCATCCTTTCGATTAAAATTGTAACTATCATGATAGGTACTGAAAAAACGAAATCATAGCTGCCACACTCGACACATTCGAAAAAGTTGACGAATATAGTCTGAACAACAAGAAGACTTCGCTTCTATACCTAATAGAGCACTAAACGACTCACACCTTTTAAGATATGCGATCTACCTTATGCGATCTACCTCTACACTTATCAGGAAGAAAAATATTAACAAGACCGAAAATATGTGTGAAACTTTTTTACTACTTCGTGCGTTTCAAGGAGGGAAATATTAGAAAAATTCCTACCGATCCTCTCGATTAAAAATTACAACTATAATGATACTTTAAAACGAAAATCATAGCTGTACAAATCGATACATTCGAAAAGGTTGACGAATATAGTCTGAACAACAAGAAGACTTCGCTTCTTCAATAAGCGACTTGAGAACTTACTCCTTTTTAGGTATGCGATCTACCTCTACATTTATGTATTAGTAAGGAAAACGTTTAACGAGACCGAAAATATGTGTGAAACTTTTATATTACTTCGTGCGTTTCAAAGAGGGAAATATTAGGAAAATGCCTAACCATCCTCTCGATTAAAATTGTAACTATCATGATAGGTACCTACTCAAAAACCGAAATCATAGCTGCCACACTTGACATATTCGAAAAGGTTGACGAATATAGTCTGAACAACAAGAAGACTTCGCTTCTTCAATAGGCGACTAAAGGACTTACTCCTTTTTACGTAAGCGATCTACCTTGCCCTTATCGGGGAAGAAACCGTTTTAATGAACGAAGATTTGTGTGAAACTCTCTGACCCACCTCGTGTGTTTCGGAGAGCTTGTATTGTAGAATAAGATATACAATAGGTTCATTTGTAGAAATAAAATTAGTTTCATTACAATGCGCAAAAAAAACTTTTATCTAGAGTATATAATTATATCTTGGATCCCATATCATGTATACATTCAAAACAGTTGAAAAATATAGTTCGATTTAATGCAGATGGTGTTAGACATGCAGGTTATGGGTGTCATAAGAGGCGACTAAAGGATTTACTCCTTTCTAAATATCCGTCTTCCGCATTAATAATGGAAAAAGACGTTTTAAAGGAACTGAAATATGTGTGAACTCTTTGACCCATCTCGTGTGTTTCGAACAGGAAAATTTAAGGAAAATACCCAACCATACTCTCGATTTATAATTATTACTATCATAAAAGCTACCGATAAACCAAAATCATAGCTGCCCGACCCGACACATTCGAAAAGATTGACGGCCATAGTCTGGCCTACACTGCGAATTCACTTCTAAAACAGTATTCTTAAGGAACTCCTCTTTAAATTGCAATCTACCTCTTCACTTATAAGGAAGGAAAACGTTATAGATGAACGAAAATATGTAAGAAACTTTCTTACTACCTCGTGCGTTTTAAACAGGAAAATATTAGAAAAATACTAACCATCCTCTCGATTAAAATAACAACTATCATGATATTATATAACCAAAATTATAGCTGCCACACTCGACACGTTCGAAAAGGTTGACGAATATAGTCTGAACAACAAGAAGACTTCGCTTCTATACCTAATAGAGCACTAAACGACTCACACCTTTTAAGTTATGCGATCTACCTCTACACTTATCAGGAAGAAAAATATTAACAAGACCGAAAATATGTGTGAAACTTTTTTACTACTTCGTGCGTTTCAAGGAGGGAAATATAACAAAAATTCCTAACGATCCTCTCGATTAAAAATTACAACTATAATGATACTTTTAAACGAAAATCATAGCTGTACAAATCGATACATTCGAAAAGGTTGACGAATATAGTCTGAACAACAAGAAGACTTCGCTTCTTCAATAGGCGACTTGAGAACTTACTCCTTTTTAGATATGCGATCTACCTCTACATTTATGTATTAGTAAGGAAAACGTTTAACGAGACCGAAAATATGTGTGAAACTTTTATATTACTTCGTGCGTTTCAAAGAGGGAAATGGAAAATGCCTAACCATCCTTTCGATTAAAATTGTAACTATCATGATAGGTACTGAAAAAACGAAATCATAGCTGTCACACTCGACACATTCGAAAAAGTTGACGAATATAGTCTGAACAACAAAAGACTTCGCTTCTATACCTAATAGAGCAATAAACGACTCACACCTTTTAAGATTATGCGATCTACCTCTACACTTATCAGGAAAAAAAATATTAACAAGACCGAAAATATGTGTGAAACTTTTTTACTACTTCGTGCGTTTCAAAGAGGGAAGTATTAGAAAAATACCTAACCATCCTCTCGATTAAAATAATAACTATCATGATTGGTACTGAAAAACCGAAATCATAGCTGCCACACTTGACATATTCGAAAAGGTTGACGAATATAGTCTGAACAACAAGAAGACTTCGCTTCTTCAATAGGCGACTAAAGGACTTACTCCTTTTTAGATATGCGATCTACCTCTACATTTATTAGTAAGGAAAACGTTTAACAAGACCGAAAAGATGTATGAAAATTTTATATTACTTCGTGCGTTTCAAAGAGGGAAATATTAGGAAAATGCCTAACCATCCTCTCGATTAAAATTATAACTATGTATCATGATAGGTACTGAAAAACCGAAATCATAGCTGCCACACTCGACACATTCGAAAAGGTTGACGAATATAGTCTGAGCAACAAGAAGACTTCGCTTCTATACCTAATAGAGCACTAAACGACTCACACATTTTAAGATATGCGATCTACCTTATGCGATCTACCTCTACACTTATCAGGAAGAAAAATATTAACAAGACCGAAAATATGTGTGAAACTTTTTTACTACTTCGTGCGTTTCAAGGAGGGAAATATTAGAAAAATTCCTACCGATCCTCTCGATTAAAAATTACAACTATAATGATACTTTAAAACGAAAATCATAGCTGTACAAATCGATACATTCGAAAAGGTTGACGAATATAGTCTGAACAACAAGAAGACTTCGCTTCTTCAATAAGCGACTTGAGAACTTACTCCTTTTTAGGTATGCGATCTACCTCTACATTTATGTATTAGTAAGGAAAACGTTTAACGAGACCGAAAATACGTGTGAAACTTTTATATTACTTCGTGCGTTTCAAAGAGGGAAATATTAGGAAAATGCCTAACCATCCTCTCGATTAAAATTGTAACTATCATGATAGGTACTGAAAAAACGAAATCATAGCTGCCACACTCGACACATTCGAAAAGGTTGACGAATATAGTCTGAACAACAAGAAGACTTCGCTTCTTCAATAGGCGACTAAAGGACTTACTCCTTTTTAGATATGTGATCTACCTCGACATTTATTAGTAAGGAAAACGTTTAACAAGACCGAAAATATGTGTGAAACTTTTATATTACTTCGTGCGTTTCAAAGAGGGAAATATAAGGAAAATGCCTAACCATCCTTTCGATTAAAATTGTAACTATCATGATAGGTACTGAAAAAACGAAATCATAGCTGCCACACTCGACACATTCGAAAAAGTTGACGAATATAGTCTGAACAACAAGAAGACTTCGCTTCTATACCTAATAGAGCACTAAACGACTCACACCTTTTAAGATATGCGATCTACCTTATGCGATCTACCTCTACACTTATCAGGAAGAAAAATATTAACAAGACCGAAAATATGTGTGAAACTTTTTTACTACTTCGTGCGTTTCAAGGAGGGAAATATTAGAAAAATTCCTACCGATCCTCTCGATTAAAAATTACAACTATAATGATACTTTAAAACGAAAATCATAGCTGTACAAATCGATACATTCGAAAAGGTTGACGAATATAGTCTGAACAACAAGAAGACTTCGCTTCTTCAATAAGCGACTTGAGAACTTACTCCTTTTTAGGTATGCGATCTACCTCTACATTTATGTATTAGTAAGGAAAACGTTTAACGAGACCGAAAATATGTGTGAAACTTTTATATTACTTCGTGCGTTTCAAAGAGGGAAATATTAGGAAAATGCCTAACCATCCTCTCGATTAAAATTGTAACTATCATGATAGGTACCTACTCAAAAACCGAAATCATAGCTGCCACACTTGACATATTCGAAAAGGTTGACGAATATAGTCTGAACAACAAGAAGACTTCGCTTCTTCAATAGGCGACTAAAGGACTTACTCCTTTTTACGTAAGCGATCTACCTTGCCCTTATCGGGGAAGAAACCGTTTTAATGAACGAAGATTTGTGTGAAACTCTCTGACCCACCTCGTGTGTTTCGGAGAGCTTGTATTGTAGAATAAGATATACAATAGGTTCATTTGTAGAAATAAAATTAGTTTCATTACAATGCGCAAAAAAAACTTTTATCTAGAGAATATAATTATATCTTGGATCCCATATCATGTATGCTAATACATTCAAAACAGTTGAAAAATATAGTTCGATTTAATGCAGATGGTGTTAGACATGCAGGTTATGGGTGTCATAAGAGGCGACTAAAGGATTTACTCCTTTCTAAATATCCGTCTTCCGCATTAATAATGGAAAAAGACGTTTTAAAGGAACTGAAATATGTGTGAACTCTTTGACCCATCTCGTGTGTTTCGAACAGGAAAATTTAAGGAAAATACCCAACCATACTCTCGATTTATAATTATTACTATCATAAAAGCTACCGATAAACCAAAATCATAGCTGCCCGACCCGACACATTCGAAAAGATTGACGGCCATAGTCTGGCCTACACTGCGAATTCACTTCTAAAACAGTATTCTTAAGGACGAACTCCTCTTTAAATTGCAATCTACCTCTTCACTTATAAGGAAGGAAAACGTTATAGATGAACGAAAATATGTAAGAAACTTTCTTACTACCTCGTGCGTTTTAAACAGGAAAATATTAGAAAAATACTAACCATCCTCTCGATTAAAATAACAACTATCATGATATTATATAACCAAAATTATAGCTGCCACACTCGACACGTTCGAAAAGGTTGACGAATATAGTCTGAACAACAAGAAGACTTCGCTTCTATACCTAATAGAGCACTAAACGACTCACACCTTTTAAGTTATGCGATCTACCTCTACACTTATCAGGAAGAAAAATATTAACAAGACGGAAAATATGTGTGAAACTTTTATATTACTTCGTGCGTTTCAAAGAGTGAATTATTAGGAAAATGCTTAACCATCCTCTCGATTAAAATTATAACTATCATGATTGGTACTGAAAAACCGAAATCATAGCTGCCACACTTGACATATACGAAAAGGTTGACGAATATAGTCTGAACAACAAGAAGACTTCACTTCTTCAATAAGCTACTAAAGGACTTACTCCTTTTTAGATATGCGATCTACCTCGACATTTATTAGTAAGGAAAACGTTTAATAAGACCGAAAATATGTGTGAAACTTTTATATTACTTCGTGCATTTCAAAGAGGGAAATATTAGGAAAATGCCTAACCATCCTCTCGATTAAAATAATAACTATCATGATAGGTACTGAAAAAACGAAATCATAGCTGCCACACTCGACACATTCGAAAAAGTTGACGAATATAGTTTGAACAACAAGAAGACTTCGCTTCTATACCTAATAGAGCACTAAACGACTCACACCTTTTAAGATAATGCGATCTACCTTATGCGATCTACCTCTACACTTATCAGGAAGAAAAATATTAACAAGACCGAAAATATGTGTGAAACTTTTATATTACTTCGTGCGTTTCAAAGAGTGAATTATTAGGAAAATGCTTAACCATCCTCTCGATTAAAATAATAACTATCATGATTAGTACTGAAAAACCGAAATCATAGCTGCCACACTTGACATATTCGAAAAGGTTGACGAATATAGTCTGAACTACAAGAAGACTTCGCTTCTTCAATAGGCGACTAAAGGACTTACTCCTTTTTAGATATGCGATCTACCTCGACATTTATTAGTAAGGAAAACGTTTAACAAGACCTAAAATATGTGTGAAACTTTTATATTACTTCGTGCGTTTCAAAGAGGGAAATATTAGGAAAATGCATAACCATCCTCTCGATTAAAATTGTAACTATCATGATAGGTACTGAAAAAACGAAATCATAGCTGCCACACTCGACACATTCGAAAAGGTTGACGAATATAGTCTGAACAACAAGAAGACTTCGCTTCTATACCTAATAGAGCACTAAACGACTCACACCTTTTAAGATATGCGATCTACCTTATGCGATCTACCTCTACACTTATCAGGAAGAATAATATTAACAAGACCGAAAATATGTGTGAAACTTTTATATTACTTCGTGCGTTTCAAAGAGTGAATTATTAGGAAAATGCTTAACCATCCTCTCGATTAAAATAATAACTATCATGATTGGTACTGAAAAACCGAAATCATAGCTGCCACACTTGACATATTCGAAAAGGTTGACGAATATAGTCTGAACTACAAGAAGACTTCGCTTCTTCAATAGGCGACTAAAGGACTTACTCCTTTTTAGATATGCGATCTACCCCGACATTTATTAGTAAGGAAAACGTTTAACAAGACCAAAAATATGTGTGAAACTTTTATATTACTTCGTGCGTTTCAAAGAGGGAAATATTAGGAAAATGCATAACCATCCTCTTGATTAAAATTGTAACTATCATGATAGGTACTGAAAAAACGAAATCATAGCTGCCACACTCGACACATTCGAAAAAGTTGACGAATATAGTCTGAACAACAAGAAGACTTCGCTTCTATACCTAATAGAGCAATAAACGACTCACACCTTTTAAGATTATGCGATCTACCTCTACACTTATCAGGAAAAAAATAATAACAAGACCGAAAATATGTGTGAAACTTTTTTACTACTTCGTGCGTTTCAAAGAGGGAAATATTAGGAAAATGCCTAACCATCCTCTCGATTGAAATAATAACTATCATGATAGGTACTCAAAAACCGAAATCATAGCTGCCACACTTGACATATTCGAAAAGGTTGACGAATATAGTCTGAACAATAAGAAGACTTCGCTTCTTCAATAGGCGACTAAAGGACTTACTCCTTTTTACATAAGCGATCTACCTTTCCCTTATCGGGGAAGAAACCGTTTTAATGAACGAAGATTTGTGTGAAACTCTCTGACCCACCTCGTGTGTTTCGGAGAGCTTGTATTGTAGAATAAGATATACAATAGGTTCATTTGTAGAAATAAAATTAGTTTCATTACAATGCGCAAAAAAAACTTTTATCGAGAGAATATAATTATATCTTGGATCCCATATCATGTATGCTAATACATTCAAAACAGTTGAAAAATATAGTTCGATTTAATGCAGATGGTGTTAGACATGCAGGTTATGGGTGTCATAAAAGGCGACTAAAGGATTTACTCCTTTCTAAATATCCGTCTTCCGCATTAATAATGGAAAAAGACGTTTTAAAGGAACTGAAATATGTGTGAAACTCTTTGACCCATCTCGTGTGTTTCGAACAGGAAAATTTAAGGAAAATACCCAACCATACTCTCGATTTATAATTATTACTATCATAAAAGCTACCGATAAACCAAAATCATAGCTGCCCGACCCGACACATTCGAAAAGATTGACGGCCATAGTCTGGCCTACACTGCGAATTCACTTCTAAAACAGTATTCTTAAGGACGAACTCCTCTTTAAATTGCAATCTACCTCTTCACTTATAAGGAAGGCAAACGTTATAGATGAACGAAAATATGTAAGAAACTATCTTACTACCTCGTGCGTTTTAAACAGGAAAATATTAGAAAAATACTAACCATCCTCTCGATTAAAATTACAACTATCATGATATTATATAACCAAAATTATAGCTGCCACACTCGACACGTTCGAAAAGGTTGACGAATATAGTCTGAACAACAAGAAGACTTCGCTTCTATACCTAATAGAGCACTAAACGACTCACACCTTTTAAGATATGCGATCTACCTTATGCGATCTACCTCTACACTTATCAGGAAGAATAATATTAACAAGACCGAAAATATGTGTGAAACTTTTATATTACTTCGTGCGTTTCAAAGAGTGAATTATTAGGAAAATGCTTAACCATCCTCTCGATTAAAATAATAACTATCATGATTGGTACTGAAAAACCGAAATCATAGCTGCCACACTTGACATATTCGAAAAGGTTGACGAATATAGTCTGAACTACAAGAAGACTTCGCTTCTTCAATAGGCGACTAAAGGACTTACTCCTTTTTAGATATGCGATCTACCTCGACATTTATTAGTAAGGAAAACGTTTAACAATACCGAAAATATGTGTGAAACTTTTATATTACTTCGTGCGTTTCAAAGAGGGAAATATAAGGAAAATGCATAACCATCCTTTCGATTAAAATTGTAACTATCATGATAGGTACTGAAAAAACGAAATCATAGCTGTCACACTCGACACATTCGAAAAAGTTGACGAATATAGTCTGAACAACAAGAAGACTTCGCTTCTATACCTAATAGAGCAATAAACGACTCACAACTTTTAAGATTATGCGATCTACCTCTACACTTATCAGGAAAAAAAATAATAACAAGACCGAAAATATGTGTGAAACTTTTTTACTACTTCGTGCGTTTCAAAGAGGGAAGTATTAGAAAAATACCTAACCATCCTCTCGATTAAAATTATAACTATCATGATTGGTACTGAAAAACCGAAATCATAGCTGCCACACTTGATATATTCGAAAAGGTTGACGAATATAGTCTGAACAACAAGAAGACTTCGCTTCTTCAATAGGCGACTAAAGGACTTACTCCTTTTTAGATATGCGATCTACCTCGACATTTATTAGTAAGGAAAACGTTTAAGAAGACCGAAAATATGTGTGAAACTTTTATATTAATTCGTGCGTTTCAAAGAGGGAAATATTAGGAAAATGCCTAACCATCCTCTCGATTAAAATAATAACTATCATGATAGGTACCGAAAAACCGAAATCATAGCTGCCACACTCGACACGTTCGAAAAGGTTGACGAATATAGTCTGAACAACAAGAAGACTTCGCTTCTATACCTAATAGAGCACTAAACGACTCACACCTTTTAAGATATGCGATCTACCTTATGCGATCTACCTCTACACTTATCAGGAAGAAAAATATTAACAAGACCGAAAATATGTGTGAAACTTTTATATTACTTCGTGCGTTTCAAAGAGTGAATTATTAGTAAAATGCTTAACCATCCTCTCGATTAAAATTATAACTATCATGATTGGTACTGAAAAACCGAAATCATAGCTGCCACACTTGACATATACGAAAAGGTTGACGAATATAGTCTGAACAACAAGAAGACTTCGCTTCTATACCTAATAGAGCAATAAACGACTCACACCTTTTAAGATTACGCGATCTACCTCTACACTTATCAGGAAAAAAAATATTAACAAGACCGAAAATATGTGTGAAACTTTTTTACTACTTCGTGCGTTTCAAAGAGGGAAGTATTAGAAAAATACCTAACCATCCTCTCGATTAAAATAATAACTATCATGATTGGTACTGAAAAACCGAAATCATAGCTGCCACACTTGACATATTCGAAAAGGTTGACGAATATAGTCTGAACTACAAGAAGACTTCGCTTCTTCAATAGGCGACTAAAGGACTTACTCCTTTTTAGATTATGCGATCTACCTCGACATTTATTAGTAAGGAAAACGTTTAACAATACCGAAAATATGTGTGAAACTTTTATATTACTTCGTGCGTTTCAATGAGGGAAATATTAGGAAAATGCCTAACCATCCTCTCGATTTAAATTATAACTATGTATCATGATAGGTACTGAAAAACCGAAATCATAGCTGCCACACTCGACACATTCGAAAAGGTTGACGAATATAGTCTGAACAACAAGAAGACTTCGCTTCTATACCTAATAGAGCACTAAACGACTCACACCTTTTAAGATATGCGATCTACCTTATGCGATCTACCTCTACACTTATCAGGAAGAAAAATATTAACAAGACCGAAAATATGTGTGAAACTTTTTTACTACTTCGTGCGTTTCAAAGAAGGAAATATTAGAAAAATACCTAACCATCCTCTCGATTTAAATAATAACTATCATGATTGGTACTGAAAAACTGAAATCATAGCTGCCACACTTGACATATTCGAAAAGGTTGACGAATATAGTCTGAACAACAAGAAGACTTCGCTTCTTCAATAGGCGACTTAAGGGCTTACTCCTTTTTAGATATGCGAACTACCTCGACATTTATTAGTAAGAAAAACGTTTAACAATACCGAAAATATGTGTGAAACTTTTATATTACTTCGTGCGTTTCAATGAGGGAAATATTAGGAAAATGCCTAACCATCCTCTCGATTTAAATTATAACTATGTATCATGATAGGTACTGAAAAACCGAAATCATAGCTGCCACACTCGACACATTCGAAAAGGTTGACGAATATAGTCTGAACAACAAGAAGACTTCGCTTCTATACCTAATAGAGCACTAAACGACTCACACCTTTTAAGATATGCGATCTACCTTATGCGATCTACCTCTACACTTATCAGGAAGAAAAATATTAACAAGACCGAAAATATGTGTGAAACTTTTATATTAATTCGTGCGTTTCAAAGAGGGAAATATTAGGAAAATGCCTAACCATCCTCTCGATTAAAATAATAACTATCATGATAGGTACCGAAAAACCGAAATCATAGCTGCCACACTCGACACGTTCGAAAAGGTTGACGAATATAGTCTGAACAACAAGAAGACTTCGCTTCTATACCTAATAGAGCACTAAACGACTCACACCTTTTAAGATATGCGATCTACCTTATGCGATCTACCTCTACACTTATCAGGAAGAAAAATATTAACAAGACCGAAAATATGTGTGAAACTTTTATATTACTTCGTGCGTTTCAAAGAGTGAATTATTAGTAAAATGCTTAACCATCCTCTCGATTAAAATTATAACTATCATGATTGGTACTGAAAAACCGAAATCATAGCTGCCACACTTGACATATACGAAAAGGTTGACGAATATAGTCTGAACAAGAAGAAGACTTCGCTTCTTCAATAGGCTACTAAAGGACTTACTCCTTTTTAGATATGCGATCTACCTCGACATGTATTAGTAAGGAAAACGTTTAATAAGACCGAAAATATGTGTGAAACTTTTATATAACTTCGTGCGGTTCAAAGAGGGAAATATTAGGAAAATGCCTAACCATCCTCTCGATTAAAATAATAACTATCATGATAGGTACTGAAAAAACGAAATCATAGCTGCCACACTCGACACATTCGAAAAAGTTGACGAATATAGTCTGAACTACAAGAAGACTTCGCTTCTATACCTAATAGAGCAATAAACGACTCACACCTTTTAAGATTACGCGATCTACCTCTACACTTATCAGGAAAAAAAATATTAACAAGACCGAAAATATGTGTGAAACTTTTTTACTACTTCGTGCGTTTCAAAGAGGGAAGTATTAGAAAAATACCTAACCATCCTCTCGAATAAAATAATAACTATCATGATTGGTACTGAAAAACCGAAATCATAGCTGCCACACTTGACATATTCGAAAAGGTTGACGAATATAGTCTGAACTACAAGAAGACTTCGCTTCTTCAATAGGCGACTAAAGGACTTACTCCTTTTTAGATATGCGATCTACCTCCTAAGACCGAAAATATGTGTGAAACTTTTTTACTACTTCGTGCGTTTCAAAGAGGGAAATATTAGGAAAATGCCTAACCATCCTCTCGATTGAAATAATAACTATCATGATAGGTACTCAAAAACCGAAATCATAGCTGCCACACTTGACATATTCGAAAAGGTTGACGAATATAGTCTGAACAACAAGAAGACTTCGCTTCTTCAATAGGCGACTAAAGGACTTACTCCTTTTTACATAAGCGATCTACCTTTCCCTTATCGGGGAAGAAACCGTTTTAATGAACGAAGATTTGTGTGAAACTCTCTGACCCACCTCGTGTGTTTCGGAGAGCTTGTATTGTAGAATAAGATATACAATAGGTTCATTTGTAGAAATAAAATTAGTTTCATTACAATGCGCAAAAAAAACTTTTATCGAGAGAATATAATTATATCTTGGATCCCATATCATGTATGCTAATACATTCAAAACAGTTGAAAAATATAGTTCGATTTAATGCAGATGGTGTTAGACATGCAGGTTATGGGTGTCATAAGAGGCGACTAAAGGATTTACTCCTTTCTAAATATCCGTCTTCCGCATTAATAATGGAAAAAGACGTTTTAAAGGAACGATATATGTGTGAAACTCTTTGACCCATCTCGTGTGTTTCGAACAGGAAAATTTAAGGAAAATACCCAACCATACTCTCGATTTATAATTATTACTATCATAAAAGCTACCGATAAACCAAAATCATAGCTGCCCGACCCGACACATTCGAAAAGATTGACGGCCATAGTCTGGCCTACACTGCGAATTCACTTCTAAAACAGTATTCTTAAGGACGAACTCCTCTTTAAATTGCAATCTACCTCTTCACTTATAAGGAAGGAAAACGTTATAGATGAACGAAAATATGTAAGAAACTTTCTTACTACCTCGTGCGTTTTAAACAGGAAAATATTAGAAAAATACTAACCATCCTCTCGATTAAAATTACAACTATCATGATATTATATAACCAAAATTATAGCTGCCACACTCGACACGTTCGAAAAGGTTGACGAATATAGTCTGAACAACAAGAAGACTTCGCTTCTATACCTAATAGAGCACTAAACGACTCACACCTTTTAAGATATGCGATCTACCTTATGCGATCTACCTCTACACTTATCAGGAAGAAAAATATTAACAAGACCGAAAATATGTGTGAAACTTTTATATTACTTCGTGCGTTTCAAAGAGTGAATTATTAGGAAAATGCTTAACCATCCTCTCGATTAAAATAATAACTATCATGATTGGTACTGAAAAACCGAAATCATAGCTGCCACACTTGACATATTCGAAAAGGTTGACGAATATAGTCTGAACTACAAGAAGACTTCGCTTCTTCAATAGGCGACTAAAGGACTTACTCCTTTTTAGATATGCGATCTACCTCGACATTTATTAGTAAGGAAAATGTTTAACAATACCGAAAATATGTGTGAAACTTTTATATTACTTCGTGCGTTTCAAAGAGGGAAATATAAGGAAAATGCATAACCATCCTTTCGATTAAAATTGTAACTATCATGATAGGTACTGAAAAAACGAAATCATAGCTGTCACACTCGACACATTCGAAAAAGTTGACGAATATAGTCTGAACAACAAGAAGACTTCGCTTCTATACCTAATAGAGCAATAAACGACTCACAACTTTTAAGATTATGCGATCTACCTCTACACTTATCAGGAAAAAAAATAATAACAAGACCGAAAATATGTGTGAAACTTTTTTACTACTTCGTGCGTTTCAAAGATGGAAGTATTAGAAAAATACCTAACCATCCTCTCGATTAAAATTATAACTATCATGATTGGTACTGAAAAACCGAAATCATAGCTGTCACACTTGATATATTCGAAAAGGTTGACGAATATAGTCTGAACATTGAACAACAAGAAGACTTCGCTTCTTCAATAGGCGACTAAAGGACTTACTCCTTTTTAGATATGCGATCTACCTCGACATTTATTAGTAAGGAAAACGTTTAAGAAGACCGAAAATATGTGTGAAACTTTTATATTAATTCGTGCGTTTCAAAGAGGGAAATATTAGGAAAATGCCTAACCATCCTCTCGATTAAAATAATAACTATCATGATAGGTACCGAAAAACCGAAATCATAGCTGCCACACTCGACACGTTCGAAAAGGTTGACGAATATAGTCTGAACAACAAGAAGACTTCGCTTCTATACCTAATAGAGCACTAAACGACTCACACCTTTTAAGATATGCGATCTACCTTATGCGATCTACCTCTACACTTATCAGGAAGAAAAATATTAACAAGACCGAAAATATGTGTGAAACTTTTATATTACTTCGTGCGTTTCAAAGAGTGAATTATTAGTAAAATGCTTAACCATCCTCTCGATTAAAATTATAACTATCATGATTGGTACTGAAAAACCGAAATCATAGCTGCCACACTTGACATATACGAAAAGGTTGACGAATATAGTCTGAACAACAAGAAGACTTCGCTTCTATACCTAATAGAGCAATAAACGACTCACACCTTTTAAGATTACGCGATCTACCTCTACACTTATCAGGAAAAAAAATATTAACAAGACCGAAAATATGTGTGAAACTTTTTTACTACTTCGTGCGTTTCAAAGAGGGAAGTATTAGAAAAATACCTAACCATCCTCTCGATTAAAATAATAACTATCATGATTGGTACTGAAAAACCGAAATCATAGCTGCCACACTTGACATATTCGAAAAGGTTGACGAATATAGTCTGAACTACAAGAAGACTTCGCTTCTTCAATAGGCGACTAAAGGACTTACTCCTTTTTAGATATGCGATCTACCTCGACATTTATTAGTAAGGAAAACGTTTAACAATACCGAAAATATGTGTGAAACTTTTATATTACTTCGTGCGTTTCAATGAGGGAAATATTAGGAAAATGCCTAACCATCCTCTCGATTTAAATTATAACTATGTATCATGATAGGTACTGAAAAACCGAAATCATAGCTGCCACACTCGACACATTCGAAAAGGTTGACGAATATAGTCTGAACAACAAGAAGACTTCGCTTCTATACCTAATAGAGCACTAAACGACTCACACCTTTTAAGATATGCGATCTACCTTATGCGATCTACCTCTACACTTATCAGGAAGAAAAATATTAACAAGACCGAAAATATGTGTGAAACTTTTTTACTACTTCGTGCGTTTCAAAGAAGGAAATATTAGAAAAATACCTAACCATCCTCTCGATTTAAATAATAACTATCATGATTGGTACTGAAAAACTGAAATCATAGCTGCCACACTTGACATATTCGAAAAGGTTGACGAATATAGTCTGAACAACAAGAAGACTTCGCTTCTTCAATAGGCGACTTAAGGGCTTACTCCTTTTTAGATATGCGAACTACCTCGACATTTATTAGTAAGAAAAACGTTTAACAATACCGAAAATATGTGTGAAACTTTTATATTACTTCGTGCGTTTCAATGAGGGAAATATTAGGAAAATGCCTAACCATCCTCTCGATTTAAATTATAACTATGTATCATGATAGGTACTGAAAAACCGAAATCATAGCTGCCACACTCGACACATTCGAAAAGGTTGACGAATATAGTCTGAACAACAAGAAGACTTCGCTTCTATACCTAATAGAGCACTAAACGACTCACACCTTTTAAGATATGCGATCTACCTTATGCGATCTACCTCTACACTTATCAGGAAGAAAAATATTAACAAGACCGAAAATATGTGTGAAACTTTTATATTAATTCGTGCGTTTCAAAGAGGGAAATATTAGGAAAATGCCTAACCATCCTCTCGATTAAAATAATAACTATCATGATAGGTACCGAAAAACCGAAATCATAGCTGCCACACTCGACACGTTCGAAAAGGTTGACGAATATAGTCTGAACAACAAGAAGACTTCGCTTCTATACCTAATAGAGCACTAAACGACTCACACCTTTTAAGATATGCGATCTACCTTATGCGATCTACCTCTACACTTATCAGGAAGAAAAATATTAACAAGACCGAAAATATGTGTGAAACTTTTATATTACTTCGTGCGTTTCAAAGAGTGAATTATTAGTAAAATGCTTAACCATCCTCTCGATTAAAATTATAACTATCATGATTGGTACTGAAAAACCGAAATCATAGCTGCCACACTTGACATATACGAAAAGGTTGACGAATATAGTCTGAACAAGAAGAAGACTTCGCTTCTTCAATAGGCTACTAAAGGACTTACTCCTTTTTAGATATGCGATCTACCTCGACATGTATTAGTAAGGAAAACGTTTAATAAGACCGAAAATATGTGTGAAACTTTTATATAACTTCGTGCGGTTCAAAGAGGGAAATATTAGGAAAATGCCTAACCATCCTCTCGATTAAAATAATAACTATCATGATAGGTACTGAAAAAACGAAATCATAGCTGCCACACTCGACACATTCGAAAAAGTTGACGAATATAGTCTGAACTACAAGAAGACTTCGCTTCTATACCTAATAGAGCAATAAACGACTCACACCTTTTAAGATTACGCGATCTACCTCTACACTTATCAGGAAAAAAAATATTAACAAGACCGAAAATATGTGTGAAACTTTTTTACTACTTCGTGCGTTTCAAAGAGGGAAGTATTAGAAAAATACCTAACCATCCTCTCGAATAAAATAATAACTATCATGATTGGTACTGAAAAACCGAAATCATAGCTGCCACACTTGACATATTCGAAAAGGTTGACGAATATAGTCTGAACTACAAGAAGACTTCGCTTCTTCAATAGGCGACTAAAGGACTTACTCCTTTTTAGATATGCGATCTACCTCCTAAGACCGAAAATATGTGTGAAACTTTTTTACTACTTCGTGCGTTTCAAAGAGGGAAATATTAGGAAAATGCCTAACCATCCTCTCGATTGAAATAATAACTATCATGATAGGTACTCAAAAACCGAAATCATAGCTGCCACACTTGACATATTCGAAAAGGTTGACGAATATAGTCTGAACAACAAGAAGACTTCGCTTCTTCAATAGGCGACTAAAGGACTTACTCCTTTTTACATAAGCGATCTACCTTTCCCTTATCGGGGAAGAAACCGTTTTAATGAACGAAGATTTGTGTGAAACTCTCTGACCCACCTCGTGTGTTTCGGAGAGCTTGTATTGTAGAATAAGATATACAATAGGTTCATTTGTAGAAATAAAATTAGTTTCATTACAATGCGCAAAAAAAACTTTTATCGAGAGAATATAATTATATCTTGGATCCCATATCATGTATGCTAATACATTCAAAACAGTTGAAAAATATAGTTCGATTTAATGCAGATGGTGTTAGACATGCAGGTTATGGGTGTCATAAGAGGCGACTAAAGGATTTACTCCTTTCTAAATATCCGTCTTCCGCATTAATAATGGAAAAAGACGTTTTAAAGGAACGATATATGTGTGAAACTCTTTGACCCATCTCGTGTGTTTCGAACAGGAAAATTTAAGGAAAATACCCAACCATACTCTCGATTTATAATTATTACTATCATAAAAGCTACCGATAAACCAAAATCATAGCTGCCCGACCCGACACATTCGAAAAGATTGACGGCCATAGTCTGGCCTACACTGCGAATTCACTTCTAAAACAGTATTCTTAAGGACGAACTCCTCTTTAAATTGCAATCTACCTCTTCACTTATAAGGAAGGAAAACGTTATAGATGAACGAAAATATGTAAGAAACTTTCTTACTACCTCGTGCGTTTTAAACAGGAAAATATTAGAAAAATACTAACCATCCTCTCGATTAAAATTACAACTATCATGATATTATATAACCAAAATTATAGCTGCCACACTCGACACGTTCGAAAAGGTTGACGAATATAGTCTGAACAACAAGAAGACTTCGCTTCTATACCTAATAGAGCACTAAACGACTCACACCTTTTAAGATATGCGATCTACCTTATGCGATCTACCTCTACACTTATCAGGAAGAAAAATATTAACAAGACCGAAAATATGTGTGAAACTTTTATATTACTTCGTGCGTTTCAAAGAGTGAATTATTAGGAAAATGCTTAACCATCCTCTCGATTAAAATAATAACTATCATGATTGGTACTGAAAAACCGAAATCATAGCTGCCACACTTGACATATTCGAAAAGGTTGACGAATATAGTCTGAACTACAAGAAGACTTCGCTTCTTCAATAGGCGACTAAAGGACTTACTCCTTTTTAGATATGCGATCTACCTCGACATTTATTAGTAAGGAAAATGTTTAACAATACCGAAAATATGTGTGAAACTTTTATATTACTTCGTGCGTTTCAAAGAGGGAAATATAAGGAAAATGCATAACCATCCTTTCGATTAAAATTGTAACTATCATGATAGGTACTGAAAAAACGAAATCATAGCTGTCACACTCGACACATTCGAAAAAGTTGACGAATATAGTCTGAACAACAAGAAGACTTCGCTTCTATACCTAATAGAGCAATAAACGACTCACAACTTTTAAGATTATGCGATCTACCTCTACACTTATCAGGAAAAAAAATAATAACAAGACCGAAAATATGTGTGAAACTTTTTTACTACTTCGTGCGTTTCAAAGATGGAAGTATTAGAAAAATACCTAACCATCCTCTCGATTAAAATTATAACTATCATGATTGGTACTGAAAAACCGAAATCATAGCTGTCACACTTGATATATTCGAAAAGGTTGACGAATATAGTCTGAACATTGAACAACAAGAAGACTTCGCTTCTTCAATAGGCGACTAAAGGACTTACTCCTTTTTAGATATGCGATCTACCTCGACATTTATTAGTAAGGAAAACGTTTAAGAAGACCGAAAATATGTGTGAAACTTTTATATTAATTCGTGCGTTTCAAAGAGGGAAATATTAGGAAAATGCCTAACCATCCTCTCGATTAAAATAATAACTATCATGATAGGTACCGAAAAACCGAAATCATAGCTGCCACACTCGACACGTTCGAAAAGGTTGACGAATATAGTCTGAACAACAAGAAGACTTCGCTTCTATACCTAATAGAGCACTAAACGACTCACACCTTTTAAGATATGCGATCTACCTTATGCGATCTACCTCTACACTTATCAGGAAGAAAAATATTAACAAGACCGAAAATATGTGTGAAACTTTTATATTACTTCGTGCGTTTCAAAGAGTGAATTATTAGTAAAATGCTTAACCATCCTCTCGATTAAAATTATAACTATCATGATTGGTACTGAAAAACCGAAATCATAGCTGCCACACTTGACATATACGAAAAGGTTGACGAATATAGTCTGAACAACAAGAAGACTTCGCTTCTTCAATAGGCTACTAAAGGACTTACTCCTTTTTAGATATGCGATCTACCTCGACATGTATTAGTAAGGAAAACGTTTAATAAGACCGAAAATATGTGTGAAACTTTTATATAACTTCGTGCGTTTCAAAGAGGGAAATATTAGGAAAATGCCTAACCATCCTCTCGATTAAAATAATAACTATCATGATAGGTACTGAAAAAACGAAATCATAGCTGCCACACTCGACACATTCGAAAAAGTTGACGAATATAGTCTGAACAACAAGAAGACTTCGCTTCTATACCTAATAGAGCAATAAACGACTCACACCTTTTAAGATTACGCGATCTACCTCTACACTTATCAGGAAAAAAAATATTAACAAGACCGAAAATATGTGTGAAACTTTTTTACTACTTCGTGCGTTTCAAAGAGGGAAGTATTAGAAAAATACCTAACCATCCTCTCGATTAAAATAATAACTATCATGATTGGTACTGAAAAACCGAAATCATAGCTGCCACACTTGACATATTCGAAAAGGTTGACGAATATAGTCTGAACAACAAGAAGACTTCGCTTCTTCAATAGGCGACTAAAGGACTTACTCCTTTTTAGATATGCGATCTACCTCTACATTTATTAGTAAGGAAAACGTTTAACAAGACCGAAAAGATGTATGAAAATTTTATATTACTTCGTGCGTTTCAAAGAGGGAAATATTAGGAAAATGCCTAACCATCCTCTCGATTTAAATTATAACTATGTATCATGATAGGTACTGAAAAACCGAAATCATAGCTGCCACACTCGACACATTCGAAAAGGTTGACGAATATAGTCTGAACAACAAGAAGACTTCGCTTCTATACCTAATAGAGCACTAAACGACTCACACCTTTTAAGATATGCGATCTACCTTATGCGATCTACCTCTACACTTATCAGGAAGAAAAATATTAACAAGACCGAAAATATGTGTGAAACTTTTTTACTACTTCGTGCGTTTCAAAGAAGGAAATATTAGAAAAATACCTAACCATCCTCTCGATTTAAATAATAACTATCATGATTGGTACTGAAAAACTGAAATCATAGCTGCCACACTTGACATATTCGAAAAGGTTGACGAATATAGTCTGAACAACAAGAAGACTTCGCTTCTTCAATAGGCGACTTAAGGGCTTACTCCTTTTTAGATATGCGAACTACCTCGACATTTATTAGTAAGGAAAACGTTTAACAAGACCGAAAATATGTGTGAAACTTTTATATTAATTCGTGCGTTTCAAAGAGGGAAATATTAGGAAAATGCCTAACCATCCTCTCGATTAAAATAATAACTATCATGATAGGTACCGAAAAACCGAAATCATAGCTGCCAATTTCGACACATTAGAAAAGATTGACGAATATAGTCTGAACAACAAGAAGACTTCGCTTCTAGACCTAATAGAGCACTAAATGACTCACACCTTTTAAGATATGCGATCTACCTTATACGATCTACCTCTACACTTATCAGGAAGAAAAATATTAGCAAGACCGAAAATATGTGTGAAACTTTTATATTACTTCGTGCGTTTCAAAGAGTGAATTATTAGGAAAATGCCTAACCATCCTCTCGATTAAAATTGTAACTATCATGATAGGTACTGAAAAAACGAAATCATAGCTGCCACACTTGACATATACGAAAAGGTTGACGAATATAGTCTGAACAACAAGAAGACTTCGCTTCTTCAATAGGCTACTAAAGGACTTACTCCTTTTTAGATATGCGATCTACCTCGACATTTATTAGTAAGGAAAACGTTTAACAAGACCAAAAATATGTGTGAAACTTTTATATTACTTCGTGCGTTTCAAAGAGGGAAATATTAGGAAAATGCCTAACCATCCTCTCGATTAAAATTGTAACTATCATGATAGGTACTGAAAAAACGAAATCATAGCTGCCACACTCGACACATTCGAAAAAGTTGACGAATATAGTCTGAACAACAAGAAGACTTCGCTTCTATACCTAATAGAGCAATAAACGACTCACACCTTTTAAGATTATGCGATCTACCTCTACACTTATCAGGAAAAAAAATATTAACAAGACCGAAAATATGTGTGAAACTTTTTTACTACTTCGTGCGTTTCAAAGAGGGAAGTATTAGAAAAATACCTAACCATCCTCTCGATTAAAATAAAAACTATCATGATTGGTACTGAAAAACCGAAATCATAGCTGCCACACTTGACATATTCGAAAAGGTTGACGAATATAGTCTGAACAACAAGAAGACTTCGCTTCTTCAATAGGCGACTAAAGGACTTTCTCCTTTTTAGATATGCGATCTACCTCTACATTTATTAGTAAGGAAAACGTTTAACAAGACCGAAAATATGTGTGAAACTTTTATATTACTTCGTGCGTTTCAAAGAGTGAATTATTAGGAAAATGCTTAACCATCCTCTCGATTAAAATAATAACTATCATGATTGGTACTGAAAAACCGAAATCATAGCTGCCACACTTGACATATACGAAAAGGATTACGAATATAGTCTGAACAACAAGAAGACTTCGCTTCTATACCTAATAGAGCACTAAACGACTCACACCTTTTAAGATATGCGATCTACCTTATGCGATCTACCTCTACACTTATCAGGAAGAAAAATATTAACAAGACCGAAAATATGTGTGAAACTTTTATATTACTTCGTGCGTTTCAAAGAGTGAATTATTAGGAAAATGCTTAACCATCCTCTCGATTAAAATAATAACTATCATGATTGGTACTGAAAAACCGAAATCATAGCTGCCACACTTGACATATTCGAAAAGGTTGACGAATATAGTCTGAACTACAAGAAGACTTCGCTTCTTCAATAGGCGACTAAAGGACTTACTCCTTTTTAGATATGCGATCTACCTCCTAAGACCGAAAATATGTGTGAAACTTTTTTACTACTTCGTGCGTTTCAAAGAGGGAAATATTAGGAAAATGCCTAACCATCCTCTCGATTGAAATAATAACTATCATGATAGGTACTCAAAAACCGAAATCATAGCTGCCACACTTGACATATTCGAAAAGGTTGACGAATATAGTCTGAACAACAAGAAGACTTCGCTTCTTCAATAGGCGACTAAAGGACTTACTCCTTTTTACATAAGCGATCTACCTTTCCCTTATCGGGGAAGAAACCGTTTTAATGAACGAAGATTTGTGTGAAACTCTCTGACCCACCTCGTGTGTTTCGGAGAGCTTGTATTGTAGAATAAGATATACAATAGGTTCATTTGTAGAAATAAAATTAGTTTCATTACAATGCGCAAAAAAAACTTTTATCGAGAGAATATAATTATATCTTGGATCCCATATCATGTATGCTAATACATTCAAAACAGTTGAAAAATATAGTTCGATTTAATGCAGATGGTGTTAGACATGCAGGTTATGGGTGTCATAAGAGGCGACTAAAGGATTTACTCCTTTCTAAATATCCGTCTTCCGCATTAATAATGGAAAAAGACGTTTTAAAGGAACTGAAATATGTGTGAAACTCTTTGACCCATCTCGTGTGTTTCGAACAGGAAAATTTAAGGAAAATACCCAACCATACTCTCGATTTATAATTATTACTATCATAAAAGCTACCGATAAACCAAAATCATAGCTGCCCGACCCGACACATTCGAAAAGATTGACGGCCATAGTCTGGCCTACACTGCGAATTCACTTCTAAAACAGTATTCTTAAGGACGAACTCCTCTTTAAATTGCAATCTACCTCTTCACTTATAAGGAAGGAAAAAGTTATAGATGAACGAAAATATGTAAGAAACTTTCTTACTACCTCGTGCGTTTTAAACAGGAAAATATTAGAAAAATACTAACCATCCTCTCGATTAAAATTACAACTATCATGATATTATATAACCAAAATTATAGCTGCCACACTCGACACGTTCGAAAAGGTTGACGACGAATATAGTCTGAACAACAAGAAGACTTCGCTTCTATACCTAATAGAGCACTAAACGACTCACACCTTTTAAGATATGCAATCTACCTTATGCGATCTACCTCTACACTTATCAGGAAGAAAAATATTAACAAGACCGAAAATATGTGTGAAACTTTTATATTACTTCGTGCGTTTCAAAGAGTGAATTAATAGGAAAATGCTTAACCATCCTCTCGATTAAAATTATAACTATCATGATTGGTACTGAAAAACCGAAATCATAGCTGCCACACTTGACATATACGAAAAGGTTGACGAATATAGTCTGAACAACAAGAAGACTTCGCTTCTTCAATAAGCTACTAAAGGACTTACTCCTTTTTAGATATGCGATCTACCTCGACATTTATTAGTAAGGAAAACGTTTAATAAGACCGAAAATATGTGTGAAACTTTTATATTACTTCGTGCGTTTCAAAGAGGGAAATATTAGAAAAATGCCTAACCATCCTCTCGATTAAAATAATAACTATCATGATAGGTACTGAAAAAACGAAATCATAGCTGCCACACTCGACACATTCGAAAAAGTTGACGAATATAGTCTGAACAACACGAAGACTTCGCTTCTATACCTAATAGAGCACTAAACGACTCACACCTTTTAAGATATGCGATCTACCTTATGCGATCTACCTCTACACTTATCAGGAAGAAAAATATTAACAAGACCGAAAATATGTGTGAAACTTTTATATTACTTCGTGCGTTTCAAAGAGTGAATTATTAGGAAAATGCTTAACCATCCTCTCGATAAAAATAATAACTATCATGATTGGTACTGAAAAACCGAAATCATAGCTGCCACACTTGACATATTCGAAAAGGTTGACGAATATAGTCTGAACTACAAGAAGACTTCGCTTCTTCAATAGGCGACTAAAGGACTTACTCCTTTTTAGATATGCGATCTACCTCGACATTTATTAGTAAGGAAAACGTTTAACAAGACCTAAAATATGTGTGAAACTTTTATATTACTTCGTGCGTTTCAAAGAGGGAAATATTAGGAAAATGCATAACCATCCTCTCGATTAAAATTGTAACTATCATGATAGGTACTGAAAAAACGAAATCATAGCTGCCACACTCGACACATTCGAAAAAGTTGACGAATATAGTCTGAACAACAAGAAGACTTCGCTTCTATACCTAATAGAGCAATAAACGACTCACACCTTTTAAGATTATGCGATCTACCTCTACACTTATCAGGAAAAAAAATAATAACAGGACCGAAAATATGTGTGAAACTTTTTTACTACTTCGTGCGTTTCAAAGAGGGAAATATTAGGAAAATGGCTAACCATCCTCTCGATTGAAATAATAACTATCATGATAGGTACTCAAAAACCGAAATCATAGCTGCCACACTTGACATATTCGAAAAGGTTGACGAAATATAGTCTGAACAACAAGAAGACTTCGCTTCTTCAATAGGCGACT
This sequence comes from Eupithecia pulchellata, assembly GCA_963931895.1. Taxonomy (NCBI): domain Eukaryota; kingdom Metazoa; phylum Arthropoda; class Insecta; order Lepidoptera; family Geometridae; genus Eupithecia; species Eupithecia pulchellata. The sequence goes on along the minus strand of OZ007520.1, from coordinate 8,187,034 downwards.
AAAGGACTTACTCCTTTTTACATAAGCGATCTACCTTTCCCTTATCGGGGAAGAAACCGTTTTAATGAACGAAGATTTGTGTGAAACTCTCTGACCCACCTCGTGTGTTTCGGAGAGCTTGTATTGTAGAATAAGATATACAATAGGTTCATTTGTAGAAATAAAATTAGTTTCATTACAATGCGCAAAAAAAACTTTTATTTAGAGAATATAATTATATCTTGGATCCCATATCATGTATGCTAATACATTCAAAACAGTTGAAAAATATAGTTCGATTTAATGCAGATGGTGTTAGACATGCAGGTTATGGGTGTCATAAGAGGCGACTAAAGGATTTACTCCTTTCTAAATATCCGTCTTCCGCATTAATAATGGAAAAAGACGTTTTAAAGGAACTGAAATATGTGTGAAACTCTTTGACCCATCTCGTGTGTTTCGAACAGGAAAATTTAAGGAAAATACCCAACCATACTCTCGATTTATAATTATTACTATCATAAAAGCTACCGATAAACCAAAATCATAGCTGCCCGACCCGACACATTCGAAAAGATTGACGGCCATAGTCTGGCCTACACTGCGAATTCACTTCTAAAACAGTATTCTTAAGGACGAACTCCTCTTTAAATTGCAATCTACCTCTTCACTTATAAGGAAGGAAAACGTTATAGATGAACGAAAATATGTAAGAAACTATCTTACTACCTCGTGCGTTTTAAACAGGAAAATATTAGAAAAATACTAACCATCCTCTCGATTAAAATTACAACTATCATGATATTATATAACCAAAACTATAGCTGCCACACTCGACACGTTCGAAAAGGTTGACGAATATAGTCTGAACAACAAGAAGACTTCGCTTCTATACCTAATAGAGCACTAAACGACTCACACCTTTTAAGATATGCGATCTACCTTATGCGATCTACCTCTACACTTATCAGGAAGAAAAATATTAACAAGACCGAAAATATGTGTGAAACTTTTATATTACTTCGTGCGTTTCAAAGAGTGAATTATTAGGAAAATGCTTAACCATCCTCTCGATTAAAATAATAACTATCATGATTGGTACTGAAAAACCGAAATCATAGCTGCCACACTTGACATATTCGAAAAGGTTGACGAATATAGTCTGAACTACAAGAAGACTTCGCTTCTTCAATAGGCGACTAAAGGACTTACTCCTTTTTAGATATGCGATCTACCTCGACATTTATTAGTAAGGAAAACGTTTAACAAGACCGAAAATTGTGTGAAACTTTTATATTACTTCGTGCGTTTCAAAGAGGGAAATATAAGGAAAATGCATAACCATCCTTTAGATTAAAATTGTAACTATCATGATAGGTACTGAAAAAACGAAATCATAGCTGTCACACTCGACACATTCGAAAAAGTTGACGAATATAGTCTGAACAACAAGAAGACTTCGCTTCTATACCTAATAGAGCAATAAACAACTCACACCTTTTAAGATTATGCGATCTACCTCTACACTTATCAGGAAAATAAATAATAACAAGACCGAAAATATGTGTGAAACTTTTTTACTACTTCGTGCGTTTCAAAGAGGGAAGTATTAGAAAAATACCTAACCATCCTCTCGATTAAAATAATAACTATCATGATTGGTACTGAAAAACCGAAATCATAGCTGCCACACTTGATATATTCGAAAAGGTTGACGAATATAGTCTGAACAACAAGAAGACTTCGCTTCTTCAATAGGCGACTAAAGGACTTACTCCTTTTTAGATATGCGATCTACCTCGACATTTATTAGTAAGGAAAACGTTTAAGAAGACCGAAAATATGTGTGAAACTTTTATATTAATTCGTGCGTTTCAAAGAGGGAAATATTAGGAAAATGCCTAACCATCCTCTCGATTAAAATAATAACTATCATGATAGGTACCGAAAAACCGAAATCATAGCTGCCACACTCGACACGTTCGAAAAGGTTGACGAATATAGTCTGAACAACAAGAAGACTTCGCTTCTATACCTAATAGAGCACTAAACGATTCACACCTTTTAAGATATGCGATCTACCTTATGCGATCTACCTCTACACTTATCAGGAAGAAAAATATTAACAAGACCGAAAATATGTGTGAAACTTTTATATTACTTCGTGCGTTTCAAAGAGTGAATTATTAGTAAAATGCTTAACCATCCTCTCGATTAAAATTATAACTATCATGATTGGTACTGAAAAACCGAAATCATAGCTGCCACACTTGACATATACGAAAAGGTTGACGAATATAGTCTGAACAAGAAGAAGACTTCGCTTCTTCAATAGGCTACTAAAGGACTTACTCCTTTTTAGATATGCGATCTACCTCGACATGTAGTAAGGAAAACGTTTAATAAGACCGAAAATATGTGTGAAACTTTTATATAACTTCGTGCGTTTCAAAGAGGGAAATATTAGGAAAATGCCTAACCATCCTCTCGATTAAAATAATAACTATCATGATAGGTACTGAAAAAACGAAATCATAGCTGCCACACTCGACACATTCGAAAAAGTTGACGAATATAGTCTGAACTACAAGAAGACTTCGCTTCTATACCTAATAGAGCAATAAACGACTCACACCTTTTAAGATTACGCGATCTACCTCTACACTTATCAGGAAAAAAAATATTAACAAGACCGAAAATATGTGTGAAACTTTTTTACTACTTCGTGCGTTTCAAAGAGGGAAGTATTAGAAAAATACCTAACCATCCTCTCGAATAAAATAATAACTATCATGATTGGTACTGAAAAACCGAAATCATAGCTGCCACACTTGACATATTCGAAAAGGTTGACGAATATAGTCTGAACAACAAGAAGACTTCGCTTCTTCAATAGGCGACTAAAGGACTTACTCCTTTTTAGATATGCGATCTACCTCTACATTTATTAGTAAGGAAAACGTTTAACAAGACCGAAAAGATGTATGAAAATTTTATATTACTTCGTGCGTTTCAAAGAGGGAAATATTAGGAAAATGCCTAACCATCCTCTCGATTTCAATTATAACTATGTATCATGATAGGTACTGAAAAACCGAAATCATAGCTGCCACACTCGACACATTCGAAAAGGTTGACGAATATAGTCTGAACAACAAGAAGACTTCGCTTCTATACCTAATAGAGCACTAAACGACTCACACCTTTTAAGATATGCGATCTACCTTATGCGATCTACCTTTATCAGGAAGAAAAATATTAACAAGACCGAAAATATGTGTGAAACTTTTTTACTACTTCGTGCGTTTCAAAGAAGGAAATATTAGAAAAATGCCTAACCATCCTCTCGATTAAAATAATAACTATCATGATAGGTACCGAAAAACCGAAATCATAGCTGCCACACTCGACACGTTCGAAAAGGTTGACGAATATAGTCTGAACAACAAGAAGACTTCGCTTCTATACCTAATAGAGCACTAAACGATTCACACCTTTTAAGATATGCGATCTACCTTATGCGATCTACCTCTACACTTATCAGGAAGAAAAATATTAACAAGACCGAAAATATGTGTGAAACTTTTATATTACTTCGTGCGTTTCAAAGAGTGAATTATTAGTAAAATGCTTAACCATCCTCTCGATTAAAATTATAACTATCATGATTGGTACTGAAAAACCGAAATCATAGCTGCCACACTTGACATATACGAAAAGGTTGACGAATATAGTCTGAACAAGAAGAAGACTTCGCTTCTTCAATAGGCTACTAAAGGACTTACTCCTTTTTAGATATGCGATCTACCTCGACATGTATTAGTAAGGAAAACGTTTAATAAGACCGAAAATATGTGTGAAACTTTTATATAACTTCGTGCGTTTCAAAGAGGGAAATATTAGGAAAATGCCTAACCATCCTCTCGATTAAAATAATAACTATCATGATAGGTACTGAAAAAACGAAATCATAGCTGCCACACTCGACACATTCGAAAAAGTTGACGAATATAGTCTGAACTACAAGAAGACTTCGCTTCTATACCTAATAGAGCAATAAACGACTCACACCTTTTAAGATTACGCGATCTACCTCTACACTTATCAGGAAAAAAAATATTAACAAGACCGAAAATATGTGTGAAACTTTTTTACTACTTCGTGCGTTTCAAAGAGGGAAGTATTAGAAAAATACCTAACCATCCTCTCGAATAAAATAATAACTATCATGATTGGTACTGAAAAACCGAAATCATAGCTGCCACACTTGACATATTCGAAAAGGTTGACGAATATAGTCTGAACAACAAGAAGACTTCGCTTCTTCAATAGGCGACTAAAGGACTTACTCCTTTTTAGATATGCGATCTACCTCTACATTTATTAGTAAGGAAAACGTTTAACAAGACCGAAAAGATGTATGAAAATTTTATATTACTTCGTGCGTTTCAAAGAGGGAAATATTAGGAAAATGCCTAACCATCCTCTCGATTTCAATTATAACTATGTATCATGATAGGTACTGAAAAACCGAAATCATAGCTGCCACACTCGACACATTCGAAAAGGTTGACGAATATAGTCTGAACAACAAGAAGACTTCGCTTCTATACCTAATAGAGCACTAAACGACTCACACCTTTTAAGATATGCGATCTACCTTATGCGATCTACCTTTATCAGGAAGAAAAATATTAACAAGACCGAAAATATGTGTGAAACTTTTTTACTACTTCGTGCGTTTCAAAGAAGGAAATATTAGAAAAATACCTAACCATCCTCTCGATTAAAATAATAACTATCATGATTGGTACTGAAAAACTGAAATCATAGCTGCCACACTTGACATATTCGAAAAGGTTGACGAATATAGTCTGAACAACAAGAAGACTTCGCTTCTTCAATAGGCGACTAAAGGGCTTACTCCTTTTTAGATATGCGAACTACCTCGACATTTATTAGTAAGGAAAATATTAACAAGACCGAATATATGTGTGAAACTTTTTTACTACTTCGTGCGTTTCAAAGAGGGAAGTATTAGAAAAATACCTAACCATCCTCTCGATTAAAATAAAAACTATCATGATTGGTACTGAAAAACCGAAATCATAGCTGCCACACTTGACATATTCGAAAAGGTTGACGAATATAGTCTGAACAACAAGAAGACTTCGCTTCTTCAATAGGCGACTAAAGGACTTACTCCTTTTTAGATATGCGATCTACCTCTACATTTATTAGTAAGGAAAACGTTTAACAAGACCGAAAATATGTGTGAAACTTTTATATTACTTCGTGCGTTTCAAAGAGTGAATTATTAGGAAAATGCTTAACCATCCTCTCGATTAAAATAATAACTATCATGATTGGTACTGAAAAACCGAAATCATAGCTGCCACACTTGACATATACGAAAAGGTTTACGAATATAGTCTGAACAACAAGAAGACTTCGCTTCTTCAATAGGCTACTAAAGGACTTACTCCTTTTTAGATATGCGATCTACCTCGACATTTATTAGTAAGGAAAACGTTTAACAAGACCGAAAATATGTGTGAAACTTTTATATTACTTCGTGCGTTTCAAAGAGGTAAATATTAGGAAAATGCCTAACCATCCTCTCGATTAAAATTGTAAATATCATGATAGGTACTGATAAAACGAAATCATAGCTGCCACACTTGACATATACGAAAAGGTTGACGAATATAGTCTGAACAACAAGAAGACTTCGCTTCTTCAATAGGCTACTAAAGGACTTACTCCTTTTTAGATATGCGATCTACCTGGACATTTATTAGTAAGGAAAACGTTTAACAAGACCGAAAATATGTGTGAAACTTTTATATTACTTCGTGCGTTTCAAAGAGGGAAATATTAGGAAAATGCCTAACCATCCTCTCGATTAAAATTGTAACAATCATGATAGGTACTGAAAAAACGAAATCATAGCTGCCACACTCGACACATTCGAAAAGGTTGACGAATATAGTCTGAACAACAAGAAGACTTCGCTTCTATACCTAATAGAGCACTAAACGAATCACACCTTTTAAGATTATGCGATCTACCTCTACACTTATCAGGAAAAAAAATATTAACAAGACCGAAAATATGTGTGAAACTTTTTTACTACTTCGTGCGTTTCAAAGAGGGAAGTATTAGAAAAATACCTAAGCATCCTCTCGATTAAAATTATAACTATCATGATAGGTACTGAAAAACCGAAATCATAGCTGCCACACTCGACACATTCGAAAAGGTTGACGAATATAGTCTGAACAACAAGAAGACTTCGCTTCTATACCTAATAGAGCACTAAACGAATCACACCTTTTAAGATATGCGATCTACCTTATGCGATCTACCTCTACACTTATCAGGAAGAAAAATATTAACAAGACCGAAAATATGTGTGAAACTTTTTTACTACTTCGTGCGTTTCAAAGAAGGAAATATTAGAAAAATACCTAACCATCCTCTCGATTAAAATAATAACTATCATGATTGGTACTGAAAAACTGAAATCATAGCTGCCACACTTGACATATTCGAAAAGGTTGACGAATATAGTCTGAACAACAAGAAGACTTCGCTTCTTCAATAGGCGACTAAAGGGCTTACTCCTTTTTAGATATGCGAACTACCTCGACATTTATTAGTAAGGAAAACGTTTAACAAGACCGAAAATATGTGTGAAACTTTTATATTAATTCGTGCGTTTCAAAGAGGGAAATATTAGGAAAATGCCTAACCATCCTCTCGATTAAAATAATAACTATCATGATAGGTACCGAAAAACCGAAATCATAGCTGCCACTTTCGACACATTAGAAAAGGTTGACGAATATAGTCTGAACAACAAGAAGACTTCGCTTCTATACCTAATAGAGCACTAAATGACTCACACCTTTTAAGATATGCGATCTACTTTATACGATCTACCTCTACACTTATCAGGAAGAAAAATATTAACAAGACCGAAAATATGTGTGAAACTTTTATATTACTTCGTGCGTTTCAAAGAGTGAATTATTAGGAAAATGCCTAACCATCCTCTCGATTAAAATTGTAACTATCATGATAGGTACTGAAAAAACGAAATCATAGCTGCCACACTTGACATATACGAAAAGGTTGACGAATATAGTCTGAACAACAAGAAGACTTCGCTTCTTCAATAGGCTACTAAAGGACTTACTCCTTTTTAGATATGCGATCTACCTCGACATTTATTAGTAAGGAAAACGTTTAACAAGACCGAAAATATGTGTGAAACTTTTATATTACTTCGTGCGTTTCAAAGAGGGAAATATTAGGAAAATGCCTAACCATCCTCTCGATTAAAATTGTAACTATCATGATAGGTACTGAAAAAACGAAATCATAGCTGCCACACTCGACACATTCGAAAAAGTTGACGAATATAGTCTGAACAACAAGAAGACTTCGCTTCTATACCTAATAGAGCAATAAACGACTCACACCTTTTAAGATTATGCGATCTACCACTACACTTATCAGGAAAAAAAATATTAACAAGACCGAAAATATGTGTGAAACTTTTTTACTACTTCGTGCGTTTCAAAGAGGGAAGTATTAGAAAAATACCTAACCATCCTCTCGATTAAAATAATAACTATCATGATTGGTACTGAAAAACCGAAATCATAGCTGCCACACTTGACATATTCGAAAAGGTTGACGAATATAGTCTGAGCAACAAGAAGACTTCGTTTTTTCAATAGGCGACTAAAGGACTTACTCCTTTTTAGATATGCGATCTACCTCGACATTTATTAGTAAGGAAAACGTTTAACAAGACCGAAAATATGTGTGAAACTTTTATATTAATTTGTGCGTTTCAAAGAGGGAAATATAAGGAAAATGCCTTACCATACTCTCGATTAAAATTATAACTATCATGATAGGTACCGAAAAACCGAAATCATAGCTGCCACTTTCGACACATTAGAAAAGGTTGACGAATATAGTCTGAACAACAAGAAGACTTCGCTTCTATACCTAATAGAGCACTAAACGTCTCACACCTTTTAAGATATGCGATCTACCTTATACGATCTACCTCTACACTTATCAGGAAGAAAAATATTAACAAGACCGAAAATATGTGTGAAACTTTTTTACTACTTCGTGCGTTTCAAAGAGTGAATTATTAGGAAAATGCCTAACCATCCTCTCGATTAAAATTGTAACTATCATGATAGGTACTGAAAAAACGAAATCATAGCTGCCACACTTGACATATACGAAAAGGTTGACGAATATAGTCTGAACAACAAGAAGACTTCGCTTCTTCAATAGGCTACTAAAGGACTTACTCCTTTTTAGATATGCGATCTACCTCGACATTTATTAGTAAGGAAAACGTTTAACAAGACCGAAAATATGTGTGAAACTTTTATATTACTTCGTGCGTTTCAAAGAGGGAAATATTAGGAAAATGCCTAACCATCCTCTCGATTAAAATTGTAACTATCATGATAGGTACTGAAAAAACGAAATCATAGCTGCCACACTCGACACATTCGAAAAAGTTGACGAATATAGTCTGAACAACAAGAAGACTTCGCTTCTATACCTAATAGAGCAATAAACGACTCACACCTTTTAAGATTATGCGATCTACCACTACACTTATCAGGAAAAAAAATATTAACAAGACCGAAAATATGTGTGAAACTTTTTTACTACTTCGTGCGTTTCAAAGAGGGAAGTATTAGAAAAATACCTAACCATCCTCTCGATTAAAATAATAACTATCATGATTGGTACTGAAAAACCGAAATCATAGCTGCCACACTTGACATATTCGAAAAGGTTGACGAATATAGTCTGAGCAACAAGAAGACTTCGTTTTTTCAATAGGCGACTAAAGGACTTACTCCTTTTTAGATATGCGATCTACCTCGACATTTATTAGTAAGGAAAACGTTTAACAAGACCGAAAATATGTGTGAAACTTTTATATTAATTTGTGCGTTTCAAAGAGGGAAATATAAGGAAAATGCCTTACCATACTCTCGATTAAAATTGTAACTATCATGATAGGTACTGAAAAAACGAAATCATAGCTGCCACACTTGACATATACGAAAAGGTTGACGAATATAGTCTGAACAACAAGAAGACTTCGCTTCTATACCTAATAGAGCACTAAACGTCTCACACCTTTTAAGATATGCGATCTACCTTATACGATCTACCTCTACACTTATCAGGAAGAAAAATATTAACAAGACCGAAAATATGTGTGAAACTTTTTTACTACTTCGTGCGTTTCAAAGAGGGAAATATTAGAAAAATACCTAACCATCCTCTCGATTTAAATAATAAATATCATGATTGGTACTGAAAAACCGAAATCATAGCTGCCACACTTGACATATTCGAAAAGGTTGACGAATATAGTCTGAACAACAAGAAGACTTCGCTTCTTCAATAGGCGACTTAAGGACTTACTCCTTTTAAGATATGCGAACTACCTCGACATTTATTAGTAAGGAAAACGTTTAACAAGACCGAAAATATGTGTGAAACTTTTATATTAATTCGTGCGTTTCAAAGAGGGAAATATTAGGAAAATGCCTAACCATCCTCTCGATTAAAATTATAACTATCATGATAGGTACTGAAAAACCGAAATCATAGCTGCCCAAATCGACACATTAGAAAAGGTTGACGAATATAGTCTGAACAACAAGAAGACTTCGCTTCTATACCTAATAGAGCAATAAACGACTCACACCTTTTAAGATTATGCGATCTACCACTACACTTATCAGGAAAAAAAATATTAACAAGACCGAAAATATGTGTGAAACTTTTTTACTACTTCGTGCGTTTCAAAGAGGGAAGTATTAGAAAAATACCTAACCATCCTCTCGATTAAAATAATAACTATCATGATTGGTACTGAAAAACCGAAATCATAGCTGCCACACTTGACATATTCGAAAAGGTTGACGAATATAGTCTGAACAACAAGAAGACTTCGCTTCTTCAATAGGCGACTTAAGGACTTACTCCTTTTAAGATATGCGAACTACCTCGACATTTATTAGTAAGGAAAACGTTTAACAAGACCGAAAATATGTGTGAAACTTTTATATTAATTCGTGCGTTTCAAAGAGGGAAATATTAGAAAAATACCTAACCATCCTCTCGATTAAAATAATAACTATCATGATAGGTACCGAAAAACCGAAATCATAGCTGCCACTTTCGACACATTAGAAAAGGTTGACGAATATAGTCTGAACAACAAGAAGACTTCGCTTCTATACCTAATAGAGCACTAAACGACTCACATCTTTTAAGATATGCGATCTACCTTATACGATCTACCTCTTCACTTTTTAGGAAGAAAAATATTAACAAGACCGAAAATATGTGTGAAACTTTATATTACTTCGTGCGTTTCAAAGCGTGAATTATTAGGAAAATGCTTAACCATCCTCTCGATTAAAATTATAACTATCATGATAGGTACTGAAAAACCGAAATCATAGCTGCCACACTCGACACATTCGAAAAGGTTGACGAATATAGTCTGAACAACAAGAAGACTTCGCTTCTATAATAAAGCACTAAGCAACTCACTCCATTTAAGATATGCGATTTACCTCTACACTTATCAGGAAGAAAAATATTAACAAGACCGAAACTATGTGTGAAACTTTTTTACTACTTCGTGCGTTTCAAAGAGGGAATTATTAGGAAAATGACTTATCATCCTCTCGATTAAAATTATAACTATCATGATAGGTACTGAAAAACCGAAATCATAGCTGCCCAAATCGACACATTCGAAAAGGTTGACGAATATAGTCTGAACAACAAGAAGACTTCGCTTCTTTAATAGAGCACTAAACGACTCACTCCTTTTAAGATATATTATGCGATCTACCTCTACACTTATCAGGAAGAAATATATTAACAAGACCGAAAATATGTGTGAAACTTTTTAACTACTTCGTGCGTTTCAAAGAGGGAAATATTAGGATAATGCCTAATCATCCTCTCGATTGAAATAATAACTATCATGATAGGTACTCAAAAACCGAAATCATAGCTGCCACACTTGACATATTCGAAAAGTTTGACGAATATAGTCTGAACAACAAGAAGACTTCGCTTCTTCAATAGGCGACTAAAGGACTTACTCCTTTTTACATAAGCGAACTACCTTTCACTTATCAGGGAAGTAACCGTTTTAATGAACGAAGATTTGTGTGAAATTCTCTGACCCACCTCGTGTGTTTCGGAGAGCTTGTATTGTAGAATAAGATATACAATAGGTTCATTTGTAGAAATAACATTAGTTTTCATTACAATGCGCAAAAAAAACTTATATTTAGAGAATATAATTATATCTTGGATCCCATATCATGTATGCTAATACATTCAAAACAGTTGAAAAATATAGTTCGATTTAATGCAGATGGTGTTAGACATGCAGGTTATGGGTGTCATAAGAGGCGACTAAAGGATTTTCTCCTTTTTAAATATCCGTCTTCCGCATTAATAATGGAAAAAGACGTTTTAAAGGAACTGAAATATGTGTGAAACTCTTTGACCCATCTCGTGTGTTTCAAACAGGAAAATTTAAGGAAAATACCCAACCATACTCTCGATTTATAATTATTACTATCATAAAAGCTACCGATAAACCAAAATCATAGCTGCCCGACCCGACACATTTGAAAAGATTGACGGCCATAGTCTCGCCTACACTGCGAATTCACTTCTAAAACAGTATTCTTAAGGACGAACTCCTCTTTAAATTGCAATCTACCTCTACACTTATCAGGAAGAAAAATATTAAAAAGACCGAAAATATATGTGAAACTTTTTTTACTACTTCGTGCGTTTCAGAGGGAAATATTAGAAAAATACCTAACCATCCTCTCGATTAAAATAATAACTATCATGATAGGTACTGAAAAACCGAAATCATGGATGCCACACTTGATATATATTCGAAAAGGTTGACGAATATAGTCTGAACAACAAGAAGACTTCGCTTCTTCAATAGGCGACTAAAGGACTTTCTCCTTTTTAGATATGCGATCTACCTCTACATTTATTAGTAAGGAAAACGTTTAACAAGACCGAAAATATTTATTAAACTTTTTTATTAATTCGTGCGTTTCAAAGAGGGAAATATTAGGAAAATGCCAAACCATACTCTCGATTAAAATTATAACTATCATGCTAGGTACCGAAAAACCGAAATCATAGCTGCCACACTCGACACATTCGAAAAGGTTGACGAATATAGTCTGAACAACAAGAAGACTGAAAATCCGTTACAGGGGGCCGGGCGGGTCAACGCATCGTCGCCCACCTCGCGCGCCTCTCCCTACTCCCGTGCAATATAAACAATATAAATAAACGTTTTTTTTAACACTAAAACTATTTTTTTATGAGAAAATCTCCTATTTAATGGATCTTTATTCACCTAAATTTAATTTACTTTCATTTTGTATGTCATTGTCACTTAATTTAATATTTTTCTAAGACATGTAATGGTAGGTAAGAACCATATTGCATGGAGATATAAGAGGGCCAGGCGGGTCACCTTTCGTACAAATTTGTACGCTGGTAATGTCCGTCAGCCTGTTAAGACAGATCTAAAACTCATCTAACGCGCGGGTCACTGTGGGCGTCACGGCTCTAATGGAAAGGTAAGTTGGGGGGTCACTGTGGGCGTCGTGGCTCGAACAGAAAAACTATGTTTTTCTTTTGGCATAGAACGTGTTAACTTAGCATCATGCTTAAACTACTAAATGCATTCGATTGAAACTTGGCACAATTTGAGTCCATACTACGGGGAAGGTTAATAATATATTTTATCCCGGAACTCAGTATGGTTCCCGTGGGAGAGGAATGGAAGTAAATTTCCTTGAGCGCGCATCACACCGAAACCGCTGAACGTATTCGAATGAAACTTGACACGATTTGAGTTCATACTACGAGAAAGGACATAGGATACATTTAATCATACATATTATTGAATTTTATGTTTAATTTAGGTTTTATTTTTACCGAGGGTCCGGCCAGACTAAAGCTTGATCTTTACTCTTGCGCTTCGGCTAAGGAGTCTAAAGAGTTAATAGACAAGATTTTTTTCTCGATGGCGTGACATTTTACCTTTTTCTCCACCACAGCGAGTCAAAGTGACAATCTATTTTCTGTTTTGTGATCATTGATAATAAAAAAAAGAAGTTGAAGTTGAAGTGATCATTGATCAATGAAGACATAAAGACTGGCAGAAATCCTTCCGTTATTTAATTATAAATTGTATAATATCCTCCCAAGAACGTTACGGAAGGTCATGGTTGAATATGTGTTGTACCTACATAATATCCTACAGGTAATTACCGCTCTATGATATATTTATTTTCTTTAAATTTGCTCCCTACTTCGCCTGAATAGGTTCCTAATAGGTAGAACTTATTACCTACTACCTATTAACTTTTCAGGCGGAGTAAAATGTAAGTATGGTCCATACAATGTTCATAAACAGTTCAAACGTCACGTAAAATCCTAAGATCAAATAACCTACAGATTGTCCGTCCGATGCTATTTGCCCTGAGATATGCAAGGTGTACCAATAATTTTGAGCCTAAGTCCTCGAACATTCCTTACTTTTTTATAACTCTCACGGTTCCACGTTTCTCCTTTAGTAGATCTAAAAAAAACTCTGCTTTATATTATGTTGGTTTAAAATTGGACAATTGACGCGAGTCCCTGGTCACTTGTTGTTTCTTTTATCGAAGGAAACCTCATTCTGTCCTGTCTCCATTTGAACGGAAACACGAGAAAGAAACTAAACCAATCATGTTTTTATTTCTTGCAGTAGGTAAATAAATAATATTTATGGAAACTGACACTGGGTGAGGCGTCCAAAAGTCCTGTAAGGTCTAAAGGAAATATACACTTAGATTTTTATTTTGGGTGTTCTACAAGTAAGTTCTTAATCTATGATCTATTTTCAAGTAGAACCTTTAGATCAAAAATACTTATGATATTGCGTGCGTTGCTCGCACCGCACCGACTTTTGAGACGCAGCTCTCCATCTTTATCTATAGTTTTCCCCTGCTGGAAGAATACTCAAACGTGTCGTGTGATTCTGTGACGATACCAGAGGCATAATGAAGTGATTAGTCCAGTAGAAAAGGGGCCCCATTCGAACGTCTTGAAATCGCAACCGTAAATGTTTGCAAGTATGAAATAAATATTTTATCCATAACGCATTTACTGCCCTGCTTCGCTAACTGCCCCGTTACAGAAGGAAACGTCTGCGGCTATGAACGTTTAAGTTAACGGGGCTCATGGGGGCTTAAAGTAAAGAGGTAAAAGTTAAGTCAGGCAAGGAAAGCTTAGGAAGACTTTAAAACTTAAAAAAATACATATTTTTTCCAAATATGCTTTAAAACATCTTTCTCTCCCCAGCAAGACAGGAGAGGAGACGGCGCGGCGGCGCGGCTGCAACGAAGTCGCGCGGTGCGTGTCGGCGAGCTACTCATCTGACGTGTCCAAATTCTAAACTACATATACTGCTGTCCACCCGGTCATCTTGATCAAATGCTTTGTATTATCTTTCTGTCATTGATTGCTTTTTCTATTTTATTGTTTGCTATTTGTGTTGTTAAGTTGGTTTGAATTATTAAATGTTTTGTAAAATTTTATTTAAAATAACTTTTTTTTTTATTTGTTTATTAGTACTTTGCTATAATATATAAAGTTCAAGCGTAATTTCCGAATAAATTAAATATCACCTACAAATCACGAGTATGTTAGGCATGTATCTTCACTAAGTTATATTTCAAATTATAGCAGCAATGAATGTCGATGAAGATAACTGCGGCACAGTATAGGTACTGTCCCGCGTAGATCAATATTTGATTTAGATTTTTAATCCTATCCTATCCATACAGGGCTTTTATTAAATTCTGCTATTTCCCTAAATATATGTATGTAAATACATTAAAAGTGTAACAAGGCAAATACTGCACATTGAAGTTTTGTTTTTATTTAATAGTAGAAAAACTGTGACTGGAACAAATGTATGGCAATCGCGGACGAAGTCGCGGGTACAGCTAGTTTTTAATAAGCCTCATTTGTTGTTCTACTGCAGAACATATACCTCCCTACCCTCCTCCCACTTCCCTCTGTTTTCCAAACATATTTTTGGAAAACGTACGTACGAAACATCGTGTTACTTTTGGTCTCTTGAGAGAAAACTTTTCTCCCCTACCTGTTATTATCTGGCATCAGTGCTTGGACTAGGGTCTGTACCTAGTGCAGCTGAAATATCAATTCTAGCAATATTCTACGAAAACCACGTCAAAGGTATTCCCAAAAATCATTGTGAATTTTACTGCCCACTTCTGGTAGGGTTCAAGACATTATTCTTATCGATACTAATTATAAACAGGAAATATTTGACTGTTTGTTTGTTACTCTGCGTTGAATAGGCTATATTGACACTACTGGACCGATATGAAAAATTCTTCCACCATTACAATCCTAAATTTTCCGTGATGAACAGAGGCTATAGAATATTTAAAAAAAAAGTCATATCATAGTTTTGTTTAGGGTATGGTTCTTGCATTCTATATACAATAGAAAATGTTCAAAACTGCATCAACTTAAAATGAATAAGTAGTCTAAAAACAGGGATAAAAAAAAATCAAAAACATAATAAAAAACAAAGATTTATTTGCAAAATTAAGATAAAATATAATCACTAAAATGGATATTAATTTATATTAACTAAAATGGAAATAAATTTATACAAAATTATAAATAACAATATAGCAGTAGAATTATGTGCTTAATTAGATTAAAATATATACATAAATGAAGACAATAAAATTAAAGGAGGAGGTCTGTATAACCCGTGTACCAACATACTCAAAGGATGGGATTGAGTATGACATTATCCACAATGCCCTTCGCTCAGTTCGAATTTGATAGAATTACATAAAAACTCAGGTTTATAAATGGGTTAGTAACTTCAAAGTATAAATACACAGCTCAACAAGGCATCATTATTCGCATACCTTCACTCATCAAGCTAGAACTTATATCATTTATCATAAAACATTTGTTGAGTTTCATAATTTTCATACAAAAATCTTGTAGTTTTAAAGTGTCTATATAATAATAACAATTACTTTAGAGATTTCGTATACATACATTGTTATTGAGTTCCTTATTATATATATAAAAAAGTGTAGAAAATATTATTATCAGAACTAGGCAGTAACACAGAATAACTATACAGTACTGTAGTAGGTATTTAAAAATGTAACGAGATTACTCGTAATTTGGATGCATGTTTACCTACTAAGTGTAATCTTGTATTAAATCGTTTACTTTTTTGCAGATAACTTCTACCTACCTACAGTTATAATCTATAGTGAAGAATAATTAGTACAAGAGTTAAAAAAAGATAAATTAAGAGGTATGAAACGCGCCTAAAGATTACGAGCAACAATTTCGTTGTTTAATAAGAATTTGCATACGATTATAGGATTAAAGGAATGACAATTACAAATCTTTTGATAAATATAGCAAAATAACTGTTGCTTTTGGTAAAGCCTTTAATTACGATAAACTAAAAGTTTAAAATAACTAAATATCTGTATAGGTATTTAGTTATTTTAAACTTTTAGTTTATCTAAATATCTGCATATTTAGTTATTTTAAACTTTTAGTTTATCGTTATTAAAGGCTTTACCAAAAGCCACAGTTATTTTGCTATATTTATCAAAAGATTTGTAAAAAAACGACTTTTCTTTTGTTTTTCTATAGGTGTGTAATAGTTAATAATGTATAGGTAATAAAATTTACGTACTCTGCTTTACATACTTACTAAGGCATATTTAGGAATAAATTTTAATTATTAGATTATAAAGTATTAAATCTAGTAACCTTATTTGTGGATATACTGCCGTATTCGAAGCCTAAGTGAAAAGTAAGATATACATAGACTAAAGCAAGCTTTTTCTTTTCCATTAAATCAAAACTAAATTATACCTATTTTTACATTAATACCGATGTTGTTACAAGTAAAGTTAATATAAAAATGCTGACGAAGATTCAATTAACGATAAACTTCTTGACTACTAGAAGCTTTCATATTAGTCATTTAGATGTTTAACTACTTTATAGAAGACTTGGGTTTTGTTTTTTTACTAACTCTTAATTCTTATTTTACGCGTTTTATTTTATGTTTTATATTTGTTGGCGATCTAAGGCGTGCGTTATCAGTTATCATTATCACAGTATCAGTATAAAATAAAGTCGGTTCCCGCTGTCTGTCTGTATAATACATATAATTATGTGAAATATGTGAATTTCAATGTATGTAACAATGACAACCTCAATGATGTATATGTAATGAGAAAGTGTAATTTAAGGAATCCGGAAGAAATGATTTAAAGAACGGTTCATTTTAATATTAAAACACCCATAAAAAATCAATATTGTTGCAAACTAACGAAATACAGTACTTTATTCTAAACTTACTTGCCGTGTGGTGACGGCATAGAATTGCACCACCCCAACTCTTCCCGTGGGTGTCGTAAGAGGCAACTAAGGGAAACACACCGTGGGGTGGGCAGCAGCGCCCTCTGCAGAACAACCACCGTACTGCGATCCCCAACCCGCATGCCCAGCGTGGGGATTATGGGCAATGGCCCCCAAATGATGAATGATGCCTGATCTATGGCACTCATTTGGGGAGGCCTAGAGGTCCAGCAGTGGACTTTTAATAGGCCGATGATGATGATTCTAAACTTACTATATTTTTACGTTTTGTGCGAGTTAATTTAACAAGTGAGTCTATCGCTCAAATTACTAAAAGAGGATCCGTCGAGTGCAAATGTGACTCTTGCACTGACGGTTTAGAACTTTTGTCGATTAAATATTATTAAAAGATGACTTCTGTTATATATTTCACTTAATAATCTTAATCTTACGATGGTCAGATGATACCACTTACGTCGCGGGGAAAATCTTGATGTGATTAGACGCAGGGTCGTGTGGACGAGAGTTTGGGAGGCCTATTACCCAGCAGTGGCGAAGAGTTAAGTCAGGTTGCGGATTATGACTTGATCTTATTTATCTTGCTTAATATGCTGCCAATAAATATTATTGAATATATAACCATTAAACTTATTAGGATTGGTTTAAGCTTGTATTGGTATAAAAGGTATCAGGTATATATATAAAAGATAAGAAGCCTAGCGTCCTAATTATTGCCCCAAATTACCTGTTTTCTCTATAATTATCTTGTTTATAAACCGCGTCTCAAATTTTTATGCTTTCAAAGACGACAGATGGGCACTAAAGTTAGTGATAGTAATAAAGTTGTGCTGAAAAGTATGTTTGTGTTGATTTACATTTAATAAAGATCTAAGTAAGTAAGTACTATTTCCATTTATCAGTATTCATTATTACGAAAAACGAAATTAATGCATGAGTTTTCCCTATAGGTACAATTTGATAGATTAAAGAGTACCTAATAAAAACCGAGCCTATTTAGTAATTTATATTAATATAATGTTTTCTACCGCATGGGAATCATTATCCCAACGTTCATCTTTTTTTTACTATACAGAACTCTACTATTTTATTATTAAAAAAGACAACGATTGGTGCTTAAGTTATGAAGAAAAAACGCACCTATTAAGAAGTGAAAATGCGAGCTTCTATTTAAAATTTAAATAGAAGCTCGCGTTTTCACTTCATTTCACTAAAATAATAGAAATTAATTTAAATTTTAAATTAAATTATATTATTTTAGTGAAATTGTCTGGGCGAACCTGCATGATGATGATAAATGATAATACTTTTTTCTACCCGATGTTGGACCAAAATATCTTGATATTTTATTTATACCATCTACTTTTTAGTATCAACATATTTTGTGAAAATATTTAATGCAAAAGTTTCCCAAGATATGACATTTTAATGGATTATTAGCCTAGGTACTAAGAAGTCTAGAGCGAACTACAATTTTATCATGAATATTTTTTTTTGCAGGATTTTGATCCATTTATATTTTATTTTTCATATAAAAATCTACTTTTTAAGTAATTTTGGTTTTATAAAGTTATTTTGTGCATGAGCTTTTTAATTATTACAATACCTATAATTGATCACTAAGTCATACAAGGAGACTGAAAGCTTGTATCTATTTTCACTAAAATAAATATTTTTGGTCAGATCATGAACATGAATCATGAACACAGGTTCACTATATTTTACAAAAAATATTTTTCCTTTAGTTGAGAATTGATTACTACTTATGTGAAGGAATATATATAAACAGATTTAGTGGTTGGTCTATTATATTATAAAATAATGTTATTATAATAGATAGTTAGTGTAATAAAAATGCTTAAAGCGAGATATTTAACAATAATTTTCGAGTCACTAGTGTGAATAAGATTATAAAAGTACTTTAACTTTTTTGTTTGATGATAGTACACGAACCAAACATCTTTAAATATTTTATTACAAAATCTACTAATATATATTATCCTTGAGGCAAGTTTTTGATATTTTAAATTATAATAGTGATTAGAGCTTTAAATATGTTAATTAGACAATACATAGAATTCAGAACATTTAATTAACTAAGTAACGTTTTGGGAAAATACATTGAGTTGGTCCAAACAGTATTATACTGTGACCTTGTATATACATAGCACATTATAGAATTCAGTCGTAATAATAGTGATTTAAGTACTTAGACTTAAGTAGAAACTTCTATATAAAATCCTGAAACCGTGACTCCAAGCTGAGAACTGTTGAGACGTCCGCTGCTCGACGATATAATCTGGGCTAACGATTAAACTAATTAACTAATCACTCACTGAGCTTGCTTGCAGAAGATGTCTACACACTTCAAGTTGGTACGTCGTCGTTGTTTTCAAACTCCAATTTGACGTCACCACTAAGGCCTTCGACATCAACCTCATTTTCTGTCGCGTTCAGCATATTGAGAGTTACCTGTGGGTGGAAATATGCTCTTTATTACCTTGACACCGCTTGACACAGTCTTACCCCGTTATAAATAATAATACGTTTACTTAAAACAGTTGCTTAGCAGTTTTATATGTCAATGTAACTTATGTCAGTTAAAGAAGTCGATAACATGGACACTGACTGAGTTGTGGCAGTAGAGACACAGCGGGCCATGAGAAATTAATTAGGAAAGAGATACACTGACAAGCAACTGTTATAGTATGCTTATATATAATTATGTAAACCTGACCAATACGCGCGGAAAAGTGTTTGTTTAAATGATATCCTTTTCAAGATGCGAACCTTATATCTAGGCATAGATCTCAGTGCTATAAATGCGATATAATATAGTGAGACACAAAGGAGGATAGAATGATGTTCATCAAGGAATAATATTCCAAACGTGATGGGCATCATTTACCAAAGCTAAAAGCGTTTTGTTTGCAAGTGCCTTTTCACGCGTATCGTTAAGATTCTGGTCTTTCATTGCAATGGTGCACATTGGAGAACGCTAAAGTATGATAACATGAAAAAATCTTGCTGGCTTGTATTTTTATTTAAATAGATGAAAAAGTTAATCATATAGACTCAACAAACAAGCTTGCATAGTCCGGCGCGGCGGCGGGTTGGTGGGTTATATTGAATATTAGAATCAGTAGAGAGTATATTAGGTCCTTACATATGAAATTGGCGTTTTTCGTACTGGCCACTTTAATCACAAATTTCTCCTCTTTGGTAAGGAATTCCAAATTCAAATTTGTACAGCTATAGACTCATGTATTTGTGCTTCGATGATCGTCATTCATTTGTTTTTTTTCTTCTGTTTTTTTCTGTTTGCGTCACTCATTTTACAAAATGGAAAACTTAAAATATCGCATTATTTACGAGTACGAGTTCCGCCGTGGCACTAGTGCTGCGGAAACAACTCGAAGGGTGAATGATGTGTATGGCGGTCGTGTTGCAAAAGAAAACACAGTTCGTTTTTGGTTCCAACGTTTTCGTTCTGGAAATTTCGACTTGCAGAACAAGCCCCGTGGACGGCCTGAGACTCAAGTTGATAATGAAGAGTTGAAGGCTATTGTGGAAGCGGATCCATCGCAAACCACGTCCGAGTTAGCTGCAGGCTGCGGTGTTAGTGATAAAACTGTTTTAATTCACTTGAAGCAAATTGGGAAGATTAAAAAGCTTGAAAGGTGGGTACCTCACGAATTGACTGAAGCAAACCGGCAAACGCGCGTCGACTGCTGCGTTACATTACTAAACCGGCACAATAATGAAGGTATTTTAAACCGAATCATTACCTGTGATGAAAAATGGGTTCTTTACGATAATCGGAAGCGCTCAGCGCAATGGTTGGATCCTGGCCAGCCAGCCAAATCCTGCCCCAAGCGAAAATTAACCCCAAAAAAGTTACTTGTAAGCGTTTGGTGGACTAGTGCCGGTATTGTTCATTACAGTTTTCTCAAATCTGGCCAGACTATTACGGCTGATGTCTATTGTCAGCAATTGCAAACCATGATGGAAAAGCTAGCGGCTAAACAACCTAGGCTGGTCAATCGCTCCACGCCACTGCTGCTTCACGACAACGCTAGACCACACACTGCGCAACAGACGGCTACTAAATTAGAAGAGCTTCAATTGGAAAGTCTAAGACATCCTCCGTACTCCCCGGACCTTGCTCCAACAGATTACCGTTTTTTTCGAAATTTGGATAACTTCTTGCAAGGGAAAAAATTCAACTCCGATGGGGCAGTCCAAATCGCCTTCAAAGATTTTATTGATTCCCGTCCGACTGGTTTTTTTAGTAAAGGGATCAATGAACTACCTATAAGATGGCAAAAGTGCATAGAAAATAATGGTTCATACTTTGATTAATTAAATATATTATATTAAAAAATATTCGACTTTTTGTTCCTCCCATACAAAACGCCAATTTCATATGTAAGGACCTAATATTTTAACCTAGTCGGCGGGCCGCCGCCACCGCGCCGCCGCGCCGTCGACTTAGGCGTGTAGATTCTTTAATGGAAAGTCATCAAAAGTTTATATCTATACCTACTGTGATACCACTAACTAATTTACACCAGCAGAAATAAAAATATATATAAATTAACTTTAATCATCGAGAACCTTAGGTATCCAGTAAAGTTGAAAAGTCAATAAAAAATTATAAACCGATGTAATAGTTCCTCGAAGTACAATAAAACTATTACGCAACCATTCTACATGCTTATAATCCCAAAATAATTTACAAAATCATTCCATACGCAGAAATTGATAGATGTAAATAGGATAAAAAATATATTTTAAACTGGTAACACGAAAACATAAAAAACTGTGACTTCTTCATCTAAGCCAATGGGCCACCTACAATCGATCCAAATCACAAGCAAAAATGCTACGTGGTATAATTGTGTGATATTATGCTGAGCTGGAGCTGAAATGTCGATATCTATAGTCTTAACCAGCTTGTTCATTTGTTCTCTAAATATGTAAGTGCAAAAACACGGACGTGTGGCAGAGATGCGCGGATTTAGTATCGCGCCTCTACTGGATACGTACTCTATGACCTTAATGCATAACAGGCAGTCGAATAAAATTAAATTTACCCGAAATATAACTTATTAATCTTCTAAAGTATAAGTCCCGTTTAGCTCAATTAGTGCCAAAGAAATGGAATATACCTGGGTGCATGGCCAAGTGTTGCTACTGTGTGTTCCTATAGTTTAATAAATTAACTGAACTGAACATGTGTCCAGCAGTTATTCAGCTAGTATTTCGGAAGACTTCTTTAACTTGCTAAGTATATTATTAAGTTGTATCAATCAGCTTTTTGGGCGCGGTAACAAAGTTCTCTTTTTTATAATCAAGCTATTGCAATTTAAACTTCGCCCCTTTTATTAGTTTTTTAATGATTATAGTTATATAGTATTTAGTATAAGTTCTGTATTGTGCATCTCAATAAACAAATAAAAAATAATAATAATAAAGGTGATTTATCAAACTCTGAAACACCGCCGGTAAAAGTCTCCACCGTGCACCGATACTAAAATATAGGTACTTAATACAAAGGTCCGCATGCTACTGCACTAAAAACTAAAAAATTCAAACATCACTAACACAACTGCACAAAGTAACTAAAATGAAAAAGATTGCTAGAAAATTTTAAAAAAAGTTAGTGAATGTTTGAACCTCCGCGTTCTTTCCTAACACGCTGCGAGTGCTGACCACCGTCATCGGCGTCATTGCAGATACCTGTGCCGGCGGCTGCAAGGACTGGTTCATAGCGTGTGTGGGCACTGAACTGCTTACCGGCCGGGCTACTGACATACCAGCATCTTCGAACGCTTTCTTCTTCAATGTCGTGCATATTTGTGACCTGAAAGGGTACGCACTGTCAACTCCTCCTGATGATCTCAGTGGCGCGGTGGACGAAAATCCGCCTACGATGCAGGAGGTTGCGGGTTCGATTCCCGCCTCGGGACAAATGTTTGTACGATCTGCAGATATTTATTGAGGGTGTTCTGGTCGTTTTCTATATATAATAAAAATATATATCTATTTAATATATTGTATTACGTATATCCGCCATCTAGTACCCATAGCACAAGCTCTGCTTAGCTTGGGGCTAGGTGATGTTGTGTGAATTGTCCAGCTTTATTATTTTTTTATGACTGTGTGTTGTGTTTATCTTGCGTCTAGTTACGGCCGACTAAGCTGATACCCATAAGGTTTCACCTAGAAGATGCTTAGCAAACTTCATCATCAGTATTACTCTGGATCATATACATGCTGTTTACTTAATTGCCGCCACAGGACAGTGGCTCCTGTGCTCCTAAGCTCGATCATGATGTCCTACACCACACATAAAAGTGAACGAGTAATACAGCTTCCCAAACATCATCTGTTATGTTATGTGACATGACGGTTCGCGAAAGGCTACTTGGAGCGGTGATAGCCGCACAAGAAAAACAGCAGACAAAAATGCCGCATACGAGGTGAGGCCAGTTAGAATAAGTAGAGCTTTAAGTCTCATAATATGTGTATCCTTTGGTAAGTCAGATTTCATAGGCCTTTCGCAGAACCTACCTGGGTTCGGCTAATGATAAAGTAAAATGGCGCTGGTATTGTTTCGTTCGACGAGAGTAAGGGATTTGTATACTAAATTCTGTCCAGTGTTGCCGGATCTATAAAGTCTTATATAAGTACTTACACAGTGCGGTTCTTGATGTGCTGGCTAAGTTTATTCAGGTCGACGGCGAAGCGATGTACGCAGCCGCGCAGCATATCAATCTCTTCCTCTGTCCACTTCCCCCTGATGACAACACGGTTAGATTAGGGTATTTTCAATATATGTTCAAAATAAAAATACAAAGTAATTTATTTATAATAAGGTACATAATAGATCACTGCATAGTATAAAACAGTCGTTTCCCGCTGTCTGTCTGAATGTCCCTATGTAGGTATGCTTAGATGTTTAAAACTACGCAACGGATTTTGATGCGATTTGTTTTTAATAGATACTCGTATATTGATTAAAGAGGAAGCTTTTCGTATCAGCTTTGGAGCCGTGCCGGCGCAGGTCGCTAGTAACTTATAAATCAACGATGCGGCTGCAAAAGTTATAAATTGTGGAGCAGCCTAACCGCTTTCCTCCGTGGAACAACAAACTAAATTAACTTATAAAATTATTGATAAAAAATATCAATCACAAAACATGTGAATGTGTGTAGGGTCTGAGGACACCGCACCGGCCTCAAGAAGAGTCCGGACAACAGGTGACTCCGGAGTGTAAATATTTGTGCCTCGAGATAAAATATGTTTAACCGGATATGCGTTATCATATTGTGGAGCAAAATAGTACATCGAAATCCTCAAAACGAGTGACTTTCATATAATAGTTTTAGTTTATCTCATGTATAGCTATAGCGATTTGAGGACGACAAGGCGTCACGTCGAAGCCATGACTTAAATCATTGGAGTTGGTACCTTAGTCGTTGCCTAGATCAAAGATTTAAATCGCAGATACGCCCTTTCCGCAGTGAGTCCGCGCCCCGTGTTGTTGCATAGTTAAGGTGAGCCAGCTCGCACAGTTGGAATCAGTGTAGATCGAAGCACAGTGTTATCCGGACGTGTTAAAACCAGTCGTAACTTCCAAGTTTTGCAAGAAAAGTTTCACAAAATGCCATCGTGTGTGTTTCGGAAGTGTAAAAACAATTCTACAAATACAAACAAAGCTAAAGTTGTAACATTTCACTCGTAAGTATTGCGATTTCATTAAATAACTTTTATTTATCGTTCCGCGATCTCGTAAATAACAAATTTAAATGGCGAGTGCACGAAAAAGATAGTAGTGTTTGCAAATAATGTGGGAGAAAAAGAGATGACACTATTTTCTCAGTACGCTTGTTGTGTATAGATTGCACACGTTTTAGACAGACACGTTTTGTCGATTTCAGGACATGTATGGCCTTTATTTTTTCACAAAAGTGTGTGCAATATGATTGCACAATAAATGATAATAATAACAGTTAGTTTTATTGGCAAAAACATTATATTTTTAACCACGCATTTTTCCACGCAAATTGCACACTTTTCAGACATAGACAGATAATTCGATTTCAGTTCTTAATAGGACTTTAATTTTTACATAGAAATGTGTGCAATACAATTGCACAAAAAATTATAATAAAAACAGTTATGTTTATTGGCAGAAACTAGATTTTTAACTACTCATTAGTGTGCGTGCGTCGGCATTTTGTTAACGCGCACATTCAAAGACAATGACACAATTTTTGGTGTCGGGGCGTATCTACGATTTAAATCTTTGGCCTAGATACAAAGTAACACACACAGTTGTCCTTCAGCCCTATACTAGGTACCCCTTCTCATCGAAGCTGTGACCTAAATCATTCGTATTGGTACCTAAGTCGTCACCTAGATACAAAGTAGCACACAGAGTTATCGTGACCTACATATTTAATTTGATTTGTTGCCTATGTCATTGCCTAGATACCAAGAAACAAACAGTTCGTTCCTTCTAGTTAGTAGCCTGTATTCTTTTTATTTGGTGTGGGAACATGCAGACTCTTTCTCTCAAAATCTCTATTACAAATTCGATCCCCACGCCGCTATACGCTGTGGCAAGCAACATTTATTTAACTTTCCACAAACATTTCTTACTATCTTATATATAATATTTATTCTAATTTAATAACTATTCTGCCCTTCTATGGTATACGTCGTGCGCTTACACACAGCCCTCCGCCTATACTCTACCTATTTGTTTAAACAGACAGATAGAATAGGCATACCTTCTGAAAGCCTTTGTGGGGGGGCTACGCGAATATACTAGAAATTTCCATCAGTGTCTCGTTTCAGAGTATTTTATGCAGCAGGTACCCTTAAATACCTACCTACGTAAATAGCTGTTCGTTTGACGACGGAACACGAGGCTCAACATAAAACACTCCTACTCAAGTTAGATGGTTATCGGATAAATCTTTGACAAAGCTGTTTGAACGTGGAGCGGAGTCACAGACGTTTCTTATAGATATTTTCTTTCTTTTTAAAATTTATTTATTCCTATTGGTCTTAGGAAAAAAATAATCGAAAGTTTTACATCAGACATCACTCAGTGATAATGATTCAGATCCAGATCTTAATGATTCCGAGGCGCCACAGAGAGTGGTCATGAGGGTGTGAATCCTCGCCCAATGATAATGTAATCCTAAGTAGGATACTGTGTATATAATAGGTATCTACTGATGAAAACAGTTGGTGTCTACCACAGATATCAGAAACAACGATGTCTACCAAGCATCTACGAAGTAACAAACACGTTTGGTCGTACTGGCAATGACAGTGGAGTTTGAAATTGGCACAAGCGCGACCTCAAATTTACTAAGACGCTTCTCATTTTGCACACTATGCATGTTTTTATGTACCTACCTATACATACAACGTTTAAAAGAATACCTATTCAATGGTAAATCATAATAGGATCTATTAAAAATTTTACGTTTCCAATACTACGGTGAACCCCATCTTCGCATCACTGAACACATTATTCATCTGCATATGACAGACACGGTGATTTTCGGCCATTATTTTAAATGAATTAGTACCAATTTGCAATGTAGTTTTTTTTATTATTTTTCAATATAATGAAAGTTATCAAAGCACTGCTTGCCACTGTCACTGCATAAGAAAGACTGAAATAAAGAATATTAGATCGCTATCGGTAAGCTACGTAAGCTATCAGATACCTAAAATATTAATGCACTATCGATTTGTGTTAGGTGGCATACTATTCATGCCATTCCAGGCTTTTCATAAGTAAACTTTTCTAATGAATTTTATATTATTGGTGTGTAATTTTTAGGGTTTTGACATCGGTTTCAAAACCCTTATGGGATCACTTTGTGTCTGTTTTGTGTTTTGAATCCTTAATATCTCAGAAACTACTGCAGCTATTGACTTGAAATTTGAAATAATAATACATTTTGTGCGCCCGTACAGATTTATAGAAAAAAAATAGAAATAAATAAAAAATCTAAATGAAGATTTTCAGTACAGATTTTGAAATCGATTTTTTAAATGGGACTTACACAGTCGAAAGTTTTATCAAATGAATGGTATTGGTTTGTAGATTCGAAAATAGCTTGTGTTATTGGTACTACTACGATAGCTGTTATACTTAATAAAGTATATGTATCACATTAGATGATTTAGTTTGGTGTACGTAGAAAAGGACTAGAACACCCGAACAAATAATCTGCAGATCGTACAAATATTAGTCCCGAGGCGGGAATCAAACCGCAACCCCCTTACGACGCGTAAGCGGCCAAGACGTCGTCAATATACGTAGGTACCTATGTACCTATACGACAAAAGTTCAAAACCCTCGACGCGCGAGTTACACTCGCACTTGTACTTGTTTTTTATAAATCCGAAATCAGATACACTAGTCGTAAAATACTTGCTGATCAATCGACAGTCACTTACTATTTTATTTTTAAACCGCAGCAAAAATAATGTCAAAACAGCGCTATAAAATGTTCAACACGGAAAACGACAAAAATGTTAGTGACATGATCTGATTTTTATATTCAACTAATCAAGTCTAAAATCTAAGAAGACTAATCTAAACTGGATTAGCGCTAGAGCGTCAGAGAAGTTCTGACAAGAAGAGAAATGGTAAGGCAGTTCAAAAAATTCCACAGTAAATATTAATAAGTAATAAAAATGTCGAGTAAAAAATCGCGGCTTTAACTAATTCTTTGAATTTCTAAGCTGCATCATACAAGCATAGGTACATAGGTACCTACTCAAAATTTACTCAAGGACCTTGTAAATGCAATATAAAAACAAATAAAATAATGAAAGAACGTTATAAACTATACGATGTGTGGTGTTGCGACTGACACTGATATGATTTTTAGGGGAGCGAACACTCCGTATAAGTTATTCTGTGGCATTATAGAAGCGCTAATTACCTATCCCTTCAGTAACGATGCGTAGATCACGACATCCCCGTCTTAATTTTCTAAATAAGTTTTTTCATGACATGTTCGTGATCTTTAAACTCATGTGAAGTGATAGAAACATGAACTACCTACATACACAAGAGACCAAGCTGTCCAGCAAAACGCCCACGAAAGCTGAAAGCAATAACTATCAGATGCTTACCAAAATTATTCGAGCAATCACCGCTATCGCTGCCGTTCAAACAGCACAACGGATTTTAAGGACCAGACACCACTGTAGTAAAAAACATAAACTGCCGGCTTAGTGGCGGGACGCATTGGGACTATCCATCCGGACATGGCGTTACTTAGGGCAGGTGAACTAAATCGTTGCATTCCCGCATGCGCTTTTAACCCATCGATGTATTCGCCCTGCAGTTAAACAGTCCAGACATCGGCGAAGCTAATTTATCGACTTCAATGTTTGGATAAGCTGTTTGAGCCAAACCTTGCATAAAAAACCTTTTCAGGGTCACCATTTTTGGTATCCCAACTTTGTAGAATCGAGCTTTTGTAATGCTAAGTTACGACGCCGCCGCCATTTAATGGAGACCACGAGGTGAAACAAAATGGCCGACCCAAAAGCAGAGATAAGCAGTGTTAACCAGAAAGAAAGCACAGTACCCTAAGTAGTAATTTTATGCTTTATATAATACGAGTATTTTAATACAGTTGGTGACTATTTGCAGACTGTTAAATGAAACAAACATGTTAGTTGCAATACTTATGGGAAAAGCGAACAAAATAAATAGTTTTGTTAGAAACCTATTCCTTTTAATTGCAGCGTAGATTTTAAACTGCCATTCTGTAATTTTTAGCAGCAACAAATAACAGCCCACTTGAAGCAAACAGATTGTCAAAAATCCTCGTTTCCATTGTTATAAAAACAACCTGTTCGGAGTCACCATGTTTGAAATCCCAACTGCGCAGAATCGAACTTTTGTAATGCCACGTTACGACGCCGCCGCCATTAAATGGAGAACACGAGGTGAAATAAACAGACCAACCTTCTTTGAAAGGTACGAGGATGTCGGTTTGTGGTCCGGAACAAACGCATTTTCTAGATTTAGCAAGATAACATGCCAACATTACGAGTATCCTAGAAAAAATAATATACCTAAACAAGAACTACCTGCCGAAGAGACCGGAGAACTCATAATACAAACGCCCATAATACAGCTGAAAACAATAATTATGATGCTTACCATAATAACCCCTGTATTGTTACCATCATCTCTCCAAGTCCATAGAAGATTTCAAATCAAACAGGCACCACCAAAATAAACAACTGATAGAAAAGGGGTCTTAATAAACCACCACCGGTAAGGTCGAGGGACGCGCGGGGACTGATCACGACACAACACAGTCCTATCTGGATGGATCCCATCCAGAGGCTGCTTACATTACGCATGCGCTTGTAACCGGTCGATTCGCTCCCCCGGCTACACAGTCTAGTCTAGACATCGGAAAATCTAATGTATCAGGATGAATATTTTGATGAGCACTGAGTTATCTATAACTCGTTTAGACCGAGCCAAGAAATCAAATAGTTTTAATTTGTTTCTAGACCGAAAACATATATTCGGTCTATTAATAGAAAGAAACCAATAGGTTTAGAAAATTTGCTATAGTCTGAGACGTTTCCAATTATCAAATATGAATAAATTTTATTTTATTGTGATAGATCAAAATAACGAGCGAGGTATGGTGATCAGTAATAATAAGAGTCGTCGGTCGTTTATGCTCATTGTAAATAAGAATAATATATTTAGGTAAACACAAATCGACATTATTTCATAAGAACAGAGGCAGTAACGTGAGACGTCTTTTTCCGTGGTTGCATTTATGGCGGGGCAAATCATCGAACCATTTTAATTTAATCCTTCAGATATGCATAGTCCAAACCAAACGGTAACATCCGAACAAAGGACTAAAGGAGTGCCGCCGTATATCGTCATTTCATTGCAGTATTGATTGATGTGATATCCATGTCTGTGGTCAGACCTCTATCTAGCGCCCACTAACAATTTCCACTGAGATGGAAGTTTTGTGATTTGCAGAGCATCGCTGTTATTTAAACTAAACGCTCTGGTCGTAATAATTTTACTAACAACCTGTCAACTACAATTTAGAAGATATAGGACAGACTTAAGATGTCTACTTTTAAAAACGAAGTACGATGACTGATCGCACGTTTTCCTACTACGATGACTTGGATCCACCGACCCATCCGTTTTTTCGATAACCCTCGAAAAATGATTTCGACATTTATACCATACTGTGAGCAAAGCAGTCTATAATCACCTGCTAATGAGCATAAGTACATAACTGAGAAAGTACAAAAAAAAAAGAAAACCGGGCATTACGTAACCTAACATGTAATGTAAAATTTGAGTCCGGATCGTTGTCGTTGTCGCCCGCTGCGCCCCTGAGGTTGTCTACTGATGTTGAATAAGAAAGGATGTGGCAAGATTTTTTTAGATTTGCATTTTTTATGGATTTGGGTTTTTTTGATTAGTAATTAACGGGTATTTATCGCGTTTTATTTTCTCGACGTTTCAACAGGTTTGCACTCTGTCGTGGTCACGAGACGGTAGGTTTAATGAAGTAAGTATAGTGAAGTATATTGAAAAGAGGTAAAAAAAAACTACTTTTCCAAAAATTTTAAATGGGGGATTACCCCACCGAGGTGTTTCAAATGAAAGGTATTGGTTTGTTCATTCAAAACACTTTTTGAAATAAAGGTAGGTGTCGTACTTTTTAAAATATTTAAAAAGAGATCGAAAAATATTTTCGCAGAGGGCCTATTTTATTAAGTTAGATATCAAATCATAGGTATTGATTTGGGCATTTCAAAACTGTTTTTGAAATACATTGAACAGCAGCTAAGCTAACGAACTTCTCCCTAATCTCCGAAGTAACTGGTACCGATCTGATGACGGGATAAGTATAGGGTCGCTATTGTTACCTCGGGGTTAATCGCAATTCACAGCTGCTAAAATGTTCTGACCCTTGAGAAAAATTACCGGTTCTAAGCCAGATAATTAAAAATATCTTATTCACTGAATTTCGATATTAAAGGGCACTTGTACACGTTCAATGCTTATGATGCATATACAACGTCTTCCAACAGCAACGGTGGCAGGGCGCGCCTCAGCCGCCCCTTCGTCGGAGTCGTTAGGATGAGGATGGGCAGTGAATGCCTAAGTCAAATGTTTCGACTACATTGTCCAAAGGTTTCATCTGCTATTTAAGTTTGTTTAATACTAGCGGTCCGCCCTGGCTTCGCACGGGTATTAAACAAAAATTTCAGATAAACAATTTTTTTAAACACTAACACGTTGGGTTTCACAGTTTTCATGCGGATCCCTAACTCAGTTAGCAGCAATGGTATTTTTGACATTAATTTTATTTTTCGACAATTCACTTAGCTCCCGCACCACAGTGACGAATTTTGAAGTTTATGACACTGCATAACTGACACTACATCTGCGGCCTAAATGTTACGGGAAGCAAGCTTCTCGCAAACACAACCGTAAGCAACCTCAGAACTTGAATTATTGTTCCGAGGTCTGCAAAAACACTTCTACGAGTAATAACTGAACTATGTTCCAGAGACCTAACAGCAGCTAGGCTATACCTCTCGTCCAACAACAACAGCTCCACAACACAGATAGTCCTAGCATCAGCATACCTACCCAGTGACGAAGCAATACCAACACCTGAGCTGGTGTCCCTGATCGAGTACTGTGAGAGGGAGAAACTCGAGCTCATCATCAGCACCAACTCCAACGCGCACCACACGCTGTGGAGCAGCCCCAGGTGCAACGACCGAGGAGAAAAACTGGTAAATTATCTTATCTCTACTAAACTCCTAATCCTAAACAAGGGCTATGAACCTACCTTCGTCACATCTAGAGCCCAGACCATCATTGACTTGACATTATCGTCCGCACAGGTTGCCTACTTCGTCAAGGACTGGCACGTCTCAAACGAGGCCTCATGCTCAGACCACAGATGGATAAGATTCAACCTAGAACTGTCACTACCGAATACACAACCTAGGCGCGTCCCACGTAAGACCGATCGGGCTAAATTCTTTTAATTAGTCAAATCAGAGCTTACCGTTAAGCCGAATCTATCGAACCACATAACTGTAACGGAAATTGACCATTACACAAATAAAATAAACTAACACATATTCTTACCAACAGCTTTGAACAATCCTGCCCGCTTAGAACTCCCAAAGATTCAGATTCAGATTCAGGTTCAATAACTTTATTTCTTTAGGCTTACAAAACAAGCACTAAGACAAACAGAGGACGGACAGATGTTGGTGGGGTCCTGAACTGCAAAGACTCCGTCACAAAGTAAGGAAACTGTTCAATAGAGCCATGAACAATAGACAAGACAAAGACTGGAATGTTGGGTGGGAGAGATTCTGTACCAACATCGAAAATAACAGCCAGGCAACCCGTATTAGAAACATACTAGCAAATGAGCCAGAAAGTACGCTTGGGTGCCTTATCAAACCTGACAACACTTACACCAAATCAGATGCAGAAACCAGTGAAGCGAAAGTTACAGAAACTTGCACATGGTAAGATACACCAGAGCTAGAGCCCACCGACCTAGATTGGACAATAGCATACAACATGATAAACCGCGAGAAGGTACTATGAGCAATAAACAGCATCCTTCCTTTCAAAGCACCAGGACTGGATGGAATCTTTCCAGGTATGCTCAGCTGGTGCAGTGGCATTCTAGCTGACCACCTAGTTAGCATATTTAGAGCATGAATCGCCCATAAGTACATACCACAAAAATGGACGGAAGTGAAGGTAGTGTTCATACCAAAACCGGGAAGAAGTTACTACATCCAACCAAAATCATTCAGGCTCTGACCCTGACATCATTTCTTCTGAAAACTTTAGAAGAGATTAGAGATAATACACTCTTTCACAAACCGCTACATCAGCAACAACACGCCTACAGCAAAGGCAAATCCACAGAATCCGCTCTAGACAATGTAGTTTCACGCATAGGAGGTGGCTTTGACGTCATCAAAGCAATCAACATTGGCGGCTTTCATTGATATCGAAGGAGCTTTCGATAAGACCAGCTTCACCAACATACGTAGAGCCCTCACAAGATACGGTGTCGCGCCGACGCTGGCTGAATGGATAAACAACATGCTCAAACACCGAGCGATACAAGTGACTATCAACAAAACCACAAGAGGTGTAGTTGCCAGGGGCTCCCCCAGGGCGGGGCTGTTATCGCCCCTGCTATGGAACATAGTTGTTGAAGAGCTAATCAGCAAGCTCAACGGCAGAGGACTGGTCACAGTGGGATATGCGGATGACCTCGCGATCCTTGCGACCGGATGCTTCGAGAATACACTATGCGACCTGATGAAACTTGCCTTTAGTACCATCGAAACATGGTGCAATGACGACGAACTCTCAGTAAATCCAACTAAAACGGAACTTATAATGTTCACTAACAAGCGACATCTGGGGAACATTATAACTCCGTAAACTTTTCAACACAGAGATCAAGCTAAAAACTGAAGTCAAGTATCTAGGGGTCATACTAGATAACAAACTAATGTGGAATAAGCATCTTGAACACAAACTCCAACGTGCTTCGACCACCCTCTACCAATGCAGTAGAATGCTTGGAAAAACCTGGGGAATCTCACCGAAAATAACCATGTGGCTATACCCTGCTATCATCAGACCAACACTAACCTATGCAGCGATAGTCTGGTGGACCAGAACGGAGTTAAGCACCGTGATAACTAAACTACAGCGATTCCAAAGACTGGCCTGCTCAGCCATAACAGGCTGTATGAGAACCACTCCCGGCGATGCACTAGATATCATTCTAGACCTAGCACCACTAGATCTTCACATAAAACCAGAGGCTACGATGTCGGCTCTAAGACTACAGAACATGGGTTTCTGGGGAGTCACCAGCAGTCCCCACACCCAGATCATGAACAGGGCCATAAAACATGAACCCCTTATAGCCGCACCTTGTGACAGAATGCTCAATAAAACAATACTAAACAAGCACTACCAGATACAACTATACAAATACAAGCAACAAAGAGATGAATCTGGCCCGCACGAAGTCAGAATCTATACAGATGGCTCCACAGGCACGGGTGCTGGGGTCCACTCACTGGACCTCAACATTAACATATCAGAAACACTAGGTAAACACAGCTCTATATTTCAATGCGAATGTATAGCAATAACCAGAGCAGCCTCAGCTATACATAAGAGAAGTATAACCAACCAATGTGTTCGCATCCTCTCCGACAGTGCTGCCATACTCAAAGCTGCTCCCCGCAGCTGCAACTCCAAGCTCGTGTACGAATGCCATCTGGCATTAGAAGGGATATCAACAAATAACACGATTATTCTTCAATGGATAAAAGGACAAAGCGGATCACTAGGAAATGACGCGGCTGACGAACAGACAAGGCGAGGATCGGAAACAACCACAGAAGGTCCACTACCTTTCCTCCCCTTGCCTTCCTCAGTACTCCAAACATGGATAAGGCTCAAAACTAGAGAAATGCATAACGAAAGATGGACAAACTTACTTGAGTGCAGACAAACCAGACCGGCGCTTCCATCAACATCACCGAAGCTAACCAAACGCCTACTAAACCTAAATAGACCG
Source organism: Eupithecia pulchellata (assembly GCA_963931895.1). Classification (NCBI taxonomy): domain Eukaryota; kingdom Metazoa; phylum Arthropoda; class Insecta; order Lepidoptera; family Geometridae; genus Eupithecia; species Eupithecia pulchellata. Next base: position 8,151,761 of record OZ007520.1, on the reverse strand, counting down.
GACCTACGTATCCTCGTGGGTACACTAACAGGGCATTGCCTACTGAACAAACTCCTATTCACCATCGGAGCGACAGACAGCCCTCTCTGCAGAGGGTGCCTCAGTGACGACGAATCAGCTGCCCACGTAATCCTGGAATGCATGGGTGTAACAGCACAACAAACAGAAATCCTCAACTTGCCGACGACACTCCGCGAAGCCTGTGAAGACCCCAGGAGGATTCTGCGCTTCTGGACGGACTTAGGCTGGCTATGCTAGCACACACTCACGCATAATGGACCAATATGGAGTCCAAATGCGGAAATAAGAGTTCTTTTACCTAAACCTAAACTCCATAACTGATACGGGCCGTAGAGTAAAGCAAGCAGTGGAACCATAATAATAAAGAATTTGAATATACAATGCATGGTATAACTATTGAATTTTTCATGTGGATCCCTAACTCTTTATAAAATATTCTATAGCCATGCTATAGCCTTTGTTGATCACGGAAAATATAGGGTTCTAATGGTGAAAGAATTTTTCAAATCGGTCCAGTAGTTTCAGAGATTCCTAGCTGCAATTGATGTCTAAATTACAACAAAGTGTTTATAATTAATGATACATACTAGTGACAGATAAATACAGGACATAAAACAGTATCGAAGTTTGGTAAAAGTGATAAAAATTACTTCTAAAGCAGTGAAATCCAAACAGTTCTGATAGTTCGACTTCAAATCCGATAGTAAGACATTTTCTAATTGTGACACATCACAGACAGCTGGAATTTTAGATCCAAAGAAGCCAATGCCCAACATGTTGTCTAAGGCTTAAAAGAATGGCTACTGCATTTACATTCCACAGCTATAAAATTTCATACAAACTGGTAGAACTGAGTAGAACTTGGAAACAATGACAAGTCATTGGCCACGACCAGTACTGGATCAGCACCAGCAAGCTACCACTGGGTGAAGTCTTAATTATGGCTAAAACTAGAAGATTTTCCACAAACATTTAGGAAATAGCAGCAAAGACTAAAAGGGATTCAATGCCAACTTCTGATGAAGCAACACATATAGGATAGCGATTAGAGAATGATTGAGACTCCAGATAATGATCAATAAACCAGGAAACACTTTAAAACTCCATATCAAAGCCGCCTCAACATTCTAGGGAAATTATGTCCTTAGGTTAAGTTGTATTAATTATGAGTGTCATTATTAGAAAGTACTTAGAAGTGATGTTTTTGTTGTTCCATGAGAAGTTTGTACAGCTTTATTGTAGACTACTGGTTAAAAAGAGGGGGAAGAAGAAGACATTTTAATATATAAATTGTGAAAAGAGAATAAAGTGTCCTACTTACCCTGGTTGAGCCTCGCCCATGGGATGAAGTAGCAATGTCATCTCGGAGAGTTTCTCAAATGCCTTTGCAGCTTCCCGGAAAATCTCACCAACCTAAAAAAATTACGGATGTAACATAGATATTGATTATTAAGTTATGATTGGTTAGATAAAGTCACACTTTCATTGCTCATTATGGCTATGGTTTAGAAGCAGTGTGCTCTTGGGATTGCACTGTGAATGTGTAGTGAATGTGAACATCGATTTTGATGTGGAACCAAGAGGTTTGTTGGTTTATGGTTTAAGATTTGAGTTAAGTACCTACAATTTTTTATGTTATCTGACATAGAGTGTTAAATATTCAAAGAAAACACCTAGGTAATGTTTTTTCACGTATGTGAAGGCAGCTGAGCTGAGAAGGGTTCATTGCAAATGCTTTTTACAGGATTTGTTGATAAGATTATGCTATTATTGGAAACCATTATAAAACTGTAAAGTTTCTCGAACTGTAGGTAAAAAAGGATCTGTTTGCCACCAGCTGTAAACCGATACCGTGTATTTATCGGCATTGCGGTAAAAAAGGTCAGGAAGGACTTACCTTTTGCGCGGGATTATTCATTCTTGTTTTCAGAGCTGCCAGGACTGGACTTCAAGGCATATATCGGGCAATTTGTTTGTTATTCACTAGCGGACCGAATACTATCCTGATATCGAAAGATTTAAAAATTTTGATGGAACAGAAAATAAAAACGGAGAATGAGAAAATCGTACTAATAATATTCATTCAGGCCAGTGTTTCCACTTAAGATTTTGGTTTTGCCCTAAATTCTTTGCAAAATATCCCTAAAAATCCCTAATTATTTTTCAAAATACCCTAATTTAGGGCGCATGAATAAAAACACATCTTTTTGCATAATTTTAATACCAAAATACATTAATTAATACGTAGACGCCGAAGCATTGCTTTTGCAGCTTTTTGCGGCACTGAGAGCATGGAATTTGTAGGCTCCAAAATTGAGCAGGTTGTTTGCATATTCCGTTGAGAGTTTAATTTGTCAGCTGGTTTGCAGATGGAACCCCTAATAATAATGAAACTACCACTTCAAGGTATATAAATATTAAAAATTACCACGATGATATATCAAGCTAAATACCTTGTTCCAATAAATTTCAGCTGGTATTCTTTTTATTTCATCTTCATCAACTCCAAAATACTTGGGTTCGATTAGAGCCTGATTTCGCCATTCGTTATCGGATGAAACTAATTTGGGGAATCCCCCATAAAGGATGGCCATAGAGCATAGAATAAATGGGTTACCATATCAGGTAAGTTTTTCCCTAAAATGCCCTAAATCCCTGTCGCAATAGAAAAAGCCCTAAGTCACACATGAAATAAGTAGTTTCGCCCTAAAAAAGGGCGAAATCCCTAAAAGTGGAAACACTGATTCAGGCAGCGCGTAGCGGCTTGGCTTGTTCGACTCTGACAGTACATGTGAAGCAGTCAGTGTCAAACAAATGTCAAAAAGCGGTGTTGGCGTTCTATTTCTTCTATAGTCCTTCGTCTGAGTGTTGGCGACATCGCGTTGCTGGTTGCTTCAAACAACTTCAAGCCTAGTCAAGCCACTACTGATGAAAGCGATTTCGTTCGTCCAAGAAAACAAAAATTAGCCCTTCTCAGTTTTTTTGTTTTTTTATTACTTTTATTATCTATACTAATATTATAAAGAGGAAAGATTTGATTGTTTGTTTGTTTGTATGTTTGTTTGTTTGTTTGTTTGAATTGAATAGGCTCCGAAACTACTGGACCGAGTTAAAAAATTATTTCACCATTAGAATCCTTAATTTTCCGTGATGAACATAGGCTATATAATATTTTTAAAAAAGTTAGGGATCCGCATGAAAAATTCAATAATTGAACCGTGGGCTGTACATTCAACCTCTTTTTCTATTATGGCGCGTCAGAATAGAAAAAGAGGTTGTATAGCGCACGGTGCTTGCTTTTTCTCTACGGCCAGTGTCAGTTTTGGAATGTCGAGTCAATGTCAAAAACCCTTAGATTATAGAATGGGCTTGATAGGTCAGTGATTGTCTAAGTCTCTTCCACACACGCCATCAAGGTACAAGCTGCAGAAACTGGCAGTCCACACGAAACTTACCTTGGGCCGAGCGCGGCAACCTAAATAATTGTCTTATATGAACATATTAGTATTAGTACTGAATATAGAGGATATTCATTGAATTGAGTGCCAGCCAAAGCTTGGGGAAGTTGTAGTGTTAATATTAACTGAATTGAGCTGTACTGTACGTAGTAAATAGCGTTTTTTATTGAACTTGATGAAATCTATTGTAGTATCCCGTTTTTAGACGATAGGACGGAGGGTAATATAATGCTAATGACCCGTTACGGCCGTTACGGATCACCAAGGTATAGAAACTTAAATAAAACTGAACAGAGCTTAAAGATAGGTACTTATTCTTCTACTTACTAATATTCGAAAATTTAGAATTCAACTCCGTGCAACTCAATTACTTACTTATCGATATTCAATGTTAAAATACGCGCAACTCTACAGCAGGCCGCCATCTTTGTGCCAGACTAACTTTAGGTATGCACGTAGGTATTTCAGGTCTATAATATATTCGTTCGTCTGAGCAAAAACCCCAATGCTGTTAAAAAAAGTAAAGATCCGTATGAAAACTGTGAAACCCATCGTGTTAGTGTGTATTTTCTGAAATTTTTGTATAATACCCGTGCGAAGCCGGGGCGGGCCGCTAGTGAACCTATATATATGGGTGGGGTCTCAATGAAAGGTATTGATTTATTGATTTGTACATCTCAAAAAAGTTTTTGAAATTTTGATAAATTGTATACTCTACTTTTTGAAATATTTAAAAAAAATCGAAAAAAGGACCATTGCCCCCCCCCCCCCCCCCCCCCCCTATCTCCGAAGATTGCAGAGCGATCGATGTGATATGTACCACCAAGTGCAGATTTTAATCTATATTTTAAAGGGAAAATATAGAGAATTCTGTATAAATAATACTTTTTGAAATAATGGTAAAAAAGGCGGGAAAAATTTCTAAAGGGGTGACTATCCCACTGAGTTGGGTATCAAATGATAGGTATTGGTTTGTACATTCCAATACAGTTTTTGAAATTTCGATAGATTTTACACTTTTTGATATAAGTATTTTGAAAAAGGTCGAAAAATTGATCGTTACCCCCCCCCCTAGCTCAGAAGTCTGTAAAAATAATACTTTTTGTAATTATGGTCAAAAATCCAATTTTCATACAATGGGTACTACAATGATAGCTGTTATACTTAATAAAGTACCTAGTATGTATCACATTAGATGATTTATTTTTGTGTACGTAGAAAAGGACTAGAACACCCGAACAAATAATCTGCAGATCGTACAAATATTATTTCCGAGGCGGGAATCAAACCGCAACCTTCTGCTTCGTAAGCGGAGCCTGGCCCACCGCGCCAAGAGGTCGTCAATATACGTACCTACCTAAACGACAAAAGTTCAAAACCCTCGGCGCGCGAGTTACACTCGCACTTGTCGTAGGTACAGTAGGTACCTACATCTTTTACTACAAATGTCTTCGAATATAAAAGTGGGATATACCTATACCTACGTTACGTTAAATAGATGAGAATATGAGAATTCTTTTACATTATAATAATGTAATGCATATATTGTGGAAAAGCTAAGAACTATTTAAAAGGAGCGGTCGATATCACGTGAAATATATTTAAAAACGTACAAAACTCCATTGTGTCCGTATCTATACAACCTCATTGCTTTAGTCCCGGGCCGCGCCATATGGTTTTATCGTAGTGGTTTTGGTGGTTTTATTTTCTTTGCCATGCGCCATCATGATAATCTCGCTCTGTTTTTGAGTAAAAGAGAAGTAAATAAACATTGAAGTAGGTACTATTACTAGTAAATAAACAATTTATTCGATAGTGATATTCAAAGCATATTCAAAGAGAATAAATCCACTACGTTCCTGATATTAATATAAGTACCTATGTACCTACGTAATAAATAGGTACATGACTGAATTATATATAATGTCTGGAGACACTGGAGATTTTAGAATTGTCTTGATTCGTCACGGAGAAAGTGAAATTAATGAGAAAAATAATTTCTGTGGCTGGTTTGACACTGATCTTAGCGAAAAGGGTAGGTCTATCTACTTATAACTACTACCGTAACAGCTAGGTACACATAAATAAATAACCCGGGAAATCTTGTGTACCTACCTATTTGCGATAGATAAGATACAAATGTAGAGTCAGTGCGCCTGTTGGAGTCCAGTTAGTGGAGCTGTCAGATCGATAGGTAAACTGTAACTAATGTGAGCTTTTTAGAATAAAATTGGAAAAAATTAATGGTATTATTAATAAGTAAAAATCTACTACATTTTCGCCAGGCAAAGATTATTCTTAAATTAACCAATTTATTTTGAAAAATTATTGGTCTCCATAATGTGTAGGTAGGTACCTAATATAACCAGTTCTTTGCCGAAAATTCCAGTTTTCGACCCCCTGTTACTACCTAACATCAGGCGGTCAAAAACTAGGAAACAGGGATGATAGGAACTTTGATTAAATAATATGAAGATAATTTAAAATATTATAATAAAAAGGTTCGACGACTATAACTATGCGTAGGTTTGGCAGCTGAGAAGATATACAAATTAATTTTTACATTATTGAAGTTTATCCCTAACTTTTTTGAAAATATTCTATACTCTACAGTTCATCAGAAATAATGAGGGATTCTAGTGGTTAAAGAAATTTCAGTGTAGGTATGTCCAATTACCGATCACAAGAAATTTCATTTCATTTCACAAAGAAGTCTACTTTTTTGTTGTTTTTTATCAGAATCAGAATCAATAATGTTTTCATTGATTATGTAAATACTTAATAAGACTACAGTGCATCTACTTTATGAATCCTTTTTAAGGTAAAGATGAGGCAGTAGCCGCCGGCAACATTTTAAAGGAGGAAGGATATGAGTTTGATGTCGGTCACACATCAGTCCTAAAGCGCGCTCACAACACCCTGAAATTAGTACTTCAAGAAATTAAACAGCCTGATTTACCTATCTTCAAGACCTGGCGATTGAACGAGAGGCATTACGGTGGTCTTACTGGACTAAGCAAAGCTGAAACTCTTGCTAAATATGGACAGATTCAAGTACTTATCTAACTTTATAAATTATAATCTTTAGATAGGGTAATAGTAGGTAGATAATAATACACCAAGTGTGTAAAGCAGTATCTTACGTAACGATTCACGAATGTCAATAAGGTAATGTTCAGCGCAACGCAGGATTCTAGAGTAACGAGAAGCGAGGGTGTTACTAGTATCCTGAGAGCGAAAGGGTCTCCTTGCTAAATATTTTCATACATATTTTGATGTCCCAAACTCAGTCTCATTATTGGATTTGACTCAAGAATGCTCAATAATTCCTGTAAAATCCAATAATGAGATTGATCTAAACGGGTTTTGTTGTCAAGCTAGGCTTAGATCTCAATGTTAGTGGATATTAGTATTCTGTGATCTCAATACGCACACTCGTCAAATGTTGACCAAAGAGTCTGGCACAAAGACTGTTAAAAAGCGAATAAACACTAATAATTACGTCCATTAACCCAATATTATGATTTTTTGTTAGTCCGAAATCTGGAAGCGCAGCTTTCACGTACCTTCACCGCCCATGGTTAAAGAACACCCATTCTATGAAACCATTGCGAATGATGCCCGTTACGCCACAGACCCCACACCTGCTGCGATCCCGATGTCTGAAAGCATGAAGCTTACCATAGAGAGGACACTTCATTATTGGAATGAGGTCATTGTGCCCCAGGTAGGTAAAGGTACTACTAATTAGTGACTCTTATTCCGCATCGAAATCTCAAGCCTACTAACCCCACCTTACCGATTAGATTCCCTAGTATTAACTAAACAAAACTTTGTTATTTTCTTCAGATTCACTTATTTCTTTTTTATTCATTTCTATGACTAATTTTAGTGTACTTTCCCTATCCCAATCCCAATTTACCGGTTAGATTCCCTAGTATTTACCAAACAAAGCTTTTTAATTTTGTTATGTTTCACTTATTTTATTCTTATTCACTGCTTAGTTTCTTGAGTTTTTATTGCATACACAAATACAACTTGACTCTTTTTCAGATCAAGGAAGGCAAAAGAGTAATAATTTCAGCCCATAGTAACAGTCTTAGAGGTATCGTGAAACAATTAGATGGTAAGGATGCAAACTGTCTTCAAGATACTCGTACTCGCTCTGTATTATTAATATACAGCAATATCAACTGGATTTACGTTTTAGATCTCACTGATGGTGGTATTGTAACTCTGAACATACCATCTGGAATTCCTTTTGTCTATGAATTAGATAAAAATATGAAGCCTATTCACCAAGTGACCTACCTTGGAAATCTAAATACGGTCAAAAGAGCAATGGAAGCCGCTGTGGCTGAAGGAATCCAATAAACTAAAATGTACCTACAAATTAACTCTAAAATATTAATAAAGAAAAACAATATTCAATTTGGTTTACCTAAGTGATTAATGCAAACCTACATCTTTTTGGATATAGGTAGGTATAAACTTACGTAATTGAATGTAATTACATAAGTACCGAGGTACCTACTAGTACTTGTACAGACCTACAAGTCACAGTTTGGCAAATGGTGTCGATTCTATTGTTTTAGGATTCCTAACCTATATTTTACGATTTCTTAACTTCCTTAACCTAAAAATTATGGTATTCTACCTATACAGCTCTTAAAATACTTAAACTAGAACTTGCCTGTTGTTTTATCCCTAAATTTTGTGACACTAGAAATCGTTACATTTAGGTAAGGTTTGTTACCCAACTAACCTTCATCACAAAATTATGTACCTATATATAAGACTTCGATGCTCAATATTCCCAGCATACCTAATACAGAACTTGTTCAGAAGCAAGACAGATTGATCACAATGACAAGCCCAAGTCTGTCCTTTAGGGGCGCAGCAATATCTATTTAAATATAAATTTTATGATTTTTGTTATTATGATATATTATGGGTAGGTAATATTTGGGCGTAAGCCCTCGATCTCGTGGATCCCGCCGGCCGCAATCGTAAAATTTTGAGACATAATTTAATATTATAGAAAACTTACTAATAATATTATATGGAGGAAAGATTTGATTGTTCGTTTGAATTGAATAGGCTCCGAAACTACTGGACCGATTTGGAAAATTCTTTCACCGCTATCCTACATTATCCCCCATGAACTTACCTATGCTATAGAATATTTTTAAAAAGGTATGCACAAGTAATCAGTTCTTTACTCGGGTAACTGAATAGGTTATGGGTTAGATTTATCATTTGAAAACGGAATAGTATGTAACATTAAAAATAATATATAGGTATTCTTTGATTCGACTACGAAAAACGATAATAGAGCATTATTATCATCATCACTTGCACCGTAAAACAGTGAAATATAATGTAGGTAAGTCACTGGAGCAATATTCGATTTGATCTATAGTTCTTTAGTTCGATTTAGTGAATCAAATGAAAATCGACTTAATAAATCCTGGATGGTGATTGACACCATGGCCGTAGGGAGGGGGGGGGGTTTGGGGGTTCAAACCCCCCCCCCCGAAATGTTGAAGCACCGTTAAAAATCAAACTTGAATAGGTAAAATTTTCTCGGATACGTACTCGTACGTGGAAAGTGCGGCTTACTTTAAATAGCTATTCTCTCTTAAAAACACAAAAATTTCATCGTCTCATTCCGTCTCAGCGCGCTCTGAGTCGTCGGTGGCGGACGGGGCACGCTCGCGCACCATGCCATGCGATTCCTATTGTGTATCTACATACATTGTACTGTATGTAACTAAATATTTTTTTTAATTATTATCTTTTGAAAACTCAAACTTTTTTTCGACGCATCGCATTCATTTACGGCCGATTCCAGCTAGGCAGGCAGATCACAACATTACTTTTAATTTTATAAATCAATTGACCTATTTTGTTGTCGTTCCGTAATTGAATTGCTTTCTCCGTTTACTGTCATGTATTTATTTATAACATACTTTTCTAATCTAAGCTATTTAATAACGGCCGAAAAGGTCACAAAAAATTTCGGAATTATTCTAAGCTTTTTAACAACCTTGCGAAAATGCCACAATTTCTGAAAATTTTTCAGCGGCCGCAAACACAACAAAATATCGGCGGTCACTCCACTCACTGTTATAATTTTGGCTCTAAAAGTTTCAGGGTTCGCTATAGTTCGACCGAAACCGCTGTACCGCTCCCTAAAAAAGTGCGGCGAAGTGGGGGCCGAGGAAAAAAGAGCAAGAATACACATGAGATCGATATTGTCGGATATATCTTACGATATCGTACCAATATAAACAATATTTTTGTTTTATATATTATATCGATATGTTTATATTTTTTTATAACTAAATTATCTACAGATATTCTGACAGAGCTTCTGCTTCAACTTCATCTTCCGTTTCGCCATCGGAATTTGAATCAGAGTCGTTCTGCAAATTTATAATTAATGGATCGATAATAATATCAAATCTACTATCGCGATCCCAGTAATTGTTTTCATTTTTTTGGACATGATCATCACATTTCTGCCATTTTTCCGCCGTGAACTCCGAAAACAATGTATTCAATAAGTTTATCTTTTCATCTAGAGAAGAGTTAATATGGTTATGATATGATATGATATGATATGTTATGATATGATATGTTATATATGTTAATATATGTTGCGGTTTTGCGTTCTGTAATTTCTGATTTGTGTTAAGTATTTTTTCCGCCACACTACAATATTAGGCTGCTCTATAAGGAGATGTCTCTTCGATTTGCATTTTTTGAAACAGTAACCTATTGTGTGTAAGAGGCTCCTTAGAAATTCTCGTCCACAATTTAATATGTCATCTTGTTTCAAACTTGAAAGTAACTTACGGACACTTGGCACTCTTTTTTCAAATTCATAAAACTGATGAATTTTTCTTCTGATAACTCCTAAATCAAAATCATCAACAACATGTTTTTTCTTTATAGTTTTTGGTTGTTTTGGCGAATTAAATTTCAATCGGCCCAAATTTTCAGTTGATGAATTGCCCTCTTTTATCACATTTCTTGCGGTTTTTTCGCAGTACCCCGTAGCGTCTGCCACGATTTTGGCAATATTTGCATCACTTTTATATTCAAAGCTCTCTCTGTCTGCTTTTCTTTTCTTAAAATATTCGGCCACTTTAAAAATTATGGCCTTGACATCACGAGATAGCGCTCGGCCCATCTTTGGATATTTATCTCATGTGTATCTGACATAGACCGTCCGGTACAAAGGCGACCTACTGCCGTGAGCGTCGACGGCAGGCAGACTGATGGATCGGAGCGGCCGATACTTCCCCCCCGTCTCGCCGCGCGCATACCTCAGGAGCGGTACAGCGGTTTCGGTCGAACTATAATCATAATCTTTTGTCACTCTTGATTCTATTTTATAGATCATCCGAAAGGTTCCACAAAAAATTGCGGCTCGCTTCGCTCGCCGTTCATTCTGTAGCCTTTCGGTCAATTTTATCAGCCTGCCGAAAATATGTAAAAAATTTGGCGGCTCGCTTCGCTCGCCGATCATTCTATAGCCGTTTAGTCGTTTAGTAGGGATAAATAGAAACCACCGCCGCCGGCGGGGCGGTGTAGTGGTGGCGGCAGCGGCGGCGGCGCGGCGGCGGCGCGGAGGCGCGGAGCGGTTTTATGTAGGCGTCGTCGATCGCTGCCGCTGGCCGGTGACGTTGGCTGCGCGGGGAGAATGACATTGGGTTGCGTGGCGGCCGGTGGCTGGCGGCGGCGGCGGCGGCGGGCGGCAACGGCGGCGCAGGCCGGGGCGCGGCGGTGTGGTGTAGGGGTTGACTTAATGTCAAAAACCTCAATGCTGCTAGTGTATATTTGCTTAGTGTGTATAATTTCTGAATTTTTTGTTCAATACCCGTGCGAAGCCGGGGCGATCCGCTAGTACGTAATATATAGGTACATAGATAATGAAATAAAAGTCAGGAAAAGAAGATAGGGATATTTAATTTGAAAAACGGACAAGGTACCTACATACGTTTTGAGCTAGTTTTAATAATTTATTTTAGAAAAACAATATACCTACATAAGTACCTAATATTGAAAACTTTTGAACAATAACATGATTATGAAAGTTATATACCTACTTCTAGACAGTTTGTATATAAACACATTTAAATTACAAAACAATTCGGTTATTTCCATCTTAAAAACGAATAATTGAATTACTCAGTTGTATAATTCATAAGTATGTGACACATATGAAACATAATTATAAATACATGTTGGAAATATCAAATTAAAAATACAAGCTCATTGAATTTGTAAAAAGATAATAATTATCACCATTATTTAGGTAGGTACATAAGACTTAAAAATAAATTCGTCAACACAAAGGGTCAATATTAGTGGACGTTTTACACTTAATTAGTCACATCGTGCTTGACCGAGAGGCCCACCGAAATGACGACGTTGCCCATACACAGCATGTTCCCCAGATCTCGTGGCGGTGCATCAACATCGGTGAGGCTGGTTTCTACAGCGTTTTGGAGCCAAAGGTTGTATTCTTCGTCGAACTTAATAATAATTGCTGTTATCTTCTTACTCCCGGTGCACTCAACAATAATCTCCTGGCGTTTCCTTATAGCGTACGCAAGTAGGGCGAAAGCACGTCCGCCCTTCGAGTACTGAATACCGGGCTCAATGCCGCGTCCGCGTAACATTTTCGGTAAAGTGTTTCTGCACGCACAAAGAGTTCAGAAATGCACCACGCGCGGTGCAGGTGAGATCAGATGCAGTATTGAGGCGCAGATGAACCATGGGAGTCCCTATATTCATTTTATAGGTAGCTAGAGCGCATGCGTGTCCCGGTAAGTCTTGGGTGACAATGTTCCCATTGTCATCGAAGATTTACCGGTAAAAATGAAGCACTGATTGCCTACTACACCCATGCCTTCCGGCATGGGTGTAGTAGGCAATCGAGTGCTTATATTAATTGAAGGTGTACCTGTCTGGTTTACCTTTCTTTTTATTATTCGGTGAGGAAGTTTATTAATGAATAAACTCAGCGGGTCTGTGGGAGACCAGAATTATGTGGGACTCGAAGCCCTGAGAAGGACGTAATACCCACTTAAACCTCTCCGCTGACCCTCTCTTGCCATTTTTTGCCGAACCACGTGAACATTACACCTTTCGCGGCCAGAATGGCGTCTCCTCTTTCTCACTTACACGCGAGAGAGCCCAACACTCCACACAGCACACTCGCCGAACCCATTCACATCCATCACAGTTTTCCCCGATTAGGAAACAGAGCGGACGAGGAAGCATTCCTTGCGCTAGGAGATGACACAACGCAAAGTGTGGTGTGATAATGACATGTGTATGAAGCAAAATGACATAGGCGACCTACACCCTATACGACAATTTAATCTCAAACATCAAGAAATAAAGTCTACTAGTCACTGTGCTTCCCGAGATTTAATAAATTGTTGCAAAATCAGCGACGTAGTTTTGACAAGTAGGTTTGTTTGCAATGTTGTGTCAAGTTGCTTTCCTTGAAGGAGCATTCCTTGTTTTATCCGTTCACTGGAGAGGACAAGCTCAGTTAAAATGAAACCGCGGATATCCAATATTTCCATCGTCGTCGCCCCAATACTATTAGGTGTGGGTTTACACAAACAATACTCTCACTCACTTACATACCAACC